>JASFAX010000859.1:0-55208 GCA_030737875.1 Allium sativum | reverse complement strand
GAGGATTAGGAGGCAAATTCTAAGGCATAAAGCAACTCAATCAAATCAAACCGCATCTTCAAATCCCTAAATTTGAGAATTCGCCTCACCATTGTAAGTAGAGTATTATTTTGGTATGAACAAATAACTGTGTTGGTTTGTATACTTGATTGTGGTGATAAATAATTCATAATTTGTGCGTTACTATGATTCTTATCGATTTGGAGTATTGTATACGTTTGGATATTCTCGAATTATGTTATTCAATTATGAAAAACTACATGCGGTAGTTTTATGCAAGTATACGTTTGGAATATTCGCAAATTATGTAATCCATGTTGAAGCTACATGTATGTAGTTGATTAATTGAAATTCATGCAAGTTTGGGGTTTTGCTACTATGCCATCATGATGTATATTTTTGTGCATAAATCATTTTGTACGTAATTGGAACAAGTTTGGTTGTTATAGTTCATATGAAACTAGGTTGAAATTTTGGCACCATGATTTATGTATTAAGACATGCTTTTGTACTAGAAAACCTATTTGCAAACTTATGAATATTACTAGGCTATGATTGAGATTTGGCATAATTGAAATCCATGTTAAGTCTATATTATATGATGTCATATGTGATACATAGCTAGGTTAGATTCAAAATCCCTTTTTGCAAGTTTGCATGACTAAAGTAAAAATCATGATTTCATGTTAGAAATATTTATGCCATGGTTATGTGAACAAATTTAACTATACTTTTGTATTAGTCACAAAAGTAGACACCTTTGTAAACATGTAGTAATCTTATGAACATGATTTGCTTATGTTTGACATTATGCCTGAATAGAAATATAGGTTTATGTTGTAGTTAAGCCTATGTGTCGATAGTGATATTCTTAACTTAACTACAAGTTTACATGGTTTGATTCATGTCACTTATGCTTTATGACCAAAGTATATGTCACTACTATGCAAGTACACCAGTTTCTATTTTGTATTTCCAACGTCATATTGCAAGTTCATGCGTTCACATCCCCCTTTTTGTGTATGTAATCACGCTTTAAGCCTCCCCTTTTCGCATGGCTAAGTTGGGCTTTAAAAGGCTAAGCCCAATATATATATAATAAACGGACGTGTTAAACGGGGGAAAATAACGTTGGTAAAAATTACTAATGAATGAAAATATAAAATAGAAGGGCCCAAATTCAAGTATGGGTTGGGCCCATGATTGGTGTAACCTTTACACCATTAACTTAATAATGGGCCGCAAATATTTATATATAAGAAAATAAAGAAGAAAGACAAAATATGTGAATGTAGAACATACGATGTGTTTAACCCGAGGTTGGATTGAGTTGTGATGTAAACCTGCCCGGAACCGCCCGGCTGTCCAGTAGTCACAACAATACCTATCCAATGTGGGAGGTTAAACATGGAGCCCAATAAGGACCCGAGGTTAGACTGAGTTGTGGCGTAAGACTGCCCGGAACCAACCGGCAACAGGCAGCCACAACAATACCTGTCTAATGTGAGAGGTCAAGGCTTTAATAAGACAATTAAGGCTGAGTCAGGATTGTTAGGATTAAGTGAACTAAAGACTTAATCAAAATGGAACATGCTAAACTAAACGGACCGGTGGGGGTTGGGTTAGGAAACACTTAACCAACTTAGCATGTTGGCTAGAGATAGAAAACCTAGTAACGGGGGACCCTTTTCAGCAGTAACACTAGAAGGTGTATCAGGATACCCTGAAACTAGGCAGGGTGGGGCATGATTACTGGGCTGATTGTAAGAGGTCAATTCGACGGCGGTGGTGTAGCAGTGTAGGTTCTAACGGGGTGCGGGCGTGCACACACTCCGGCGCAGAAAGATAAAGCACTGGGCACCAGTAGCATACCTGTGCATTCTAAGGTTGTGTCGGGCCGCCGCCATGGGACTTGATACACCCCATGGTGGGACCAGCATAGGTAACTACAACATCGGGGGCCGTAAGACACATGTAACTATGCGAGTAGGAGCCGATCATCATAGAACGGATCACATCACCCTGATTAAGGGGTGCCAGTTGGAAACTAGTTTATATGGGTTCAGAGATTAACATGGGGTACGATAGCATATTCGACCCTAGACAACTTAACCAAGTTTATAGTGCTTTCCCACTTCTTGTTTATACTTATCATACCCAGTTCTTTATTCATAGACAGAATAGTACTAGACTTACTCAGGCTTTATGTCTGACTCTACTTTTCTTTCGTCTTCTTTTCTTCCGTTTCCCCCCCCCCCCAGGTCCACAGGGAGGGAACACAGCAGCTTGACCAGCCTTAACATCCAGCTTGAAGAAGAGAAATGTATTGCTTGGTCCTTTTCGTCTTGAACTATGGCTTTGGACAACCACTATGGGGCCTTTGCAGTTTATCTATGTTTTATTTATGCTTCTTTAAATAATGTAATCAAGACAGATTATGAAAGTGTTATGTTATGTTTTTGGAAAGGATGTAAGACAATCATGGTGATGTTGTTGTAACACGTATTTGCTTTTATGAAATAAAAGTTGTTGTTTTTCCGCTGTTTACAAATATGTGTTCTTATATCTGTCTTGTTTATCTGTGACTTGTACTTACAAACCTCCACCAAAATTAGGGCATTCCCTTTGAGAGTGACCCTAACGGAGGTGGGGTGTTTCAGATGACCTCAAGCCCGGGTATCTGCTAGATTCTGCTCGACGTCAGGGACGAGCTAGCAAGTTCGGAACGTTGTTTATGTTCATCTCTAGTCTGTAAATGAAGCTGAACATAACACAATTGATTGGCGAATGATTCTGGAAATGGACTTATTCGGACTGACTGCATGGATATGCGCGTAAGATATGGACGTACGATCAAGTCGTTAGTCTTGTTCCCAATTACGTCGTGACCATTAATCGATCTGAAAATGGTGTTGATGGTTACCGGTAATCATGGTTTAGTTATTAAAAGTAGATGCCGCCATCACATTCCAATGCTCTTGTAAGTAGGAAGCTTTTGCATTGAGAGGTGTGGGTCAGCTTCGCGTTGTGCTTCAGTATGAGTTTGCCGGCCCGGTGTTGAGACTTTGGGAACCCAATGAAAAGGCCGTGGGAACTTGAGAACTTAGGAAAGGCGCATTGAGATATGCATTTTATATTTCACGTACTGCGATTTTGTCCCAATTTCCCTATTCCTAGGGGGACTAGTGATTGTGTTGCTCCCCTACTTCTATATTACGTAAGCGTTCGGACTGCCATCTTTGAACCATTAGATCGAATTAGGTTCCATCCTCGAATAATGCCCTCTAGTCTTATGATACACCACCAAGAGCAACATGAGTTTACCTAGACTTTCCCACGTACGTATCGTCAATCGTTCTCGATGTCTATTGCACATGTTCTCTATATGTGCAGCCGAGTTCCGTGGCAGGGCTAATCAAGAAACATGGAACTCGGATGGGAGCTTTCAGATATCTGCCGATTGCAGATGCCAAGGTCTGCTTTTACAGTGGCTATGGTCCCACTAGACCCCTCCCTCAACTAATGAAAGGAACCCAAGAATATCAAGAATGAGAACTTAACCTCGGCCCCCTATGCCCTTCAAACCTATTAGCCAACCTCACCCATAACTAGATAGCAAAGTATATGGTCTTTTGGAGTTCTCCGCCTTTCCGCTTTACGTACTGACTGAAGATGGTTGGTAGACGACGAGTTGCTATCACAGGGCACTAACTGGTCTCGCCGAATCACGCTGGTCCATCTTAGTCTTTTGATTGGCCCTTATTATTGCAATCAAGGCATACTCATTGGTTCACCTACGCCAACCTAACCTTTGTGAGTACAGGCGGATCATCTGTCACTCACAGAGGAATACCAAGAGTACCCTACATCCCCGGAAGCCGCGTTCTTCCCCTTCCATTCCTTTGGAACCGTCAAACAATCAGATGAATGTGCGCTCCCCTTGTACCTTATAACACCTCGATGATCTACCCTGTTGGCTTACTCACCCTCAACCGTACGGACTAGTCTAAGCGCCATACTTTAGCATGTTGTTAGACCCTATGTCTAAACATTCTTTTACGCGCTTGTCTCACCTCACCAGATTTTCAGCTAACTTGGTTATTCCAATTCATATTGAATTCTTATTCAAATTACCAGGTTTCTCTTGCTTATTAATTTCAGTCATACAACTTAATTCATTTAAGGTTATTAATAAGCTTACAACATGTTATAATCTAGATTATGGCCCAAGGTCTGTGATCCACAATCCCTCTAATATTCTTGTTTGATTTCAATAATATGTTTTACTTAATATTTAATTAAGCATATCTAATTCACATGTTTCCAATTAACATGTCATTTACCATTTATGATTATATATAACTTACTTCATTTCATAAGTATTCCTCATCCTCTCTCATTTAATCATAATTCCACTTTACATCGTCAATACGACTTATCGTTGTTTACTTATTAACTTAGTTTTATCAACTAAGGCCCATTAATAAGTTTCTCTACCCATTTATTATAACCTATGTTATAATTTCCCCTTGTCCCTAGGACAATTCTAAACATGTTATTCTTAACAATGGGTTTCAGACTCCTAGACTACTTAATTTAATTAAGTACAATATATTTCCCCCTTTTCTTAACTGGTTTTAGGTTTTCCCCTTTTCTGATTACTTAATTTACAATTAAGTGCCACTTAACTTAATTCACCAGTTATCCCATTCCCTTACTAGTTTATTATAACCTAAGTTATAATATTCACTTGTCCCTAGGACAAGTCTACCTATTATACAACATTTTCATTAATGTTATTTATTTATAATAGGTTATTATCATTCCCCTTTTAAACCATTTACTGTTGTAAACCATTATTCTTCATTCTCTGTAATATATGATCCTTATTATATTAAGGAAAACACTTCATGCACCTTATCTGTTTGATAGAAGGAATCAATGATTTATTTTCATAACGTTTTCCCATCTAAATCCGTGGTAGCAAGTAATTTATTTACTTTTCTATATTTATTGTGGCTTACATGCAACAACGTTTTCAGAAATAAGTCATTTAGGGGAATACATCACTTTTCCCTCTTATCACACTAACTCAGTTCATTACATCCCTTCCATTCTTATTTTCCGAGTTAGACATTTAATTACCATCCTTGCCATTTATTCATATCTTGTTATATACATACATACATATATATATATATATATATATATAAGCAATAGGTCTCTCACATTAAGCCTACACTTGTGGATGTTGGATTTACCGGGCGGTTCCCGGCAGACTTCTACCACAAGCTGACTTAACCTCGTGTCTTAGCACATGTTGTTAATTCTTGAACTTAGGCCTCTCACATTAGGTTCAACATTAGTGGCTGCTTGATATGCCGGTCGGGTCCGGGAAGACTTCCGCCACTAATGCAACCTAACCTCATGCCATAAGTGTATTTACAATTTTTAATTGTAATCCTAGGCATATTCGTTTTCATTCAATCACTTATGTTCATATCAAATTGTGCTTCCAAATTAAAATCTCAAAACATTATATATGTTATGTTCATTACATGAAAATTTTAGACATATTATCCTTTTTACTGTAATATAGTTTACAGTAATCTAATTTACATATCGTCCAATTTTTGCCTATATTTTGTCTCATGTCATTTTCAACATATGTTTAATTCAACTAGGACATGTAAACATTCAATCGGGAATTATTTTAACATATCGTTCAATCAATAATATGTCCCAAGTAAAGCATGTAATTACAATCACTGAATTGGCTATTTATATCCTTACAAGGTTATTTTCTCCCACATGTAAACATTCAATAACTTAGCCAATTAAACATATGTATTTCCTAACATATTCATATCAACATTTCAATTTGTTACAACAACAATTTGTAATTAAGCTGGCCATTTCAAAATTTATTAAAAAGGGGAATGCTAAACGATAGTCATAACATTATCTAAAGGCTATAGCTTAAACCCACTCACCTTTACGCTTTCCCCAAATTTTGGATCTGATTCGTTATATCATCCATGGTTTTCCTTTTTCCTTTAATTTGATTCACGACCTAACGACCATGGATTTATTATTTCATGAAAAGAGAAGGGAAAGAGAAACAATTTAAATAGATTGGTTCTTAGAGGTTTACCTTGCTTTCATGATTCAATAATCTTTTTATTAACATTAATTCCCTCTTCCAGATATGATTTCATAATCCTCCTAGGCTAGCATTTTAATTTCAGAATAGATTTGAGAAGAGAGAGAGAGGGAGCCATGGCAGAGCTCTAGCGCAGCCGCCAAATTATGATGTTTACGGTTAGGTCTAGGGTCTTATTTATAGGTGCTCAAGACCTTATCGTACACGCAGCGCTGAGTCAGCATTGAACCTAGTTAAGAAAATAGTCTAGGTTCGCAAATGAATCTAACCAAATCTTATCGTACACGCAGTGCTGATACAACATTGGGTCCCGCAAGCTGTTTTGGCACAGAAATTTGAATTTCGAATGTTTGAATTGTTTTGGCGCAGAAATTTGGTTTTTGAACTTTTGAATTCTGGAGTTTATTTAAATGTTTTATTCACATGAAATATTCTTATATGTATACAATTCCTCTACCGACCATTTTATGTGTATATATACACACACAATTTTCGTTTTATTTTCAAAATTCAAACGATGTTGCACCGTTATTTGATTCTTGCCATATTTCATTGACTGTAGCCTTATCTTGAATTTTATCTTTTGTATACATATATTTATGCTTATATATATATTCTCATATATATACCTATATTTTCTTTATTTCCTTATATATACGTTCTTATCCTTTCAAATTTTGAATTTGTATAAGTACATATATTTGCATGTTCAGTTGGCCCTCTCTAAAACAAAGATAAAAATTATGCCACCGTCGGGGTTCGAACCCCCGACCTCTATGTTACAAATCCAATGCCTTAACCAACTGAGCTAGGAAATCTTTTGTTAATAAGCCTTAGAATAATGATAATTATTGTTCTCTCCTTACTTCTCTTTTTCATGTTAGTTACAATACTTAAATTAAACCATTGATTGAATCTTTTTCTTTTAATGTTAATGCATTATGTTTGCAAATCAGTGCATGCAACATATTTATCTTGCGTGCAACCAATCCTTTCTTTCAATGCATGCATTACATCTTTTTATTTCCAATGCATGTATTTATTAATGCAATCTTTATTTTATTCTTTATTTTACATTTTAATTTGTTTGCATATATATATATATATATATATATATATATATATATTTCTCTTGTGCGTATACAAACTTCTAGGCTTAATAACTTCTTCATATGATGTCTGTTTTACGCAAACCAGGTGTCTATCTTGACCAGAATTCCGAGACGGACGCAATGACATAGTCCGTTTTACTTAATTCTCATTGTTTGATTAAGTTATTCTTATTGTATTATCTTACAAATATGGGGTGTTATATTCTCCTACCCTTTGAAAATTTCGTCCCCGAAATTTAATAAGGGTAAAATCAATTAACCTCTCGCATAATATACATCCATCATGTATGCATCCAATTTTAGCAAACATTATGCACTTGTGAAAAGTGAAATACAACATAATAATGCATGTATGCCTAAGCGGTACCTCCTATGTGTATGCAAATTTCTCAAAAATCCTTTTTAAAATATGATGCTCACATCCTATATATACTGGAAGTTCTACATGAATGCAATATTTTGAAAATCAAAATGCTTTTTCATCCAAATTTCCCCACACTCTTACTGAGTAAGAGCATAGTTCATCCAATTGTTGAATCCATAATCCTACCAACCAACTTTATTTTTTGAATTTTAGAAAAATCTAATTTTCTGAATTCGATTTCTTATGTTACAAAAGGTGGAAAATGAAAAATTTCACACCTTCCGTTTTTCTTTTATATACCTTTTTCCAACCGTACTTGGATTTTATGAAATAATGTATAAAGATTGACTATTTTCCTATCCAAGCACTTCCCACATAATAAAGTTTTCTTTGCTGTAGCTTTACTTTTTCGTCTTATCTTGCAAAAAAAATTTCAAATCGCAAAACTGGAGTAGATACGAACAACTATTTTCCTTAATCGGGTTTTTGACTTGTTCTTACCTATAAGGTCAGTTCAGTCTCCTACTACAAGGTACCAACATCCACTCTATTTTCATTTTCTATAACTTATTTTGTCCATCCAACAAAAATCTCTTTTTAACAATTTATCAAAAATAATTGACAAAAGAATAGAGACTTCAAAACTTTCTTGATTAAAAATTCTTGTATGAAATATAACTAGAAAAACTAGCAAGCTATACATGCTCTATAATATGCACCTTTTACTGAGAGAATTTTACTTTAAAACTCAATATGTACTTCTTTACATATTTTTAAACTATAACTTTTAAGATTAACTTGAAAACACCATAAACCATTTTTTTCCCAAACTTTTATAATCTCAAGTTCTTAAAAGTTAATAATGGGGTTAGACTCAAAGAGGGCTTCCAATTTTTCTAGGCTCTCCTAGACACTCCCCAAGGTCAATTCTCTCAACTATATATATTCCTAATTCATTTTTCTCTGTTCAACTTTTTCCAAAATACTAATCATATGGGATTTATTTTCCTTCCGTACAAAGTATATTGTACACTTCCCAACCAAATTTCCTAAGGGTCTCAAATTTCCTTATTCATTCCTTTAGTGCACGAAACAAACATTCCTTTTCATACCATATTATACTCTTTTTATTTAGTGGGTTCCTCAATGGATCTAGGTACATAATAATATATTTATATTTTTTAAAATACAAATACATTCACTCACTATTTATATAGAAATTCTAAACCTAAGCTCTGATACCAGATGTGACAACCCCAATTTCGACAGACCGAATTTTTTTCAAAATTCCAATCTATTGAAACTTGGATTGGTTTGCTCTGGTATCCCGCAGAAAAGACAGAGACATAAAACATGTCAGAGCTCAGAAAAATATCTCACAGCGGAAAGGATAAAATATAGTATAATCAAAACATAGCCTTACCGTATTATTAATACTGCCTAACCAGTATCCAAAGCTATCATGTCTCAGCCACAATCTAACCTGCGAGTGTGCTATGAGGTGGGGGTCAGAACACAAGTCCTGGTAACTGAATTTAAACTATACACTTTGGATAATCTTACACATACCATTCAATCATATTTCTTATTTATTAGGTTACTTGGGTTAACAGCACTCAAGGCTTACACACACGTCGTACCCATTTACTTCCCAGTGAATTAACCTAATACAGTATATTATCTCTCAATATTGAGACGCACCCCATGGTACCCCACTCGCACGATCTCCACCATATCATCGCAGGAATATAGCAGTCCCTAATCCTACGCCCGAATGTCGTACGGATTTCTGTACATATGTCAACGCTACGTCTGCAAAGAACCACTACTTCTATATTACATAAACGTTCGGACTGCCATATTTGAACCATTCGATCAAATTAGGTTCCATCCTCGAATAATGCCCTCTAGTCTTATGATACACCACCCATAGCAATACGAGTGTACCTAGACTTTCCCACATATGCATCATCAATCGTTCTCGATTTCTATTGCACAAGTTCTCCATATGTGCGCCCGAGTCCCGTGGCAGGGCTAATCAAGAAACACGGAACTCGGTCGAGAGCTTTCAGATATCTGCCGATTGCAGATGGTAACGTCTGCTTTTACAGTAGCTATGGTCCCACTAAACCCCTCCCTCAACTAATGAAGGGCACCCAAGAATATCAAGAATGAGAACTTAACCCCGGCCCCCTATGCCCTTCAAACCTATTGGCCAACCTCACCTATAACTAGAAAGCAAAGTATATGGTCTTTTGGAGTTCTCCGCCTTTCCTCTTTACGTACTGACTGAAGATGGTAGGTAGACGATGAGTTTCTATCACAGGGCACTAACTGGTCTCGACGAATCATGCTGTTCCATCTTAGTCTTTTGATTGGCCCTTATTATTGCAATCAAGGCATACTCATTGGTTCACCTACGCAAATCTAACCTCTGTGAGTACAAGCGGATCATTTGCCACTCACAGAGGAATACCAAGAGTACCCTATGTCCCCGGAAGCCGCGTGCTTCCCCTTCCAGTCCTTTGGAGCCGTCAAACAATCAGATGAATGTGCGCTCCCCTCGTACCTTATAACACCTCGATTATCTACCCTGTTGGGTTATTCACCCTCAACCGTTAGGACTGGTCTAAGCGCCTTACTTTAGCATGTTGTTAGACCCTATGACTAAACATTCTTTTGCGCGCTTGTCTCACCTCACCAGATTTCCAGCTTACTTGGTTATTGCAATTCATATTGAATTCTTATTCAAATTACCAAGCTTCTCTTGCTTATTAATTTCAGTCATACAACTTAATTCATTTAAGTTTATTAATAAGTTACAACATGTTATTCTCTAGATTGTGGCCTAAGGTCTGTGATCCACAATCCTTTTTATATTCTTGTTTGATTTCAATAACATGTTTTACTTATTATGTAACTAAATATATTTATTTCACTGTTTCCAATTAACATGTCACTTAGCATTTATGGTTATATATAACTTACTTCATTTCATAAGTTTTCGTCATCCTCTCTCATTTAATCATAATTCCACTTTACGTCGTCAGTACGACTTATCGTTGTTTACTTATTAACTTAGTTCTATTAACTAAGACCCATTAATAAGTTTCCCTACCCATTTATTACAACCTATGTTATAATTTCCCCTTGTCCCTAGGACAAGTCTAAACAAGTTGTTCTTACCAATGGGATTCAGAGTCCTTGACTACTTAATTTATAATTAAGTATAATATATTTTCCGCCCTTTTCTTAACTGGTTTTAGGTTTTCCTCTTTTCTGATTACTTAATTTACAATTAAGTGTCACTTAACTTAATTCACCAGTTATCCCATACCCTTACTAGTTTATTATAACCTAAGTTATAATATTCACTTGTCCCTAGGACAAGTCTACCTATCATACAACATTTTCATTAATGTCATTTATTTATAATAGGTTATTATCATTTCCCTTTTAAACCATTTACTGTTGTAAACCATTATTCTTCATTCTCTGTAATATATGTTCCTTATTTTATTAAGGAAAGCACTTCATGCACCTTATCAGTTTGATAAAAGAAATCAATGATTTATTTTCATAACATTTTCCCATCTAAATCCGTGGTAGAAAGTAATTTCTTTACTTTTCTATATTTATTGTGGCTTACATGCAACAACGTTTTCAGAAATAAGTCATTTAGGGAAATACATCACTTTTCCCTCTGATCACACTAACTCAGTTCATTACATCCCTTCCTTTCTTGTTTTCTGAGTTGGACATTTAATTATCGTCCTTTCCATTTATTCATATCTTGTTATATACATATTTTTATTCATATATATAAGCATTAGACATCTCACATCAAGCCTACACTTGTGGATGCTGGATTTGTCGGGCGGGTCCGAGAAGACTTCTACCACAAGCTGACTTAACCTCGTGTCATAGCACATGTTGTTAATTCTTGCACTTAAGCCTCTCACATCAGTAATCTAATTTACATGTCGTCCAATTTTTGCCTATATTTTGTCGCATGTCATTTTCAATATTTGTTTAATTCTACTAGGACATGTAAACATTCAATCGGGTAATTCTTTTAACATGTCGTTCAATCAATAATATGTCCCAAGTAAAGCATGTAATTACAATCACTGAATTGGCAATTCATATCCTAACAAGTTTTTTTTCTCCAACATGTAAACATTCAATAACTTAGCCAATTAAACGTAGGAATTTCCTGACATATTCATATACACATTTCAGTTTGTTACAACAGCAATTTATAATTAAACTGGCCATTTAAAAATTTATTAAAAAGGGGAATGCTAAACGATAGTCATAACATTATCTAAAGGCTATAGCTTAAAACCCACTCACCTTTAAGCTTTCCCCAAATTTTGGATCTGATCCGTTATATCATCCATGGTTTTCCTTTTCCCTTTAATTTGATTCACGACCTAACGACCATGGATTTATTATTTCATGAAAAGAGAAGGGAAAGAGAAATAATTTAAATAGATTGGTTCTTAGAGGTTTACCTTGCTTTCATGATTCAATAATCTTTTTATTAACGTTGATTCCCTCTTCCAGATCTGAATTCATAATCCTCCTAGGCTAACATTTTAATTTCAGAATAGATTTGAAAGGAGAGAGAGAGAGGGAGCCATGGCAGAGCTCCAGCGCAGCCGCTGAATTATGATGTTTAGGGTTAGGTCTAGGGTCTTATTTATAGGTGCTGAAGACCTTATCGTACATGCAGCGCTGAGGCAGCATTGAACCCAGTTAAGAAAATAGTCCAGGTTCGCAAATGAATCTAGCCAAATCTTATCATACATGCAGTACTCAGTCAGCATTGGGTCCTGCAAGCTGTTTTGGCGCAGAAATTTGAATTTCAAATGTTTGAATTGTTTTGGTGTAGAAATTTGATTTTTGAACTTTTGAATTTCTGGAATTTATTTAACTATTTTATTCACGTGAAATATTCATATATGTATACAATTCCTCTACTGACCATTTTACGCGTATATATATACGCACAATTTTCGTTTTATTTTCAAAATTCAAACGATGTTGCACCATTATTTGATTCTTGTCATATTTCATTGACTGTAGCCTTATCTTGAATTTTATCTTTTGTATACATATATTTATGCATATATATATTCTCATATATATGCATATATTTTCTTTATTTCCTTATATGTACGTTCTTATCCTTTCAAAATTTGAATTTGTATACGTACATATATTTGCATGTTTAGCTGGCCCTCTCTAAAACAAAGATAAAAATTATGCCACTGACGGGGTTTGAAACCCCGACCTCTATGTTACAAATCCAATGCCTTAACCGACTGAGCTATGAAGTCTTTTGTTAATAAGTCTTAGAACAATGATAATTATTGTTCTCTCCTTACTTCTCTCTTTCATGTTAGTTACAATACTTAAATTAAACCATTGCATGAATCTTTTTTTTAATGTTAACGCATTATGTTTAAAAATCAGTGCAATGCAACATATTTACATTGCATGCAACCAATCCTTTCTTTCTTTCAATG
This sequence comes from Allium sativum, assembly GCA_030737875.1. NCBI lineage: Eukaryota > Viridiplantae > Streptophyta > Magnoliopsida > Asparagales > Amaryllidaceae > Allium > Allium sativum. Next base: position 42,035 of record JASFAX010000859.1, on the reverse strand, counting down.
CATGCATTACATTTTTTTTTCAGTGCACGTATTTATTACATGCAATCCTTATTTTATTCTTTATTTTACATTTTAATTTGTTTGCATATATATATATATATATATATATATATATATTTCTCTTGTGCGTATACAAACTTCTAGGCTTAATAACTTCTTCATATGATGTCCGTTTTACACAAACTAGGTGTCTATCTTGACTAGAATTCCGAGACGGTACAATGGCGCAGTCCATTTTACTTAATTCTCATTATTTAATTAAGTTATTCTTATTTTATTATCTTACAAATACGGGTGTTACAGGCCTGCCTGTTATTGGTGGAAGGTCAGAAGTATCCGAGACCCGAGCTTTTGGGTTTGAGTTATCCTCGTAGAGAGGTGGACGTTCACTTTTAGAATTGTTTGTAGTTATATATATGGCTGAGAAAAATAGCTATTTGTTTTTTTATTGCATCTACTAATATAATAGTACTGAAATGCATAAAACAAAGCCTAAAGATATAGGAAACATGATGTGGTACTTAACATGAAAAAATGAAATAAAAATTATTCACTAAAGACTTGGTCCATTGACTAATTATTCACTAAGGTTGTGGCGACGGAAATGCCAGTGCGGAAGCTGGTGGGGATCCTCCTCAGGTCCTATGATGAGTAAGTTGGTATAAGGATAGGTGGGGGACTCCCCCGACCTCGAGTACTTGCTAACTAAAGAGGATGCGAGCAATGAACCCTCAGAAGTCAAATAGTTGCCTCTTTCGCTGGGAAGCCCCCTTGGAGCGTAAGCGACACCAGGCTTTACCCCCGTGCTTCCTCAAGCATCCGAATCTCGGTTGGAGTTACAGCGGGAACAATTTGGAGAAGTAGGAGAACCCATAGCTTCGGGATCCGACATTTATATGAGTCTCTTTGCAGGAGGAGAGGCTGCGGTTGGTCTAAGTGCTCATACGACGGGCGCAGCTGATGTAAGTGTGCAAACAATGCAAGCTATAGTGGAAGATAAGGAAGCCCGAATAGTGGAAAAGTATGAGGAGACGGAGGGGAAGAGGAACAGGATGAAGTCGCCATACAAGATACATGGGAAAAGGCTAGGCAGGATGCCAAGGAGAAATCTTTCACTATGGTATCGGAGAAGTAGACTGATATTGAGGCGGAGAAGGAGAGGGCCTCTAAGTAGGCTAGGAAAACGGAAGGTCGTCGATGATGCCGATAAGAGAACGGAGCGGGGCGCCAAGAAGGCTTGGGGAAAAACCCAGACTGCAATAGTCCTTGCTTCTTACGCCGTACCTAAGGCACTGCCATGTATTGCCCTATGGGATTATGATAATTACAAGCGGCGAGGATGATATCGGGAGGCACACATCGATGTATCATGAATCTGTTACTTCTGTGAGGAGTAGAGGATGAGGAAGCGTTTCTGGAAGGAAGGGACCCATCACTGGTGGTGACCTGCTGAGTGTCGAACCTGTATGGAAAAAAGAACAGAAAAGAGAAGGATGAGTAGCATCAGTAATTGTTAAAGGAATTATAGATACTTTAGGTTAGGTAGACCCATCGTATATGCGAGTGCGGTCCTCCCTTTTGGTCCTTAAGGACATTATGTGGTATTCATGTACGCCCTATCATCAGAGAGAAGAGATGTTAGACATGTGGTCCGTTTGGGGTGTGTGTGTGTGAAAATGAAATAAGAATTAGTAAAGATTGGGATTTATGTCGAGTGTTGGGATGTTCTTCTCATGTTTTCCAGCGTCCTATACTTGCATGAGCGCACTTGTCGTTACACTTAACAAAAATGCAATCGGAGACCGCTCTTTGGGTCAATTATTCAGAGGGGTGTGATAGTGCACTGACTTCTGATAAGTTTCCCTCATCTCAGGAAACCCGTATTTGCGAAGACAGGCTAGGCGCCTGATGTTTTGGGTTGCCCGGGGTAAGACCCAAGTACAACGAAGGTGTTGGATGTCGCGATTTGCGGTTCGTCCGGTGGGTGGCTCTGCCCTCGTCCATCGGATTGGTGCGAGTAACAACTCATTTATTTGCCGAGTAGAGAAGCCTGGATCATCAGCCCGTAGGGTCCGATCGTGGCTATGGGCTACCCCTTAGCCTTGAGAACTTCAGGGAAGAAACTAATTAAGGTCGATCTCGGTGCTGCGCCAAGATTCGACCGACACCCGTAGCCAGCAGAGAAATTTGCATCACTCTTGGTTAGCTGTTGGGTGGCGGCCCCAAGTCGTTTGGGACTTGGGGCACGAAACAATTTATCCTCAGTCTCGGCGCGGGGCCGAGGTTCGAGTTAGTGGTTATTTATACTTGGTCGCGCCATGGGCCGGCGACTCGAGTAGCGTTGTCGGCTCTCATGCTCGGGGTGCCAGTCGTAGCCAGTGTTGTTTAGCCTTGATGTTGGCTCGAGGTTTGGATGGTAGCGCCGTCTCCCATGATCGAGGTGTTGATGTGGTGATCGGATGTTTGTACGCAAGCTGGTTGTCAGGATTAATCAAACACGTTATGTACGGAGTATACATTGAAGGGAGACAGGAAACTGAACATCATTTCTATGGATAACTCTGGTAGTAGTAGCCTTTACAATGCCTCGAATTGCGAGAAAACAAAACATCATTGGAAGGCATGAACAATTATACACTAAGTTATGTAGAGTAGAGGAGAAGATGTTCATTGTTCCATGCCTTTGGGAGTTCGGCTCCATCTATGGTTGAGATTTTGAAAGTTCCATCGTCGAGCTTCCGTTGTATGAGTACGGGCCTTCACAATGAGGAGTGAGGCTTGTGGGCGGAGGAAAGACCCGTTCGAAGACGAGGTCACTGATGTGCATTCGAGTGGGCCTTCGATTGAGTTTCCAGTCGTGCCCCAAGTGGCCAGAGCATTATTTGGAGGAGGATGGCTATGATACATTTAAGAGGAGGTGTGTCTTGGAGAAGGGGTTGTGCTTTTCATTTTCATATTTTTTTCATAGGCCTATATATAGGCCAGAATGAGGTAATTATTCGTGAATAGGTGATTCTGTTTGAATTGCCACGACAATGACTATTGAAAAGGTCGTGACCCTTTACCAATAGACATTTCCGTCGGCATTTGCGCCCAAGGTCCTATCTTTTGACCTCTGGACAATAATGTGTATGCCTTCTTTATGCTATTGAATCATCTCTCTCGCCTCCTTTTTTTATGGGCGAGCTGATGGTGTTAATGAGTTGATGGCCGATATCTCCAATAATAACCTCGGGGATTGCTGTATCGTAAAGGACAGTCGTGGGGCTGGCGGAGGACAGGTATGCTCGGGCCTGCTTCTGATGAGGGAGGCATAGGTAGGGAGGAGTTGCAAACTGGTATCTCCGATGACAAACTATATTCAACTGCGCCATGGAAGCTGTAGTCCTGACGGGCCCGAGGGACGATCTTGAGGGTTTAGTTGTCGGGTGAGGTCCTGTTTAGCGGGAATCTTTGATGAGCGCTGAGTAACTCGGAGATCCCATGCAGTGTGAATCTCCGATGATCATCGAGTGGCTCAAAGACCCCACATAGTGGGAATCCTCGATGAGCGTCAAGTGGCTCGGAGATTCTATGCAGTGGGAATCTTTGATGAGCGTTGAGTAGCTTGGAGATCCCATGCGGATGAGTTCCTCGAGGTTGTCTTGTAAGTGGCGCAACATGTTCGTGTTGTGTCCGTGGATGTTGTAGAACCGACAATATCCTATAGAGTCCCTTAGTGCGCTCGTCGGACTTTCAGGTCTTGGCCTTTTGCGTGGTTGGGAATTGCAGGTTGCAAGATAGACTTTCTCGGGGGTGCCGTTAAGAACATATAGCTGCGGAAGGATGGAAGTCGAAGAGGTTTCCTTTCATTGTTGTGACTAACTTTGACGTTGCCGACGTGAGCAAGATTGCGCAGAGCGATTGAATTAGAGTTGTTGGAGCTCTGGGGGTCGTCACGAGGCAGGATGTTGAGGGTAGGAGCTTGAATCCTTTGTGTTAAATCTTGGCATAAGAAGTAGCCGGCGTTCATACCGATGATCTCATGAATCTTTGATTTTTTTTTTTTTTGATCAGTACATGCTCCATGTTTGGAATCAGGTGTCTTTCCCTTTGTAAGCTAGACGAGCGTGATTCGAGGAGTAGGTTTCTTGACTTCGGCCAAGGCGATGTTGGATCTTGCAAGATAGCCTTTAAGAATTTTCATGGGTGCCTTGGTAGATGTTCGAGACTGAGGGGATGTCTTTGGGCCTCACGACGTGCATCCTGGATTGTGCGACCAATCTCCTAACGGGTTAATCGAGAGTTGTGATAGTTCAAGGTGGAAGTCGAGAGAACCGTTGAAACGACACTAACTCGCCCTTACAGGAAAGCCCAGATTGAATTGAGAACAAAACAAATCAGAACACAAACAATAGAAAATTTCATTGCTATTACAACAATTACATCAGAGTGCAAGAATATGTCATAGTACGAATAAATATTACACATTGGAAATACAATATTGGAGTTTAAATCACAAAGCAGCGGGAAAATAATACATAGCACAACTGAAAGAAATACATGGATACAGAGCTTTCCGAATATAGCTTCAGTTGTAAATCCAGGATCCTGAAAAAGAAATATCTGCAAAACCAAAACAACTAGCTGCCCGTGTGGAAAATAAGGGCACCTAGAGTTTAGGTTTAAACAATAAACTCTAGGTCAGTCATGGAACTGGTGTGAGAACTAAAATAATTATTAATCTTTAATTTAAAAGTGGGGATATCGTGGGTCCACGCCGTATAACACGGAGCGGGTTTACTCCACATGAATCCTAGTTTAAAATAAAACAACGCAAAGCTTTTTGGAAAAATGAAGCTACTCAGGTCCCATCACACAATGAATGCAGTCGAGGATAGAGTTTTCCCCTATAATATACAAATATGCTTGATATGCGAAATTTCATCTTTTATTATTACTACAAGTGAAGAAATCAACTTCAAATATAAATGTATCAATCACAGGCGGCGTAGGTACCATTGTATTACGTCGCCATATATATATATATATACACAACTAAAACCGAATATCACGTATTGGAAATTGGGTTTCCATCTATGAACCAAGGCAAATGGTCGTCCTTACCGATTCGAGACTCTCTATCCCGAGTCTCAGGATACAACTGCAACTGCACCTGCGGTTAGCGACAGGGCTGATCATCCGTCGATGATTGGCAATACCATAAACTATATGTTAGCCTGCCCTATGGGGCATAAAATAATATGGTCAGTATATCGACCATAACATCCATTGATCCTGTAGTGACTGATATATCTGATGTAATGACCCGTATTCTACACATCATAGGATCGTAGAATATTTATTTCTTTCCCATGTGAAGTCGTATGGTCATGTAACTTTGGGAAACATCTATTAGAGTCATTTCCCATGCTTATGATTTTTGTCGATTTTTAAATGACCATTTTGCCCCTAGTTGGTACTGTTTTGGCCATAACTTTTGATAGGAAAGGAATTTTGACCTGAAACCACTTCCATTAGATTCGTTTGACGGTTTCTCTTTCCGTAGAGTGGTTACAATAGCCAAACGGGCTTACCGTTTGGGAGATATGGCTGAAACAAGGTTTGGAGGGTGAAAAACTGCTTAACCGGGCCAAATCGGGTGATTAGTGAGTAGGCCCATAACCCATTTCGGGATTAGGGTTATGGGAGGGCTGAAATGAGATGGATAATCATTCCATTTCAGTTTTCTAGCCTCCACTTATCACCAAGGAACCCTAAAAATGTCCTCCAACCTCTAAATCACCTCCGAATCACCTTTAGGTTAAGGATTTGGCTTAGCAACCCCTAATCAAGAAGGATCTTCACCAAATCAACAAAGGAGCTGCTGTTTGGTATTGAAATTCGCATCAAATCAGAGAATCATTTCAGATCTTAGTTTATTTTGTGGCTAAGGTGAGTGATTTGCATAGTTTTGCACTAATTATGGCTAATTAGGGGTGATTAGTGTTAATTAGCGAATTTAGACATGATAAAATTCTGGAAAAATGTTTATAAAATTCGGAATGATGTTTTAGACCTCTGATATGAATTTGGGTTAATTTGGTTAAGATTTGCTAATCCTATCATTAGTTTCACTTAAACATGCTTAAGGGGAAATATGGGATTTTGGGTAAGTTTGATCCATTTTTCATGCTATGATTGTTGTTTTGGTGTTTGAGGTCATTTCTACTTATTGCTATGACTGTATGGTATGTTTTGTGATTGATTAGAATAGCTAGAATGGTCGAAAACGCCGTCGAATGGAGTAAACTGCTCGCTGGAAGGACTGCAGGAAATTGCAAGCGGGATCGGATCAGACCCCTTTTTCCCGACCCGAACCGATCGTGGGCATATGCCACGATCCGATCCGAAGATAGCGATCCGCATGTCCACCTCCGATCGTGAATCCTCTCCACGATCTGATCCAGATTGATGAGGCGCAACGATCCGAAGGGAGGAGCACGAACCGATCCATTTCAGAAGCTCACGAGTTGACTATCTGGGAAGTTGCACCCGATCCGACCCGACTAGCGGGGAAAGCACGAACTGACTTGAAGGAGGAACCCCGACCCGACCCGAATGGGTGACCACGATTCGACCCGAAATGGTGACACCGATCCGAGCCAGGAGAAGGAGCCACGCGCTGGAGGAACATGACTCGATCCATAGGGGGTGTTGGCGATCCGAACTAAGCCGATCCGATCCGATGAAGAATGTGAAGGCTGATCCGATCCGATTCGATGGTAATGACCAAAAACCCGAGATGCAAAGGTAGTCCAAATGGAAGTTAGAGCTCAAGATCCCGGAACCAGTTGGGAACCAATGAATTCACTTCATGGTTGGACTTTGCTGCGGGACGTGTGCTAAGGAGTTGTCGACATTCATAACTTCGATTCACCACTAAGAATGGATGATGGCTACTTATCAGTGCAGTAGGGTCATTACGACCTGAGGGGCAAAGTGATGGTAGCAAGACTACGTTATCAGTGCAGTAGGGTCATTATGACCTGAGGGGCAAGGTGATGCGTAGTAAGACTATGAGCCAACGCAGATGGGGTGAGTAACTCCATGGGGCAAGTGGACATAGTATGGATTAGTAAGGCTATGAGCCAGCGCATATGGGGTGAATAACTCCATGGGGCAAGTGGACATAGCAAGGAATTAGTGGCTACGTTATCAGTGCAGTGAAGCCATTTATGACTTCATGGGCAAAGTGATCGTAGCAAGGAATGTTGGGTGATCGGAGTGGTGAATATCGTATGCTTTAAGCACTGAGCGAGAGATGTGAGGATGGATGCTATGCTTGATTGTTTTCCATCATTATGACATGCACACCTCCCCCACCTCCGTATCTTTACACTGTTTGATATGATACCTTAGAGTGTTGTACAATATGTAGTGCTAACTCTTTGGTTGCAGGTCCAGGTTCAGGTATGTTTTAGTCTACCTGTTATTGTTCACTTTAGATGCTTATCGCTCATACCAGGCTTTATGTCTGACCCAGAGTTTTATGTTTCCTCTTATTACTCTGGGTGCTCACACGAGCAGACTAGAGGCAGGTTACCTGGTGATGTGCGAGTAGCTGATTCGGAGGCGGGCAGGAGGCTTCCACGTATGATATATATATACACATTCTCCCTGTGTCGTTGGTGGTCGCTACTTGGGCATTGGTAGTGTACCTCATTTACCTTACTTTTGCTTTGAGACAGTTTGAAAGTTGTAATAAGCTGTATTCTGAATTTCCGCTGCTATGATGTTTAGTTCTGATTTTCAGCTTATGCACTGTCTCTCCTGTTTTATGTCAAGTATGTTATTATTATATTTTGTTCGATGCGCTGTGAGACATTTTACAGGTTCTTTGTATGTTCATTTCCTTCTTCCTTTTTCCTTCTGGCGACCCGTTCCGTGCTACCTGGACATGTGTACAGCGCACTTTTGGAGTAAATGTCGGTAGGTGCAGGGCGGGCCGTCACATCTGAGGTGCCTCGCAACCTATCATCCAGTAATAATAAGCAACATCCACATGAGTAAACAATCTGGGCTCCATACCATGACGTTGCACCTAGCTAGAAACTAACATATGTCCATTTCCCGGAAGTCCTCATCCCTTTTTTGGTTCATATCGGGGTGTGAAGCTCACGAATAAAGATACACAAAGCTATGCTAATTAAATCTATGCTTTGATCATCATTCACAAGGCTTTGCTTTTCAACAAAAGCATTGATCCATGCATCTCATCATGTCACATTGTCAGTCTGTACCATAACATTGATTTCTGCCAATATATAACCTCTAAGCTCGTACGTCTCAGAGAAGGGTGTTAAGCAAGAGAATAAATTCTCCGCCACCAAACATATATATATTTAGCAGAGATCAACGAATACAACAAAAAGAAATACAACGTCAGACATACCATCCATTTACAAGTTCGTTCTGCATCTGAACGAAACCGAAGGCACCTTATTCCTCATCCCAAATGTGACACCCCACGTCCATTAATGTCACTCACAAGGGAATGCATTAACTTCCATGGAGTGTTTTAAGTGCGTATAGAACGGAAACTTAACAACAAGATAGATATAAAACAATACTTAAAAATTTAAAACTTCATTCATTGCAGCGGTAAACAAATAGGTTTGGTCACATCATCAAAATACTCAAAGACTAGAGTCAAGTACATAATATTCATCTTGATTAAATCAGAGTACATGAAAATGGAAGACATAACCCCAACATAAAATAGCCATAAATAAGATAGGCTGAACTTTTACTTCAGCGATCCAAGCAACTTCCAAAGAAAGAGATAAAGCTATCCAAAATTAAGATCCACTAGTACTAGTCCCACCCTGAGCACCTGAGGGGGAAAGGAAGAAAAGAGGTGGAAACAAAGGGGTCAGACATATAGTCTGGCGAGTGCAATAACTTTAACAATATAATCATTAAGTAACTAGGACAAGGCATAAGCTGGAAAATAAGGAAATGACTGTGAACAAATGGGTATGACAGAGCAAACAAAGGAAATAAGATGAACAAGAATAACGTTAAAGGCGCACCTAATTACTATAAGATAATTACTACACTGCACCACACCAAACACCCTAAAAGTTGATCCCGCCTACAGAACTTAATAATGATAATGGTAGTTTCGTGTACCCCTAGCTGCCTTCATAGGTGTCGTCTGCCCCTATCTCCACTAGGTGTACCCACTACCCCCATTCGATCGGCTCCCTAACTCGTAGATACCCGTGCTGGCCCCACAGTGGGGTGTATCACTCCCCAAAGTGGCAACCCGATACCACCAAAATGCATGGCTTATATCTACACGATGCAACAACGTCTTACCTACCAGCTTGGGCCCACACATGCATATGACCCCGTTGGACTTGCGTTGCCACTGCTTACCCGTTTTGACCTCTTACAATCAAACCCAGTACGTGTGTCCTGTCCTCGACTTGGGTCGAGCCCACAAAGATACTTAATGGGTTACTGGTTTGAAAAGGGTCCCCATGCATGACACAAGCTTCCTACCTATGCTTGGTCCCCTCTAAGGTTTTTCCTCACTTAGCCCCATTCTTATTCATGTCTTCTTACATGTTTCAACCTTGTTTAAGTGCATCTAATCGTATTTCACATGCCACCCAAGGCACCCTCTTAATTTCACAAGCTACCCAAAGTACCCACTTAACCCCCTCATGTCCCACCACATGTTTATTTGATTAAGTGTTTCTTAATTCATTAACACCGTAACCTTGTAAAGACCTCCCACATTAGACTGGCGTTTGTGGCAGCTGGATTTGCCGGGCGGGTCCGGGCAGTCTTACACTATAAACGAGCCTAACCTCGTATCTTTACAACTGTTACGCATTTAATTCATGCCTTCGACCTCTCACATTAGACTGACATTTGTGGCTGCGGGATTTGTCGGGCGAGTCTGGGCAGTCTTACAACACAAACGAGTCTAACCTCATGTCTTAGGCGGTTTATTATTACACGTCTTTATTTAACCCCAAATTGGATTAATATCCCTATTCAAATTTTGTCAATGAATTCCAAATATACTTATGCCCATAATTGTCTCAATTATGTCCATAAATGCCAAATTTTCCAATTAATGTCTTAAATTAGTTATATACCTTTTCAAGGCCATTATGCCAATTCTCAATATGTGTATATTCAATATTACCCCCATCGTTCCCACGTTGTTCATTCATTTATCATGACATATATGTATATTAGACTAGCAATTAATCTAGCACATAAAAGGGAAGAAACATCACAAATTTGCATAACATACAAAATGGATCTATTCTTGCAAATAAGGATTACAACATAACTTGCATTAACTTTGTATTGTCATGAATCTAAACATAGGCCTAAAGGTGTTAACTTGCATATATATAGTATAGCTTTTCACCTAAAACTTGCATATATGAATATAGTTTTTATTCCAAAACTTGTATAGGTCATAGTCACAAACTTGCATAAAACTATGTACGTCATAAATCTAAATCTAAAGGTGTAATATTGCATATATGTGAATCCAATTTCTACCTAAACTTGCATATAGTCACTTTATTTGATTCACATGTAAATTGGCGTATAATTCATATAGAAACTAGCATATAATCTACACCCAAACTTGCATATAAAATGATGTCAAATGTGAGTCAAGTTGAACAAAGGTGATTTGTCATATGAAAAGGGATCCACAACAAAGTTATCATTATGAACAACTAGCATATATTCACAAAATATCACATTTTTCCAATGTCTCACAAACATAGCCATATAATCCAATTTATAACTTAACCCAATTAACTTATTAATTATCTTATTAGAGAAATTGAACTCACAACTCAAAGAAGGTCTTGAGTTCTGAAATTGATTTAGCTCGCCTTTGAAGTAAACAAATTCATTGTTGTTGTTATAAATTTGAGTTGAACTGAGTTGATTAGCTTCACTTTTCCTCTAGTTGGTGGTGGCTACTCTAGGTTGCAAGCTGATAGCATGATGACCATGGTTATAATTTTTATTTGGTTTTAGGTTTTGAGTCTACATGTGTTTATATAGAATTTAGGATTAATTTAGGCCATCCGATCAACCTAGAATCAATCAAGACCATCCAGTCAAGATAGAGTGACACCTCAGCCCTAATGACTCAGCATTGAGTCACAAAATCGTCATCCCTTAGAACTGACGGGGGGGCAGGTCAACCCCTAGGTCGACCCGCAGGTCGACCTGTAGGGGGAGGTCGACACTAGGGTCGACCCCCTGGTCGACCTGGGTCCTGGGCGGGAATTTTTCCGCCCAGCCCGCTTTTGACTTCTAATTTGAATTTTGAATCTGTTTCGAGCTGTTTGGATTTATTCGAATTTTCTGGAAACTTCCGACAGCCATAACTTCTTTATACGAAGTCCAATTTATGCAAACTTGGACTCTATCTCAACCAGAATTCCGAGACGAACACAATGGCGTAACCCCTTTCCCTTGATTCTTACATTAAGTATTCTTTAATTTGTTAACTTTAATATTTAAATTTACGGGGTATTACATTCTTTTCTCCTTAAAGGATTTCGCCCCCGAAATCTCCAAGTTAAGGAGAATGCATATCCTAACATCCAATCATCCATCTACTCAACCATCAAACACAGGCATCCATTCTCCTTACAAAATTTCTAATGCTATATGAACATATGCAAGAAGTGTGTGTATATGTTCCTTATCTAATGCAAAATCAGGCGGTCTACTGATTCAGTTGACCTCCTAAATGCTAATCATGATAGTGCTATGCGTCCATTATTATGCAAAAGAATCCTATCGATACATATTATTTCTACATGTGTGCACAACTATTCATCAAAATGCAGCATCCATATGATGACACAACCATTATACATCCATTAAATTAAATATGCACACACATTTATATGCAATATGAAGGTGATTGAACCGATCTAGTGCCTAAGGTGTGTGTATATGCATCCACGAGCAACCACTAGCAACCACTTGCATCCATCAGACATAACATGTCTCAAACACATGTTTCAACCATAGGGTTCTTCCTAACTAAAGATCGAAGATGTCATCGCAAAGATAATACTAAAAGATAGGACAAGTATCAACAAAGCGGTAGAAAAAGGAGAAATCAAAACATACCCTCAAAAAGGAAAGGGTACAACGTACGCATCTTATCTTCCGTCTCCCAAGTCGTGTCTTTTTGATCATCTGCCCATTGCACTTTGACCAACTTGACCTCTTTGTTGCGATGATTTTTGACCTCCGATCTGAGAATGCGTGTAGGAGCTCGTCTGATCATGGCATTGCGCTCTACTTCCACTTCTTCGAGCGTGCTCGGCTCTATCACTCCGCCGTATCGTGTAAACACTTACGCAAATGTGAAACGTGAAACACGTCATGATCTCCGCTGAGCTTCTCTGGTAACTTTACTCTGTACGCCATCTGCCCAATCCTCTCCGTAATTGGAAAGGGTCCTACGAACCTTGGTGCCAACTTCCCTACTGATCCAAAGCGGACTACGTTTCTCAACGGTGGCACCTTAATAAAAACCATGTCCCCAACATTGAACTCAAGATCGGTTTGTCTCTTATCAGCATATGACTTCTGTCGGTCCTATGTCGTCTTCATTCATCGTCGAAGCAGGTCTATCTTCTCCGAAGTCTCCATAATCATGTCAGGTCCAAGCAAAACCCTATCCGTGGATTCCCACCAATATGTTGGTGATCGGCACGGTCGTCCATAAAGAGCCTCAAAAGGTGCCATACCAATGCTAGCCTGAAAACTATTATTATAGGCGAACTCTACTAGTGGAAGGTGTTCTTCCCATGTTCCTCCAAAGTCTAGAATGCATAGCCTCAGAAGGTCTTCTAGTATCTGATTCACCCTCTCGGTCTGGCCGTCCGTCTGAGGATGATAAGCGGTACTTAAGCATAATTGCGTTCCAACCGCCTCTTGTAAGCTCTTCCAAAATTCTCTTGTGAAAATAGGATCTCTATCACTCACAATGCTGGAGGGTATGCCATGCAAACGGACTATCTCTCGAAGGTAAATAGATGTTAACCATGCGGCGGTCCTTTTACTTTTGATGGGAATAAAATGGGCACTTTTAGTAAGTCGGTCTACAATTACCCAAATCCCTGTATTACCCTTCCTCGATCTTGGTAACCCATCTACAAAATCCATGGAAACGCTTTCCCATTTCCAAAGAGGAATCTCTAAGGGATGGAGCAAACCTCCGGGATTATTTTTCTCCGCCTTGACTTGCTGGCACACTAAGCTTCTAGCAACGAACTCGGCCACGTCCTTTTTCATTCTAGCCCAAAAGAAAACTCGCTTCATATCCCTATACATCTTATCACCACCGGGATGTATGGTCATCTTAGAGCGATGTGAGTCTTCAAGAATTGCCTTCTTCAAACTCTCGTCTTGTGGTACGCAAAGTCTTCCATCTCTACGTAGCCAACCTCTTTCATCTATAGCATATCTATCAAGATGTCTTGAGGACTCCCCTCTTATAAGCTTGCCTACTATCTCATCCAATTGTGGGTCATTTTGCTGTGTCTCTCCAACTCGACCCAAAAGTGTAGGTTGCACCTCTAATGATGCCAACAATCCAGGTACGTATTCGATAAAGGGTCTGAAGTTAAAGGAAGATATATACTCCAAACTCTGCTGCTCTACAGACAAAGGACTTAAAGTTAACTTCTTTCTACTTAGGGTGTAACACCCCGTATTTCAGTTAATGCTAAGATTCACTAATTGCAGAATAAATAATCTCAAATGTGAGAAATGGGGGAAACGGGCGGCGTCATTGCGTTCGTCTCGGAAAGATACGCAGAATAGAGTCCGAAATTTTGTAAATCGGAGTCCGTATGGCCCAGTTAAGGCCCAAAGAAGTTTTCAGAAAATTCAAAGTTAAAAACAGATTTATGATTCAGTTCTAAAACAAGTTTGGAGCCAAAAGCGGAAAGGGCGGGAAAGTTCCTGCCTAGCCCCGTGTCGACAGGCATGTCGACAGGGGTGTCGACAGGCATGTCGACAGGGGTGTCGACAGCCCTGTCGACAGGGGTGTCGACACAGGGTGTCGGCCCTGCTGATCTGGGTGCACCAGATCTGGTTTTTGGTTGAGTCTTGGACTGGGTTCTAGATATTTCCGAAATCTAAGGGTCCTAATCTAATCTAGGGTTAATCTAAGGGCCTAAAACACTCACCTAATCTATAAATACACCCTAAACCTACCCTAATCCATACTAAAAATAGAATTGAGGGCTACATGCCGCCAAATTAAATCTTAGAAGGAGCCTCCACTATTTTATGAAGAGGGTTGCAAGCTAATCACTCTCTAATCAACCTCTAATCCATTCTAAGCATCTTAATCTTCTTCATTTGGAGTGCAAATTTGCTAGTAGTGAGTTTCTATCACTTTGATGATCAATTGCTAAATTAAGTAGATGAGATATGATGAGATCTATGGTTTTGCATGAGGATTAATGGGTTTTCAAGTCATATGATATGATGTGAATATGCTAATCTATGTTTAATATTAATCCTATGTTTATGCAAGTTAAGTATGTGGGTTTATGCAAGTTAAGTGGTGGGTTTATGCATAATAAGTAATTGATTCTATGCATGCTAAGTATGTGGTTTTATGCATGCTAAGTGTTTGGTATTATGCATAAATCATGACATGCAAGTTTACCCTTTTAAATGTGATGCATACATATGCAAGATGACACCTTTATATGCTATGAATATATATATATATATATATATATATATATATATATATATATATATATATATGCATGTTTACCCTCCTTTAAGAAGCAAGACATATATGCAAGTTCAACATGTTATGCAAGTTATGTGTATGCTTATATGCAAGTTCAACATGTTATGCAAGTTATGTGTATGCTTATATGCAAGCTCAACATGTTATGCAAGTTATGTGTATGATGTTATGTAAGTTATGCGCATGTTGTTATGCAAGTTCATATGCAAGTTATGTGTATGATGTTATGCAAGTTATGTGCATGATGTTATGCAAGTTATGTGTATGTTGATATGCAAGTTATGTTTATAATATTATGCAAGTTATGTGTATGATGTTATGCAAGTTAACATGTAACATGTTGTGCAAGTTCACACCTTTAAGACACATGCAAGTTCACCTTTGTATAACCTATGAACACTTATGCAAGTTGCCTTTATATATGACATATGTATGTTCATGCAAGTTGGGTTATTTAGTAATGCTAGTTGGGTTAATATCATGATGTAAGTGGACACCTTTTAACCCATGTTAATGCTAATGTATGCTAAGTGAAACCCATGTTAATTGTGAAAGAATCTTCTCTTGGAAATATGTCGTGTTAGCATAAGTACGTGGGGAAACGTTGGGGTTAATAGACATGTTAATGAAATGGTGTGAAATGGTTATGACTAAGCATACCATAAAATGAATAAGCATAAGTGGGAATTTACCTATTGAGTTAAGTCTACCCCATGGGAATTTACCTATTGAGTTAGGTCTACCCATGTTATGGAATTGGGAATTTACCTATTGAGTTAGGTCTACCCATATTCTTGTAAATGTGAATATTAATTAGGGATAATTAATAAATATGGGGGTGATTACTTAGGTGTAATTAATCGACTAAGACACGAGGTTGGACTCATTTGTAGTGTAAAACTGCCCGGACCCTACCGGCTTAACCAGTTGCTACAAATGTTAGCCCAATGTGGGAGGTCTTAGGCACAAATTAAATACGTGATTAAAGTAAAGACACGAGGTTAGACTCTGTTATGACGTAAAACTGCCCGGACCCTACCGGCTTAACCAAATGTCATAAAAGCCAGTCTAATGTGGGAGGTCTTTATGGGAGATCACGGTCTTAATTAATTAAGAAACACTTAACCATATTAGCATGTAGTGGGACATGAGGGGTTAAGTGGGTGCCTTGGGTGGCATGAGGAGACTAGTGGGTTGCCTTGGGTGGCAATAGAAAATACGATTAGAATACTTAACCAAAGTGAAACATGTAATTAAAACATGGTTAAAGGGTTAAGTAAGTGCTTTGGGTGGCATGTGGAAATCTAGTGGGTACCGAGTATGACAACTAGAATATGATTAAATGACTTAGCCAAAATGTATAACATGTAAGTGGACATGGTTAAAGGGTTAAGTGGGATTCACTAGAAATAACAAGCTTAGGTGGTAGCTTGTGGGGGCCCATTTCAACCAATATCCCAAACGTATCTTAGTAGGCTCGACTCTAGTCGAGTGACGGGACACGCATATTGGGCTTGACTATAAGAGGCCAAACCGGGTTAGCGGTGGCAACGCAGGACCAACGGGTTTCATATGCGTGTGTGGACCCGGGCTGGTTGGTAAGTCGTTGTTGCATCGTGTAGATATAAAGTCGTGCACCGTTGATATTATCAGGTTGCCACTTTGGGTAATGATACACCCCATCGTGGGACCAGCACAGGTATCTACGTAAGGGAGCCGATCGCTTGGGGAGTAGTGGGTACACCTATGTAGTCAGATAGGGGTACACGAAACTACTAAATTACTAAGTACACCTAGGGGGATCAACCTTTAAGTAGGAATGACTGGTGTGGTGCAGTGTAGTAATTATCCTTGGGTGGGTGGATGCGTCTTTACGGTTATCTTAGTTTATCCTAAGTCTACCAAGCTGCTTAGTGTAGCCATTCATCCCCAGACGTTACCGTATATCAAGCTTATGTCTTCTCTGGTTACTTTAATGATTGTATTGTTAAAGTTATAGGACTCGCTCAGACTTATGTCTGGCCCCGTTGTTTTTATCTTTTTTCCCAACCCTCAGGTTATCAGAGTGGGCCCAGTTCGAGTGGGCTTTGATCAGGCTGCTTTATTCTCTTTTGGAGCTTGGACCATAGGTGTAGAGCTCAGCTTACCCTTTCTTTTATGGCTATCAGTTCATGTATTGGGATTATGTACTTTTATTTATCAGGATGGATATTTTGTACTTGACTCTTATTATGGTTCTGTGATGTAACCAAACATGTCTTACTTTCCGCTGCAATGAAATGATGTTTTAAAAAGCTTCAAGTGTTACTTATATCTGTCTTGTTGTAATTCTTCTGTTCTATATTCACTTAAAATACTCCACCGATGTTATGGCATTCCCTTAGAGAGTGACCATAACGGGTGTGGGGTGTTACACGTGGTATCAGAGCAAAGGTTACCGAAACAGATAAAACTTTTAGAAAACTATTTTCTAAGAATATTTTTGAAAGGAGTATTTTCAAAAACATGTCTTTTAAGAGAAAAGTTTTTGAAAGAAAAGCATAATCCCCGTTAGCCATATCTTTATCTTTCGAATTCTCCGTTTTGAATCTTTCCTTTTTCGTCTCAGCATGGCTGAAGATCTTTATCTTCCGGACGGTGTAGCGGTACCAGTATGGTATAGGAGGTTGTTAGAGGCTAGGGCCGCCGCTGTAGGTCCAGCAAATGTTCCTCCTCCACCCGTTGCACTCGTTCCTCCTCGCGCGGATACTTTTGCTATGACTTGTAGGAAGTTTAAGGCTATGGGAGGAAAACCTTTTGTGGGAGCTAGGGATTGGCTTAATGAGACGGAAGAATTAATGGAAATCTTGGAAGTGGAAGAGGGAAAGAAAGTCAGGTTAGCCGCTTGGCTAATGGAAGGAGAGGCCTCGTTCTGGTGGGAGGTCAATAATGGAGAACGCCCTGTTGATTCTTGGATGGATTTCAGGCAAAGGTTTGAGGCAAAGTTTCTCTCAAAAGCGGAAGAAAATATGCACGTGGAAAGGCTCTTGAACTTAAAGCAAGGGAACTTGTCGGTGAAAGAATATGTTAACAAGTTTAAGCAGTTAGCGAGATTCAGCATAGACTTGGTAAACACACCGGAAGAGAAAGCTTTAAGGTGCGTTAAAGGCTTGAACGAACCGATGCACGGATTGGCTATGTCTCACATCCCTATGGGGGCCACTTTCGAGAAGCTAGTGGACATGGCACTTATGCATGAGGAAGAGAAGGGTCCCAATGCTAATAAAGCACTTGAGAAGAAAGGAGATCAGAAGAAACCTCAACAGCAAAACAAGGGTGGGAAAGGCAACGGTGGCAAGGGAAAGAAGAAGTGCTTCAATTGCGGAACACTAGGCCACCTAAACAAGGATTGTCGCAAGAAGAAGAAGACTGGCTGCTTCCACTGTGACGAAGCAGGACATCTAGTGAAAGACTGTCCTAAGAAAGGGCAAAGGACGGGGTCTACCTCAGGAGGACAGGTGCAAGCTCTTGTGGCACCAGCTCAGGCAAGGGGGCAAGTTCAGGCTCTCGCAGCTCCACCGGTTCGAGGAAGAGGTAGAACTATTTCCGTGGGAAGTTTAGTTTTCCTGTTTGATCATCCTGTCCGTACTTTATTTGATTTTGACGCATTGAGTTCGTTTATCTCATCATTGTTAGTTGAGTCACTGCACTTAGACACCAGTTTAGTAGATGATCCCTTAGTTGTTTCAAACCAAATTGGGGCTCCATGGTGTGTTTGGGTTTGAAAGTTTCTATACTTAGCGTTGAGTTTAGATGTGATGCTTTTTGGGCTTCACAGGCTATGGGTTAGTTTTGGGCATGGACTGGTTATCCAGTAATGGTGCCATTCTTATTGTGGAAGGAGAGTTGTTAGACTGATGACCCGCTTGGGTAACACTCTCGAGATCTCTTGTAATCCCATGGAATCTGTTATGCTAAGTTATCTAGAATCGCTTGACTCGTCGGTCAAGAGTTTGCGATCTGTTAAGTGGTCCGGGAATACTCGGATGTGTTTGAGGAGGTGAAGGGCTTACCTCCGGAGCGGGAGGTTGACTTCCGAATATATCTGGTAGACAATACCAAACCAATGTCTTGGCCAGTGTGCCACGTGGCTCCTCGTGAGAGGAGGGAACTCCATAAGCAAGTAAGCAATTTGCTTGAGAAGGGGTTTAGAAGACGAAGTATATCGGAGTGGGGTGCTCCGGTAGTTTTTGCTATGAAGGCGGATGGGTCCCTCAGACTTTGTGTAGGCTAAAGAGAGCTAAATAAACTCACAAAGAAGAATAGACACCCATTGCCGAGGATTGATGATCTTTTTTTCCAATTAGTGGCGCCTCAGTAGTTTCATAAGCTGGACTTAGCCACGGGGTTTCGTCAGTTGAGAGTGGCTGAGGATAGTATAGAGAAGGCTGCTTTTAGGACTCTGGATGGCTTTAATAGGTGGAGCCGAGCCAGTTATGGAATAAACGGTGGTGTTGGAGTGAGATTGGAAAGGACATCCAGAGTTGGACAAGGGTTTAATTATTTAGCCGTTTTTACTAGTATCATCTCACGTAGGTCGTCTGAATTCGAAGGAGGTATCCCTTGGTTGTTTGTCTGATATTGGTTTAGGCCTTTGGGGCTTGCATTTGGGGGATGTCGAGTTCGACTAGGGTGGTCTGCGTGAGAGATGGACAGTTTTGATGATTTTGGTATTATCCCGGTTTTCTCTAGAAGTGGAGAAAAGCATGCCCTACATCTTAGGGAAGTGTTGGAGACTCTTCGAGCGCATAGTCTTAGGGCAACAAAAAGTGGATGGGATTCTTGGCATCCTATGAGTTTGAGATAGCGTATACCCATGGCAAGGGTAACGTGGTGACGAATGCCTTAAGAAGAAAAAGGTTGTCCTTGAGTTCGTGGTTCGTTAAACGACGGAGCTTAGAGTTTATTTCTATGTTTGACTTTAGACCTTCCGTTGGCTTTGTACCCGGTTTGCTAGCCTCCTTGGAGGTTAGGCCTACTCTTTTGGGGCGGATTGGCGAGGCACAGCGAGACGACCCACAGTTGGTTGAGTTAGTAGAGAAGCTCATAAGGGGGGAGTCGTCCAGCCATTTGAGTAGGTACACCCTAGATGATAAGGGGTGGTTGCGTGGAGACGGTAGACTTTGTGTACCGCAAGACGAGGGTCTGAGGAAGGCTATACTTGATGATGCACATCGGTCGAAGATGACCATTCATCCTGGTAGGGACAAGGAGTACCAAGACATGAAGCGAGTTTTCTTTTAGGCCGGTATGAAGAAAGATGTGGCCGAGTATGTCGCTAGATGCTTGGTGTGCTAGCAAGTTAAAGCGGAGCAAAGGAAACCCGGTGGGTTGCTACACCCATTGGAAGTTCCGCAATGGAAGTGGGATAGTGTCTCGATGGATTTCATCGATGGGTTACCGAGATCGAGGAAGGGAAATACGGGAATTTGGGTTGTGGTAGACAGACTTACCAAGAGTGCCCATTTTATACCCGTGAAGAGTAAGAGGACCGCTCCATGGCTTGCTTCAGTCTATGTTAGAGAGATGGTTAGATTGCATGGCGTACCATCCAGCATTGTGAGTGATCGAGATCCTATCTTCACTAGTGAGTTTTGGAGAAGTTTGCAAGAGGCGGTAGGGACTCAATTGTGTCTGAGCACCGCATATCATCCTCAGACAGACGGCCAGACTGAGAGGGTGAATCGTGTCCTAGAAGACCTTTTGAGGCTTTGTATCTTAGATTTTGGAGGTACATGGGAAGAGCATCTTCCATTGGTGGAGTTCGCATATAATAACTGCTTTCAGCCCAGTATTGGTATGGCTCCTTTCGAAGCTCTTTATGGAAGGCCTTGTCGATCTCCTACATGTTGGTGGGAATCTACGGATAAGATCTTGCTTGGGCCAGATATGGTTAGAGAGACTTCAGAGAAGATTGATTTGATTCAAAGAAGGATGAAAGCAGCGCAAGTTAGACAGAAATCTTATGCGGATCGGAGAAGGACAGATCTTGAGTTTGAGGTTGGGGACATGGTTTTTGTCAAAGTATCTCCGTTGAGAAATGTTGTTTGCTTTGGGTCCGTTGGGAAGTTAACACCGAGGTTTGTTGGGTCGTTTCCTATTAAGGAAAGGATTGGACGGATGGCATATAGGGTGGAGTTGCCCGACAGACTTAGTGGTGTTCTTGATGTATTCCATGTATCACATTTGAGGAAGTGTTTACATGAGACCGCAGAGGTGGTAGAGCCGAGCTTGCTTAGAGATGTAGAGGTAGAGCGTGATGCGACGATTCGACGAGCTCCTACTCGCATCCTTGGGTCAGAAACTAGGAAGTTGAGGAACAGAGAAGTTCAGCTAGTTAAAGTGCAATGGGGAGATGACGAAAGCAATGCTACTTGGGAGACGGAAGCGAAGATGCGTTCTTTGTATCCATTTCTTTTTGAGAGTATGTCTTCTCCTTTATCGCTTGCCTAGTACTTATCTTATCTTTAGTATGTCCTCTCGTTAGTACTTTTTGACCTTTAGATAGGGTAAACCTATGGTTGAAACATGTGTTTGAGACATGTTATAGTTGATGGATGCAAGTGGATGCAAGTGTTTGCTAGTGGCTGCTCGTGGATGCATATACAAACACTCTAGACACTAGATCGGCTCAGTCACTTCATATTGCATATTGCATAAAATTGTGTGTAGGAAGCTATATTTATGGATGTATAATGATTGTGTTATCATATGGATGATGCATTTTGGTGAATGATTGTGCACTCATGTAGATATTGTATGTGTCGATAGGGTTCTCTCGCATACATAATGAATGCATGGCACTATCATGGTTTGCATATGTTCATACATTAGATAGGGAACATATACACACACTTTTTGCATATGCTCATACATCATTAGAAATTGTTGTAAGGACAATGGATGCCCGTGTTTGATGGATTGAGTAGATGGTTGTTTGGATGGTAGGATATGCATTCTCCTTAGCTTAGAGATTTCGGGGACGAAATCCTTTAAGGAGGGGAGAATGTAACACCCCGTATTTCAGTTAATGCTAAGATTCACTAATTGCAGAATAAATAATCTCAAATGTGAGAATTGGGGGAAACGGGCTGCGTCATTGCGTTCGTCTCGGAAAGATACGCAGAATAGAGTCCGAAATTTTGTAAATCGGAGTCCGTATGGCCCAGTTAAGGCCCAAAGAAGTTTTCAGAAAATTCAAAGTTAAAAACAGATTTATGATTCGGTTCTAAAACAAGTTTGGAGCCAAAAGCGGAAAGGGCGGGAAAGTTCCCGCCTAGCCCCGTGTCGACAGGCATGTCGACAGGGGTGTCGACAGGCATGTCGACAGGGGTGTCGACAGCCCTGTCGACAGGGGTGTCGACACAGGGTGTCGGCCCTGTTGATCTGGGTGCACCAGATCTGGTTTTTGGTTGAGTCTTGGGCTGGGTTCTAGAGATTTCCGAAATCTAAGGGTCCTAATCTAATCTAGGGTTAATCTAAGGGCCTAAAACACTCACCTAATCTATAAATACACCCTAAACCTACCCTAATCCATACTAAAAATAGAATTGAGGGCTACATGCCGCCAAATTAAATCTTAGAAGGAGCCTCCACTAATTTATGAAGAGGGTTGCAAGCTAATCACTCTCTAATCAACCTCTAATCCATTCTAAGCATCTTAATCTTCTTCATTTGGAGTGCAAATTTGGTAGTAGTGAGTTTCTATCACTTTGATGATCAATTGCTAAATTAAGTAGATGAGATATGATGAGATCTATGATTTTGCATGAGGATTAATGGGTTTTCAAGTCATATGATATGATGTGAATATGCTAATCTATGTTTAATATTAATCCTATGTTTATGCAAGTTAAGTATGTGGGTTTATGCAAGTTAAGTGGTGGGTTTATACATAATAAGTAATTGATTCTATGCATGCTAAGTATGTGGTTTTATGCATGCTAAGTGTTTGGTATTATGCATAAATCATGACATGCAAGTTTACCCTTTTAAATGTGATGCATACATATGCAAGATGACACCTTTATATGCTATGAATATATATATATATATATATATATATATATATGCATGTTTACCCTCCTTTAAGATGCAAGACATATATGCAAGTTCAACATGTTATGCAAGTTATGTGTATGCTTATATGCAAGTTCAACGTGTTATGCAAGTTATGTGTATGCTTATATGCAAGCTCAACATGTTATGCAAGTTATGTGTATGATGTTATGTAAGTTATGCGCATGTTGTTATGCAAGTTCATATGCAAGTTATGTGTATGATGTTATGCAAGTTATGTGCATGATGTTATGCAAGTTATGTGTATGTTGATATGCAAGTTATGTTTATAATATTATGCAAGTTATGTGTATGATATGCAAGTTAACATGTAACATGTTGTGCAAGTTCACACCTTTAAGACACATGCAAGTTCACCTTTGTATAACCTATGAACACTTATGCAAGTTGCCTTTATATATGACATATGTATGTTCATGCAAGTTGGGTTATTTAGTAATGCTAGTTGGGTTAATATCATGATGTAAGTGGACACCTTTTAACCCATGTTAATGCTAATGTATGCTAAGTGAAACCCATGTTAATTGTGAAAGAATCTTCTCTTGGAAATATGTCGTGTTAGCATAAGTACGTAGGGAAACGATGGGGTTAATAGACATGTTAATGAAATGGTGTGAAATGGTTATGACTAAGCATACCATAAAATGAATAAGCATAAGTGGGAATTTACCTATTGAGTTAGGTCTACCCCATGGGAATTTACCTATTGAGTTAGGTCTACCCATGTTATGGAATTGGGAATTTACCTATTGAGTTAGGTCTACCCATATTCTTGTAAATGTGAATATTAATTAGGGATAATTAATAAATATGGGGGTGATTACTTAGGTGTAATTAATCGACTAAGACACGAGGTTGGACTCATTTGTAGTGTAAAACTACCCGGACCCTACCGGCTTAACCAGTTGCTACAAATGTTAGCCCAATGTGGGAGGTCTTAGGCACAAATTAAATACGTGATTAAAGTAAAGACACGAGGTTAGACTCTGTTATGACGTAAAACTGCCCGGACCCTACCGGCTTAACCAGTTGTCATAAAAGCCAGTCTAATGTGGGAGGTCTTTATGGGAGATCACGGTCTTAATTAATTAAGAAACACTTAACCATATTAGCATGTAGTGGGACATGAGGTGTGAAGTGGGTGCCTTGGGTGGCATGAGGAGACTAGTGGGTTGCCTTGGGTGGCAATAGAAAATACGATTAGAATACTTAACCAAAGTGAAACATGTAATTAAAACATGGTTAAAGGGTTAAGTAAGTGCTTTGGGTGGCATGTGGAAATCTAGTGGGTACCGAGTATGACAACTAGAATATGATTAAATGACTTAGCCAAAATGTATAACATGTAAGTGGACATGGTTAAAGGGTTAAGTGGGATTCACTAGAAATAACAAGCTTAGGTGGTATCTTGTGGGGGCCCGTTTCAACCAATATCCCAAACGTATCTTAGTAGGCTCGACTCTAGTCGAGTGACGGGACACGCATATTGGGCTTGACTATAAGAGGCCAAACCGGGTTAGCGGTGGCAACGCAGGACCAACGGGTTTCATATGCGTGTGTGGACCCGGGCTGGTTGGTAAGTCGTTGTTGCATCGTGTAGATATAAAGCCGTGCACCGTTGATATTATCAGGTTGCCACTTTGGGTAATGATACACCCCATCGTGGGACCAGCACGGGTATCTACATAAGGGAGTCGATCGCTTGGGGAGTAGTGGGTACACCTATGTAGTCAGATAGGGGTACACGAAACTACTAAATTACTAAGTACACCTAGGGGGATCAACCTTTAAGTAGGAATGACTGGTGTGGTGCAGTGTAGTAATTATCCTTGGGTGGGTGGATGCGTCTTTACGGTTATCTTAGTTTATCCTAAGTCTACCAAGCTGCTTAGTGTAGCCATTCATCCCCAGACGTTACCGTATATCAAGCTTATGTCTTCTCTGGTTACTTTAATGATTGTATTGTTAAAGTTATAGGAATCGCTCAGACTTATGTCTGACCCCGTTGTTTTTATCTTTTTTCCCAACCCTCAGGTTATCAGAGTGGGCCCAGTACGAGTGGGCTTTGATCAGGCTGCTTTATTCTCGTTTGGAGCTTGGACCATTGGTGTAGAGCTCAGCTTACCCTTTCTTTTATGGCTATCAGTTCATGTATTGGGATTATGTACTTTTATTTATCAGGATGGATATTTTGTACTTGACTCTTATTATGGTTCTGTGATGTAACCAAACATGTCTTACTTTCCGCTGCAATGAAATGATGTTTTAAAAAGCTTCAAGTGTTACTTATATCTGTCTTGTTGTAATTCTTCTGTTCTATATTCACTTAAAATACTCCACCGATGTTATGGCATTCCCTTAGAGAGTGACCATAACGGGTGTGGGGTGTTACATAGGGCGTCAGCTGCAACGTTACCCTTGCCAAGGGTATATGCGATCTCAAAATCGTAGGGTGCCAAAAACTCCATCCATCTCTGTTGCCTCAAGTTTAAGTCCTTCTGAGAGAATAAATACTTTGGCGACTTATGGTCTGTATACAACTCAAACTTCTCGCCGAGCAAATAATGACGCCACGACTTAAGCGCAAAAACTATGGCTGCCAACTCCAAGTCGTGGGTAGGGTAATTTTTCTCGTGGGTTTTCAACTGTCTTCCACCATAGAATATCGCCCTTCCCTCTTGCATTAAAACCGCGCCAGGTCCTGTCCCGCAAGCATCGGTATATACAGTGAATGACTTACTCCTGTTTGGCAAAACTAAAACCGGGGCTGTCGTCAAAGCTCTCTTCAGACGTTGGAAAGCATCATCATAATCAACGTCCCAAGTAAAAGTCAAATTCTTCTTCGTTAATCGAGTGAGAGGTGCTGATATCTTCGCGAAGTCCTTAATGAACTTCCTATAATAGCCAGCCAGCCCTAAAAAGCTTCTTACTTCGGTTGCATTCTTAGGCGTTTTCCAATCTTGGATTGCCACTATTTTAGCGGGATCCACAGCTATCCCTTCCTTAGAGACCACGTGTCCTAAGAACCTCACTTCTTTTCTCCAAAAATGGCACTTGGAGAACTTAGATTTTAGTTGATGTGCTCTAAGGGTCTCTAAGACTTCCCTAAGATGTAGGGCATGCTCTTCTTCATTCTTAGAGAAAACCAGAATGTCGTCCACAAAGACTACCACAAACTTGTTCAGAAACTCCCTAAACACCCTACTCATTAAGTCAACGAAGTATGCGGGTGCATTCGTCAAACCTAAAGGCAGGACGAGCCACTCAAAGAAACCGTCAAAAGTTCTAAATGCAGTCTTATCGATGCTATCTTCAGCCACCCTTAGCTGATGAAAACCTATAGCCAAATCCAGTTGCGAGAAAACCGAAGCTCCCACCAACTGGTCGAATAAATCGTCGATCCTCGGTAACGGGTGTCTATTCTTCTTTGTTAGCTTATTCAGCTCTCCATAGTCCACGCGCAATCTAAGTGAACCATCAGCTTTTGTAGCAAAAACGACTGGAGCACCCACTCCGAAATACTTCTTCTTATGAACCCCTTCTCAAGCAATTCTTTCACTTGCTTACTGAGTTCTCTTCTCTCTCTCGGACCCATGTGGCGCACTGGTAATGCAACTGGCTTTGCATTATCTACTAAGTATATTCGAAAGTCTATCTCACGCCTCGGGGGTAAACCTCGAACTTCATCGAAGACATCCGAGTATTCACGAACCACTCTTACAGACTGCAAATTCTCAATAGACGCGTCAAGTGATTATAGATAACTTAGCATAACAGAATTCATCGGATTACAAGAGATTTCGAGAGTGTTTCCTAAGCGAGTCATAAGCCTAACCTCTCTCTTTTCACAATCTAGGATGGCTCCATTACTGGATAGCCAGTCCATGCCCAAAATTAACTCATAGCATGTGAAGCCCAAAACATAAGCATCACATCTAAACCCAAAGCTAAGCATATAAATTTCCAAATCCAAACAAATCATCGACAAATAGGCTGAGCCCCCAATTGGATTTGAAACAACTAAGGGATCCTCTACGATACTGGTGTTTAGGTGTAGTGTCTCAACTAAAGCAGTGGATATAAAAGAATGCGATGCGCCAGAATCAAAGAGTGTGCGAACAAGATGATCGAAAAGATAAACTAAACTTTCAACGGAAATTGTTCTACCTCGTTCTTGTAATGGTGGGACCACGAGAGCCTGGACCTGCCCTGGTGCCATGAGAGCTTGAATCGGCCCTCTAGAGGCATGCCCTGCCCTCTGCCCTTTCTTTGGGCAGTCCTTAATCAGATGTCCTGCCTCGCCACAGTGGAAACAACCAGTCTTCTTCTTCTTGCTACAGTCTTAGCTTAGATGGCCTGGTGTCCCACAGTTAAAGCATCTTTTCTTTCCCTTACCATTGCTGTCTTTACCACCCTTCTTGTTCTACTGTTGCTGTTGTGGTTTCTTTTGATCCCCTTTCTTCTTAGGTGCCTTATTAGCATTAGCGCCTTTCTCCTCTTCATGCATAAGCGCCATGTCAACTAGTCTATCAAAGGTGGCCCCCATAGGGATGTGGGTCATAGCTAACCCATGTAGCGGCTCGTTCAAACCCTTAACAAATCTCAAGGCCTTCTTATCGGGTGTATTCACCAAGTCCAAGCCAAATCTTGCCAACTGATTGAACTTGTTGACGTATTCTTTCACTGATAGATTCCCCTGCCTCAATGCCAAAAACCTTTCCATGTATAGATTTTCTTCATCCCATGAGAGAAACTTCGCCTCAAACCTACGCCTGAAATCCGACCATGTATCAACTGGACGCTCTCCATTAGTGACCTACCACCAAAACTAGGCCTCATGCTTCATTAACCAGGCAGCTAACTGGACCTTTCTTCCATCTTTTACCTCAAAGATTCCAAACATTTCTTCCACCTCCTTTAGCCAATTTCGGGCTTCAACAAACGTCTCCGACCCGTGAAAAGGTTCCCTGCCCATTGCCCGAAAGCCCTTGCATAACTTTGCGAAAGTGTCAACACGGGGAGGAGGAGGAGGAGCATTTGCTGGGCCTGCGACATGGGCCCTAGCTTCCAGATACCTTCTAAACCATCCTGGTAACATGCTAAAAAGAAAATGAAGAGATTCAAACGAAGAATTCGAAAGAAAGATTTATGGCTCTTGGGGTTATGTTTTTAAAATAAACTTTTCTCTTGAAGATATTCTCCTCAAAACATACTATTGAAAGTATTTCTTTATAAAATGCTATTGAAAAATAGTTTTTCAAAGTATCTTATCTGTTCTGGTAACCTTCAGCTCTGATACCTTGTGTGACACCCCACATCCAGTAATGTCACTCACAAAGGGAATGCATTAACTTCCATGGAGCGTTTTAAGTGTGTATAGAACAGAAACTTAACAACATGACAGATATAAAACACTACTTAAAAATTTAAAATTTCATTCATTGCAGCGGTAAACAAATAGGTTTGGTCACATCATCAAAAAACTCAAAGACTAGAGTCAAGTACATAATATCCATCTTGATTAAATTAGAGTACATGAAAATGGAAGACATGACCCCAACATAAAATAGCCATAAATAAGATAGGCTGAACTTTTACTTCAGCGATCCAAGCAACTTCCAAAGAAAGAGATAAAGCTACCCAAAATAAAGCTCCACTAGTACTAGACCCACCCTGAGCACCTGGGGGGAAAGGAAGAAAAGAGGTGGAAACAAAGGGGTCAGACATAAAGTCTGGCGAGTGCAATAACTTTAGCAATATAATCATTAAGTAATTAGGACAAAGCATAAGCTGGAAAATAAGGAAATGACTGTGAACAAATGGGTATGACAGAGCAAACAAAGGAAATAAGATGAACAAGAATAACGTTAAAGGCGCACCTAATTACAATAAGATAATTACTACACTGCACCACACCAAACACCCTAAAAGTTGATCCCGCCTACAGAACTCAATAATGATAATGGTAGTTTCGTGTACCCCTAGCTGCCTTCATAGGTGCCGTCTGCCCCTATCTCCACTACGTGCACCCACTATCCCCATTCGATCGGCTCCCTAACTCGTAGATACTCGTGCTGGCCCCACAGTGGGGTGTATCACTCCCCAAAGTGGCAACCCGATACCACCAAAATTTACGACTTATATATACACGATGCAACAACGTCTTACCTACAAGCCCGGGCCCACACACGCATATGACCCCGTTGGACTTGCATTGCCACCGCTAACCCGTTTTGACCTCTTACAATCAAACCCAGTACGCGTGTCCCGTCCTCGACTTGGGTCGAGCCCACAAAGATACTTAATGGGTTACTGGTTTGAAAAGGGTCCCCATGCATGACACAAGCTTCCTACCTATTCTTGATCCCTCTAAGGTTTTTCCCCACTTAACCCCATTCTTATTCATGTCTTCTTATATGTTTCAATCTTGGTTAAGTGCATCTAATCATATTTCACATGCCACCCAAGGCACCCTCTTAATTTCACAAGCTACCCAAAGCACCCACTTAACCCCCTCATGTTCCACCACATGTTTATCTGGTTAAGTGTTTCTTAATTCATTAACACCGTAACCTTGTAAAGACCTCCCACATTAGACTGACGTTTGTGGCAGCTGGATTTGCCAGGCAGGTCCGGGCAGTCTTATACCACAAACGAGCCTAACCTCGTATCTTTACTACTGTTACACATTTAATTCATGCCTTCGACCTCTCACATTAGACTGGCATTTGTGGCTACTGGATTTGCCGGGAGGGTTCGGGCAGTCTTACAGCACAAACGAGTCTAACCTCGTGTCTTAGGCGGTTTATTATTACACGTCTTTATTTAACCCCAAATTGGATTAATATCCCTATTAAAATTTTGTCAATGAATTCCAAATATACTTATGTCCATAATTGTCTCAATTATGTCCATAAATGCCAATTTTTCCAATTAATGTCTTAAATTAATTATATACCTTTTCAAGGTCATTATGCCAATTCTCAATATGTGTATATTCAATATTACCCCCATCGTTCCCACATTGTTCGTTCGTTTATCATGACATATATGAATATTAGACTAGCAATTAGTCTAGCACATAAAAGTGAAGAAACATCGCAAATTTGCATAACACACAAAATGGATCTAATCTTGCAAATAAGGATTACAACATAACTTGCATAAACTTTGTATTGTCATGAATCTAAACATAGGCCTAAAGGTGTGAACTTGCATATATGTAGTATAGCTTTTCACCTAAAACTTGCATATACGAATATAGTTTTCATTCTAAAACTTGCATAGGCCATAGTTACAAACTTACATAAAACTATGTACGTCATAGATCTAAATCTAAAGGTGTAATCTTGCATATATGTGAATCCAATTTCTACCTAAACTTGCATATAGTCACTTTATTTGATTCACATGTAAATTGGTGTATAATTCATATAGAAACTAGCATATAATCTACACCCAAACTTGCATATAAAATGATGTCAAACGTGAATCAAGTTGAACATAGGTGATTTGGCATATGAAAAGGGATCCACAACAAAGTTATCATTATGAACAACTAGCATATATTCATAAAATATCACATTTTTCCAGTGTCTCACAAACATAACCATATAATCCAATTTATAACTCAACCCAATTAACTTATTAATTATCTTATTAAAGAAATTGAACTCACAACTCAAAGAAGGTCTTGAGTTTTGGAATCTGAGTTCTGAAATTGATTTAGCTCGCCTTTGAAGTAGACAAATTCTTTATTGTTGTTGTTATAAATTTGAGTTGATTAGCATCACTTTTCCTCTAGTTGGTGGAGGCTACTTTAGGTTGCAAGGTGATATCATGACGGCCATGATTCTAATTTTTATTTGGTTTTAGGGTTTGAGTCTACATGTGTTTATATAGAATTTAGGATTAATTTAGGCCATCCGATCAACCTAGAATCAATCAAGACCATCCACTCAAGATAGAGTGACACCTCAGCCCTAATGACTCAGCACTGAGTCACAAAATCGTCATCCCTCAGATTTGCCCGGGAGGGAAGGGGGCAGGTCGACCCCTAGGTCGACCCCCAGGTCGACCTGTAAGGGGAGGTCGACACTATGGTCGACCCCCTGGTCGACCTGGGTCCTGGGCGGGAATTTTTCCGCCCAACCCGCTTCTGACTTCTGATTTGAATTTTGAATCTGTTTTGAGCTGTTTGAATTTATTTGAATTTTCTGGAAACTTCCGACAGTCATCACTTCTTCATACGAAGTCCAATTTACGCAAACTCGGACTCTATCTCAACCAAAATTCCGAGACAAACACAATGGCGTAACCCATTTTACTTGATTCTTATATTAAGTATTCATTAATTTTTTAACTTTAATATTTAAATTTACGAGGTGTTACACCAAATGTCCAATATAGGAGAGAGGTCCCTGCATATCCGTCCATCTCCAAGTACGTTTGAACGATCACCACTTATTACCCTGTCTTGGGTGCACAGCCCAATCAAGACATCAGTAATCATCCGAACGATGTGAAGATCTCTGGTCTTCAACCACCATCTTCATCATCGATTTTTAATCGTTGTAGTAACTATTCAGAATGGGTTAAACCCGGTCTTTCCGAATAACTCGCGTATTTTATAATCAATAATCAAGTGCTACAAAAACACATCATACAACTCATTCCAATTCAGAATATTCTTTTAATAAAATATTCACATTATTAGGGAATGGTTCCCATTAGTTTTATCAAAGGTAAATTCTTTTAAATTTATTCTTTAACCTTCCTTTGGTTATCCATTTCAAAAGATTTTATTTTATCTTTTCACAATTTAAATCAAATCAAGGTTTATTCACTAGTCGGTTTTAGCGAACCTTACTGAAGTAATCATTTATTATTTATTATCCCAATCCCAACCTATTCATCCCATGAAGCAAAACTAGTAGCACTCCATATCTAACACCAAGGTGTTACCGGTAAATTTAATTAACATTTCACGTTCAAATCTAATTAAAGATTTAATTATCGCCGGGAGTAAAACTGGTGGTACTCCATTCTCGATCATTTCAAGAATTTGATAAATTTAATTATCTCATTCCCATTTCAATCTAACTTATTAAAGTCCAATTTGGTTTTAATATCAAAAATAATTACTTTGTGATTATTCAAATTTAGGAAATTAATCTTTATCCTTGTTAGACCAAAAATGGGCTCTAACACCCAAATTAGATATGAATTCAATGAAATAGAATTAAAAAGCAATAAAGAACACGCAATTTATAGTGGTTCAGCGTTAACGAGCCTACATCCACTTTGTTTTCTTTTAACTGATGATTCGAATACAAATATAGCAATGATTCTCACTCAACTTCACAATTACAATGCATAAACTCACTCAAATCTCTCAAAAATAGACTTTAAGAGATGATTTTGGTCTGAATATGATTGTAGAATTTGGCTATGCAGGAAGTATGGACTGAGAATTTGCTAAAAGATCCTTTCAAATGCCTCTAGGTGGTGTATTTATAGGTGAAAAATCTATTCGAAGTGGCTCCGGTTCGGAATCGTGTGGCACCCATCCCTTGAGAGTCCGGTTCGGAGGCTTCAAGATGGTGACAGCGCATTGATTTAGTGGGAGATCGCGGGAGAAATGGTCAGGCCTAGTCCGAGTCTTCAAGAGATAGGCGCAGCTACGGTTACAGATGCAAGGGCAAAAAGGGGTTCAGATCGGGGCCTCCGATCTGATCCGGTGAGGCAGCTTGCTATCCGTTGATGTTGCTTGCGTATTCCTCCGATCCGATACGATGAGGCCATTTGTTGTATGATGTCGCTGCCATATTCTTCCGATCCGATCCGATGAGGTCGTTCGCAATCCTCTGATGTTGCTGACGTATCTCTCCGAACTGAACCGATGAGGCCATTCGTTATCTTCTAAGGTTGCTGACATATCACCGATCTGAACCGATACGATGTGGCCACCTACTAGCCTTTGATACTGCTGACGTATCTCTCCGATCCGATCCGATGTGATCTCTGCGTTCTTGATCTTTACTCACCTTCTGCACTATCTTCCTCCGATCCGAACCAATTGGTGTCTTTCTCACTATTTTCTCTTTGTGTAGCCTAGTTCACAAAGTAGGCTAACATTTTGCCCCCTCGAAGTACACTCTTATTTAAGATAAAGTGTGCTTCGAAGCAATTTACAAAATATCCTTTGAACTAGAATCTTTGAATGATCGCCTCCATTTACTTGTAGTGTTGTGTCACTTCATAAAGTCGTGGCTTTCGCTGCTTACATATATCCACAATCCATATGAATCACTTTATTCATCTTCAAACAACTTTAAGAGCTTCTTTTTAATGTCGGATGATTCCTCCAGGTAACCTTTTCTTTATTTCTCCTCGAATTCAGCCTTCATGATAAGTCCATGAGCATAACCTTCTTCGGTTCGGTTCCCGATCCGAACGGGTTTTCTTCAGTAGCACACTCGGATGGGCCTTTCAATACTGCTACACCATAGGCTAACAGGCCAGAGTTCCTTCATGGGCTCGACTCCCAGTCCGAACGGGGTGAAGTAGGCTAGGAATACGAGTGGTCACCCGAGTTTTTCTATATAAATCCACCTCCTACTTTCTTCCTCTTCTCTTTTTTATTTATTCTCGTCCAAGCAACTTAGCATCGAAACCCCAAAGCTTCAAAAAACTCTAAAATTATTTCATTCTTCCTTAAATTCAATAACTCGGTAGGTCAAAAGCTTCGATTATTTTACTGTAATCGATTTCGATTTAGGTTTGTGGAAAAACTGGTTTGCCTGGTTTGAGCGCCTTGGCCTTCTCTCTTCTCGTCGTCGTCGTTGGTGGCTCTGTCACCACTTCGAGGCGTGGAGAGAGAGAATTAGGGTTATATGGTATGCTTGAGCACGTGAGTGCTTGGCTTCGATTGGGTTTTGTGAAACTGAATCGGGTTCAGTGTTGGCTCAGCGAGATGGAGAATGAAGGAGATGAAGGAAAGGAGAGGAGTTGGGATCGGTTCGGGTAAAGAAGTGTTGGAGTGAAAGAAAAGGAGAGGTGTTCACATGACCGGATCGGGTTGGGGCAAAAGAAAAAGCAAAAAAGAGGAAACAAAACCCACTTAACTAGATCGGATGGTGTTTACAAGACCGGATCGGGTCGGAGCAGAGAAAGGTAAAAAAGAAGGAGAAAACAAAACTCACCTATTCGGATCGGATGGTAATAAGAGACGAAGCGAAGAAGGATTACTCAAACTGATCCGATCCGCTCCGAAAGCCTACATCCGAGCCGATCCGGTTTAATTCACTGGGTAGAACGTCCACTTCCGATCGAAACATGATTTTGCCCTCCGATCCGATCCCAATGCAGATATCCGAACCGAACCGAAACAGCCTAACTTAATGTGCAAGAATTTTTTCAACTATCTTAATAAATGCTTGACATAGCCTTCAACTTGACGAACAGTGAGGATAGCGCCTTTCGAACATGACAAATATCAAGAATTGTTCTGAACATTACTGCTTCCTTGGACCTTTACATTATGCTTTCATATACTTGCTCTGCATTTTTGTTACACGTAGCACACACTTTAGTTCACATACACACACAGGGGACACAGACAACTTTACTCTAATTCTTGCTATTGTTTCTTCGATAGTCTAGTGATCATAGCGAAAGACTTTCATCTAGATTGGCAAAGAAGATGGAAGTTGCGGAAACTTCTGAGAGAGATATCATTGATGACATATCTTCTTCTTCAAACCCTGAATGGGACGATGAGGGCCCAGATTATGAAATAGGAACGCATAACAACGAAACACCTTCGGACAACGAAGTTTCTCTGGGCTATGAGGAGGAAGGAGGGATTGGAGATTACCAAGCTCTTGACGAGTTTGAGTCTGCCATTATCTTGGAATCACCCATAGACTCTGTTGAATCAACGATCGACGATGATAGACTTGTCCGCATATGTATGAAGCACGGGATACTAAAAAGGGATACCCTGGTGCCGTCGAAAACTGACCGTCCTCACAATCCCCCGGAAGGATTTATGGCAATTACGCGACTGATGTGCATGGTCGGGGCTATTCCACCTTTTTCGCCTTTTGTTGTCAACTTTCTAAGACAGATGCGGATTGCCCCCATGCAGCTACATCCCAACTCCTATGCTTACCTATATACCTTGTATGTAGCATACCGCGAGATTTTAGGTACAGAGCTCACTTTCGACGACGTTCATTTCTTTTATAACTTAAAGCATCGGACTCGAGAAACTCCTTCTTTCTCTTACTTCGAATCAGTCCCAAAAAGGAAAATAATTTCAGCGCCGTTCAGCAGCAAGGTCGGCGATTCCAAGCTAGAATGGTTTTATATAAGGCAACAGCCGAGATGTGCCAGGAGATGGACAAAATCAAGTAAAGCATTGGTTTTCTAAATCTCAACTCTGAATGTTCACGCCAACACATTAATCTGTTTTCTTTTAGTTTGCAGTTGATAATCCAAAAAAAATATCGGGTCAAGTGTACTTTGATTGGATGCATCAGCTCCTTAATGGAGACCAAAAATTTCTAACCATCGATGAAGTCCTTAAGGATGAATACCTTCATCATCACGGGCTATTTTCCATTACTCGTAGCATAGGTCATGGGTCGGGTCCATATGTATATATCCCCCCAGTGGACGTAATTCCAGGAACGGGCGAGAGCTCGAAAAGTCCGAGAATACCTCTTCGAACTTCACCTTCTCCATCCTCAACTCAAGACGATGAGCTGGCTAACATAGCCGAAAAACACCGAGAAGGGTACATCGTCCCTGGGTACGCTATTTCTCCTGAGAAATCTTTATCTCCTAAAGAGCTGCCAACAGACGCTTCCCAAGGAGATGCCCCTACTACCGATGATCCTACATTTCAGGGCTTAGGAGATCTCCCCCTACCTGAAACTATTTATACTTCTGAGGATTTTGGCATAAATCCTTTAGTTTTTTACTTCTTCAGAGGAGACTACTCCTATTAAGGCCAAAGAGCCCACTCACACTGGCTTGGCTTCAGACTCGGGTTTGTCGGGGGGCACACCACTTAGGATGCACTTAACACAATAGTACCACACTTCACATCACTTACTTCTCATGAGAATACTGATTCTGAATTCTACTTGCATTGTTGCATAGGTACAATGTCTCGCCCTCATTATGACATCAGGAAAATTCATCGCAGCATGACTAGACCCCTTTCTGATGTTGAGCATGATCGCCGCGAAAGTCGGGGTAGAGAGGATAGAAGGCCTCATGACTCTTATCAGTCCCGGACTTCGTGCTCTCGCTCCCCCGTTCGGTCGGATCCAGAACAATACAAAAGCTACCAAGGTTGTCGAGGAGAAGACACGTCGCAATCAAAAGATCAAACTTCTCCTCAAGAAAAACGCAATAGGGAAAGGAGCCCGCCGAAAGATACCGACTCACGAGGCAAGAATAAGGTTTCTGATAAGCGGCCTAGGAAGGGTGATACGACCGTTGTGCCCACTCATCATAAGGATACTGAGCTAACATATTGCGCACCTCCACCATTAGATACTGAAGCTAAAATTAAGCGGGCATATCTGGAGAAACAATTCCCCGAACACTATTTTGAAAATCTAACTTTCTTACCTGCTCTCGAGCCTATTTCCTCGAGGTGGGCAGACGAGGCCAAAGCAAAAATTGACGCAGTCGAAAAACAATATTCGGAGATGTTCAAGTATTCACGTAACCTCTCCAGAATCATCCGAACTCTAATCACGGATACTAACTCAATGAAAAAGACTGCAGAAGCCGATGCAAAAGCCTTGAAAAATTTGGGGAAAGATCTTGAGGATACACAGGCCCAACTTGTCATTGCTCAACGGGATGCTACCAACTACAAGCAGCAACTTGAAGAGATACAAAAACGTTATCATGACTTGCTCGAGTCTCATAGTCAAGAGAGCTTGGAGCTGAAAAAGCAAGCAGAAGATGCTAAGTCGGATAACGCCAAAATGCAACTTGCTTACACTGCTCTTGAGCGAGAAAAGGCCGAGTTAGTGAGGAATAATGTTGAATTGGAAAAGCGTAACGCTGACTTAGCTTCCAAGTTGATGGAGGCCGAGAATAGGGCTGCCCTAGCGGAGGGTAATGTTGAAAGTGTTATTAAATCCTCCAAAGAGACCCGCGAGCAGATGTCAGAGGCCCAGGAGGATGTGCATGGTTTCGGCAAATTAATGATCGAATTTTTTGCGCATATAATTCGTCGCCGAAACATCTCTTGGATTGAAGATTATTCGACTACCATGGTTCACGTGTGGAGCCAAATTATTGAATGGGAGAAAGAGGAACTTAAGGTAGATTCCGTCGACGAAGACAAGCTCATGGAAAAATATCTAAGAGATGATGAGCCGGCACGTCTGGCTGAGGGGCGCCGCCTCATCGCTGCTGCTATGGAGGAGGTGAAGTGGATGACCAAACAAAAGTATATCTCCGAGGCTGGTTCTTCTTCCACTGCCGCTGAAACTTCTGAAGTTGAGGGATACGACCCCGAAAACCTGGAGATTCCTCAGGAATCTCTTTTATCCCCCATACCCGAGACGGCGTCAGAGACGGCAGTCACTCCAGTTGAGAAATCATCGGAAGGTATCTCTACCTTTTCACCTCAATTCATCAAAGATGTCTCCACTTTTCATCACATAATCGGGCAATCAATGAAGGATCCTTTATTTTCTCCTGAGTTGATAACTGTTGCTTCTCATTCTGTGGGTGTTGAACCATCCGAGAAGACAGACGTGCCTCAGGGAACCACCGTCGGAGCAAAGTCAGCGGAGAAGGCTGAAGGAGAAAAGGATTAGGCTGATGCTCCTCACGATGACGAGATGAAAGACACCTTGAAAGATGATGGCAGTAACGAGGGGCATGAGGAAGACCCTAATGTGGCTATAGTCGGGGATCCAAAAAGCGCTAATGACATCACTTTGGCTGAAATGAAAGCCGAACAAGATAAACGTATGCAGCTAAAGGTTGAAGACTTGGACCCCGAAAGACTTAAGCCTCTTGCAGTGGTGGACCCTGGATCAAGGTTAGTTGTTAAGCTTTCAACTAGATCTATCACAGAAGAGCTTGCTAAAAAGTCTTCTCTTGATTCCAGCGTCCCCTCTCCTGGGAAAAAACCAACTGATTTTAGCACTTCGGCTACAGGGAAGAAAAAGTTGAAACGCATTATGACCGAAGCTGAAAAGGAAGCTAAGGCTGCTCAGAAAGCTGCCAAAAAATCCAAGTCTGATCCGAAGCCCAAATGATGAAGTGCTTCGTTTTATTTTGGCATTTAATTGGTTCGCAATTGTTGTAGCGAGTGCGGCCCTCACATCTTCTTTTTTTGCTTGTTTTCCTTGTACAAACTCACACGTTTGTAAATAAAAATAGTTTATTTCCTGCAATGCATGATAGTCGTTAGTTCAGCACTTAAGTAAAAATACAAAAGTATGTCATACTAAAGTTATGTAATGTGGTCATGGTGGAGGGGAGTATGTGTGCACATGTATGCCCCCAGTCAATCTTAGATAACTGAGCAAGTACTATTCAAGGTTAAATTAAGTTAAAAAGTCCAATTGTCCCCGATTCTCTGACGAGGCCATATTCCTTTCGTCATTGATGCCTGTTCTTTCTGGCATCTTTATACTATCCTGTCTCATATCCAGGTTAGAGTTTTCGTTGAGGCGGTCTCTCATCTGGGTGCACCTTCACGCCTCAGAGGACGTCGTCTTCCCGTCCTTTATACTCTCTCTCGATTCTTGAGAGTTAGAGTTAAGAATGTCGTCTTCCCATTCTTCTATGTCTTATCGTACAAACAGTCGTTTTGTTTGTTCCTGCATATAGGTCATCTTCAACGTTAATTTAACATTTCGTGTTTCACAGTCATAATAGAATAATAGTTGAAGATATAAATGATGCAGGAAAGTAAATTACACATGATATTTTTATAGTGGTTTGGCTAAGTCGTAGCCTACATCCACTTTATAATCTTTTGTTCACATAAACAGACTTTTTAAGGCAAGTCATGCCTTTTTACATAGCTTATGAAAACAAAAGAAATGACATTTCATATTTAGCTCAGATATCGTTGTAGGTGCTGAGCGTTCCATGCTCTGGGAATCTCCTCACCGTCCATGGTCGTTAGCTTGAATGCTCATGTATCAAGCTTCTATTGGATGGTGTATGACCCTTCCCATTTTGGACCCAATTGGGTTGAAGGTGGGAAGACTCGCTTCAGTACTAGGTCTCTTGGCTCAAAGGTTTTGAGGCGAACCTTCTGGTCATAATAACGTGCTACCTGATGTCGACGTCTTGAGGCACGCAAGTCGGCTTCTTCTCTTTTTTCTTCAATCATATCAAGAGATTCCAGGAGGAGCGTTTATTCGTCATCGGGTCATTGTACGCAACTCGATGAGAAGGGACTTCCAATTCTATCAGGATCACCGCTTCAGACCCAAAGGAAAGTGAATAGGGAGTATGGCCGGTAGCCGTCTTAAAGGTCAACCTGTAGGCCCATAAAGCTAACG
The DNA here is from genome assembly GCA_030737875.1 of Allium sativum. Classification (NCBI taxonomy): domain Eukaryota; kingdom Viridiplantae; phylum Streptophyta; class Magnoliopsida; order Asparagales; family Amaryllidaceae; genus Allium; species Allium sativum. The sequence continues at coordinate 2,525 of JASFAX010000859.1, read as the reverse complement.
GCAACTCATATACTCATCTGGCTTTGGCCTGCTTCAGCCACTTCTTTAGAATTGATTTAATGACTTTATTTACGGCTTCGACCTGTCCATTTGACTGCGGATGAGCTACTGTAGTATATCGTTTATCAATCTTATTTTTCTGGCAGAAGTTTTTTAACTCAATGCTGTCAAATTATGTCCCATTATCGGTTATGATGGTCTTTGGAATTCCAAATCGACAAATAATGTTTCTGACCACACAACTGATCACCTTCCTTGCCATTATGAATGTTAGAGGTTCAGCTTCCACCCATTTTGTGAAGTAGTCCACGACAACGATCGCGTACTTAGCTCCTCCTCTGGCAATAGGTAGCACTCCAATAATGTCAATTCCCAATATGGTAGACGACCACGGACTTACCATTGACTTGAGCTAAGTCGGAGGCGCTCTAGGAACTTTAGCATATCTTTGACATTTATCGCAGCGTCGTGAATAAGCAACCGCGTCTTTGTTCACGGTAGGCCAGAAATATCCGTACCATAACACTTTCTTTGCTAGGGTTTGGCCCCCAGTGAGACCTCCACACTCACCTTCATGCACCTCTTGCAGTACACGCTTGATGTCGTCGTGTGCGATACACCGTAGCAGGGCATTGAAAACCCCTGACGATAAAGGACGTCGTCCTATAAAACGTATCTTGTGGCCTTACGTCTTATAGCTCGTCTTTCGCTCTTTTTCAATGGGAGAGTTCCATTTTTGAGAAAATTCTTAATTGGTGTCATCCAGGATTCTCTTTCTGGTTCAACTTCCAAGGCTAACTCTACTTCCACCAGGTCGAAACTCGATGATTCCAACACCTCTATCGGAACCATTTCGGTTTCTTTAAGATTATCAGAACTTGCCAGCTTCGCCAATCGATCTACTTTCTGATTTTTCGCTCTTGGAATGTGGGTTATGCTATAATGCTCCAAACCTTCCAACAACTCCTTTACTTTCTTGAGATAAGTGATAAGTCGAGGTCCTTTAGCAGCAAATTCTTCCCGAACTTGACATACAACTATCTTGGAATCGCAATATATATCTAGTGTCTTCACTCCCAAATATTTGGCGAGTTTCAGCCCGGCAATCAGGGCTTCCTTCTCGGAATCATTGTTAGTAGCAGTAAATTCCAACCGTAATGCATAGTAGATAGATCGTCCTTCAGGAGTTATTGAAACAACCCCGGTGCCGAACTTTCTATCATTCTTGTCTCCATCCGTATATAATTTCCACGGACTAAGCTCTAATTCTTGATCCAAATCAACTACCTTATCACCCACCGTTTCCACTTCAGGAATTGTAAATTCTGCTATAAAGTCAGCCAAGGCCTGCCCTCTTATTGATCTTCGCGGCTGAAATTTCAAATCAAACTGACTTAGCTCGATATTCCATTTAAGTAATCGCCCCGATGCTTGGGTTTCTACAGCACTTGTCTCAAAGGTTGGTCGGTATACACAACTATTGGGTGTGCCTGAAAATAATGGCGGAGTTTGCGGGAAGCAATCAGGAGGCTATAAGCAAGCTTCTCTATCTTTGGGTAGTTACGTTCTGCAGCAGCTAGTTTTTTGCTTACGTAATACACAGGTTTCTGGACTTTATCCTCTTCACGTACTAGTGCTGCACTGACGGCATGAGATGGTACCGCCAAGTAGACGAACAAATCCTCATGTTACATGGGCTTTGATAATATTGGAGGTTTTTCTAAGAAGTCTAATAGATTCTGGAATGCCTCCACACAGTCGGAAGTCCACTCAAAATTTCGCTTTCCCCGTTTTATGAGATCGAAGAAAGGCACACACTTGTCTGTTGCTTTGGAGATTAACCTGCCCAGTGCTGCAACCTTTCCAGCCAAGCTTTGAACATCCCTAATCTTTTGCGGCTCCTCTATATTCCGGATTGTTGCTATTTGGTCCGGATTGATTTCGATTCCTCTGGAACTCACGACAAAGCCAAGGAACTTGCCTGATGTCACGCCAAAAGAACACTTCAAGGGGTTCAATTTCATCCCATACCTTCGTAATATGCCGAACATTTCTGCTAAGTCCTTTGTATGATCGGGAGACTTCTTGGATTTCACTAGCATATCATCTACGTAATCTTCCATGGTCTCCCCAATTTGATTGTAAAACATGCAGTTGACCAGGAGCTGATATGTGGCTCCCGCATTTTTTAATCCAAACGGCATTACGACGTAATAATACAATCCCAAATCTGTAATAAAGCTTGTATGCTCTTGATCTGGTATGTGCATGGGAAGTTGATTGTATCCGGAATAAGCATCCATAAAGGATAAAAGTTCATGCCCGGCAGTTGAATCTACTAGTTGATCAATTCTGGGAAGAGGAAAGCTATCCTTCGGGCAAGCCTTGTTTAAATCAGAAAAGCCAATGTACGTTCTCCACTTCCCATTTGACTTTTTAACCAGGACAGGATTCGATATCCAGTCGGGATATTTCGAATCCTTAATGAATCTGTTACCTTTTAACTTCTCTACTTCTTCTTTCAA
>JASFAX010000858.1:0-55213 GCA_030737875.1 Allium sativum | reverse complement strand
GGACAAAAGCAATATGGGTCGATGAATTACCCATAGCCATGTGGGCCTATAGAACGACCTACAAGTAGGCGACTGGCCACACTCCCTTCTCATTATCATTCGGATCAGAAGCGGTTATCCCAGTGGAGTTGGAAGTACGCTCTCATAGAACAACTTACTATGATCCATTGACAAATAAAGCGCTTCTCCTTAAATCCTTAAACATGATTGAAGAGAAGAGAGATGAAGCGGACTTGTGTTCCTCTAGGCACATACACCAGGTTGCTCGATATTACAACAGGAAAGTTCGACCCAGAACCTTTGAACCTGATGACCTGGTATTGAAGCGTGTCTTCCAGCCCCGTCTTCCCGGGCCCAAAATAGGAAGGACCATAAGTCATCCATCAATGGCTTGATAAAGGAGCTTTCAAGCTAAAGACCGTTGGTGGAAATAACATCCCCAGAGCATGGAATGCCCAGCATCTGCAGCACTACCTAACTTGAGCTTGTGTTGATTCTTTTTTTTTTATCAAACTATGTAAAAAGGCACGACTTGCCTAAAACAGTCTAGTTGATATAAACAAAAGAATATGAAGTGGATGTAGTCTATGATTTGGCCGAACCATTACAAAATTGTCGTGTGTCGTTTACCTTTCCTGCATTTACTTTTCTTTGTGCCTGTGATATGTTTGACATTCATTCCATACTCTGTGATTGTTTTGATCTTTGATTTAATATTGTGATGTAATTGGTTGGTGTCAGACCTATGAAAAATGGATGATTCACCGCTTTATGACGCTCGATCACTCCTGCTTGAACAAGCCGACTTAAATCCATGGCCAATCGAAGTTGGATTGGTTAACATCAAGCTCGATATCAACACCTAACGCGGTGGTTTTCACTTTGCAAACCAAAGTGAGGATACGACACCCAAACACCACACCAACTCCATCCCATGATTTGATGGGATGAGAAAGACTTGATTGTTACAAAAGGCCACCTCTACCCCTAAATTAGTACTGAGAAGCAATGCCCGAGCAAGTGTGACATAACTACTTTCCCAACAAGCTCCATCCGTCAGAGTGAAGAATGGAGTGTGAATTAAAATCGAGTTCAACAACAATACTCAAGCACTCTTGGAAATAGAGTGTTGAAGGAAAGTCAGGGCGAGGGACACGACCATTAGGCTTACCAATTCAAACTCTCTCAACTCGACAGTGAGTATAAAATAGGTGTGATTGGTGCATCATAATTAGAGACCGCCTTGACCACACTCTAACCTGGGCATACGACAAGAGAGTATAAAGGCACCGAGACTAAGTGCTAAAGGAAATGGGTTCCTATGCCACTGAAGGATTAGGAACAAGATTGAAAGCTGAGCCTGTACTCCCCACAGAAGGATTGGGGCGATATAATATTGTATCTAATTAATCCTGAACAATCCCTAGTCAGGCAGTTTATTCAAGATTGATTGGGGGCATACACACATCACAGCCCTATGATAATGACTTTAGTAATGACTTTCTACGGGGAAGCTGGAATGACTTTAGTTTGGTAATGACTTTAGATTGATTGGTCATGCATTATAATATTTTGCTTATTACTCAGTTTAGTAATGACGTTAGATTGTAGAAATATTGTTTTTTAGGGAAGCTGGATGGAAATCCTGGATTGATCTGTGATGTGATTTATTGTTTATTACTTAGCATAGTAATGTTTTGATTGCAAGTGCATTTGATTGAAATAGATAATATACTTGCAAACAAATGATATTGCAGGAATGCTACTATATTTACTGAATGTAGATTTATATAAGACAACTAGTCAAAAACATGAAGGCCGCACTCCCAACAACCATAGCAGACCAGTGGAAAACAAAGGAGAAATCAAAATAATGCTTCACTTGGACTGGGGATAATGCTTGGCTTTCTTAGCATCCTTGAGCTTCTGCTTCTCCTCCTTTTCAATGTCAGTGAGAATATGCTTCTTTTTCTTTTTCTTGTCAGAGGGAGGATCTTTCGAATCAACGGAGGACTTGGAAGCTAACTCTCCAATGATTGATCGAGATGGAAGCTTGAAAGTTATTTTGCCACCAGGAGGAACCATTTGGAAAGGATTGACTGAAATAGGCTTTTCTTCAATTTTGGCCTTCAAAAGTTCCTCGTTTCTGGCCTTCATCTAAGCAAGAGTCATGTTTTCAATCTCATCGAAGGCTCTAGTGATGGGTGACATCTTCCTCTTCACCCCCTTCACATCAATTTTCTTTAAGGAATCAATCATTTCTCCATCTTTGGGGACTTCAGCACTGGAGGGTACTATAGCCTTGTCAGCGGCCTCTTCCTATTTCTCTTCAGTCTCATCAATAGGTTTTGTACTTAAAGAACGAGTAACAACAGTTATTAACTCTGGGGAAAACATAGGTGTAACACCCCGTATTTTCTCAGAATAATAAAATAACAAATTAAAGAATAATTAATTTGAAAAATAGGAATGAGAAAAGAATAATGTTTAGCATTGTTCTAAGGTTTGTAAGCAGAAGACTTAGAAGCTCATTTGGTTAGAACATGTGTCTTGCATACAAGAGGTAAAGAGTTCGATCCCCGTCAGCGCCATATTTTTGTTTTAGGGGAATGACTAAAAAGTGGCTTAGTGTGAACGCAGTTCAAAAAAGTGGTTTAGTGTGAAAATGGTTAATTATGAAGAAGTTATTAAGCCTTGAAGTTTGTATGCATATGAGGTATATATATATATATATAGATAAAAATAAAATAAATAAATATGCAAAAAAGTTCAAAACAACGAATTGGGAGGGGGAATAACCGAACCGGCCCATTTTTGAGGTCGACCCGAGCTCTGCTGGGTCGACTAGGGGTTAATCCAGGGTGTTTAGCTGTCAACCCGTGGGCCGATTCGCTCAAATGCAGATTTTCCATTTGATTGGTTCTCATGGTTTAGGGTTAATCTAATGGTCCTAATTAACTTCCTACACCTATATATACATCCCCAACCTAAACCTAAATCTCTTACACAATTCTCTAGCCTCATTGCTCTCTTCTTCTCTAAAAAATAAATCAATGGCATCTCTACTCTGCTGAAACCTAAGCTAGACTTGTGCTTTTTCTTCCTCTAATTCTGATTAGGATTAAAAGAGAACAACTACAACACCTTTTTCTTTTAGAATACAACCAAGGCAAGTACAGTTATTTTTCGATATGAAATTTAATTATGATCCTAGCATGATAATGAATCTAAATCTGAGGTTATGTCTTTTTCTGTTTATCAGATCTGTTCTTCTGCTTTATTGTTATTATTCTGTTTGTTATGTATTTCTTCCTTCTTTCTTTCTTTTTGTTTGATAGCCAGGCTACCACGAGCCTGAGCCAAATCTCATAAGAGATGAACGTATAAATGCTAAATTTTGGGAAGAATATTGAATGAGGCATATTTGGGCATTATTGATTTGTAACTAATTTGATGACACAACACATGTTGTAATTCTGGACATAAATTTGAGGCATATTGCATAAGATGACCTATGACTTGGAAGAAGAGGATTATTGTGACTTAAAACATAAAATAGGTTGCAACTTAGAAACATAAATCTGAGGCATATAATTGAACATAGTTTTGAGGTATAAAGAATATTGGACATATGACATGGGATTTGGGGCGTAAAATTTAACTGTGAACATGTAACTGATTTGGATGCATAGTACAAGTTGTAATTCAAGATCTAGATCTGGACATACTATACATATTATAGTCTGTAATTAAAAAAAAAAAAGAATTAATTTGCATATGACTTAGGTGTAAAAATCTATATTTAGATTTGATAACTATTAAGTGTGAATACACCTAAATGGGGATTTTTGTATATGTGGCATGCATTGTAATTAATGGTTATATTTGGCATAATTTATGTGTGAATCACGATTGGGATTTTTGAGCATATTCTGTACTATGCAAATTTAACTAAAATTTACGTATATGTCATATTATGAATCATGACCATGATTTAGGCATGTGAATTTAGGCCTAATTTATAATTAGGCAAGAATTGTCAATGAAAACTTAAGGAATGTTTTAGATCTGCTAAATCTGTTTAATCTATTGAATTGCCTAATCTGCTAAATCTGTTATCTGTTTAATCTGTTGAATTGCCTAAACTGCTAAATATGTTGAAACGCAAAATCCGCTAATTATATTAAATTGCCTAATCTGCTAAATCTGTTGTGTCGCCTAATCTGTTAAATCTTTTGAAAAGCTGAATAATTGTAATTTGTAGGCAACCTAAGATTGAATAAAACATGTTAATTTGATTAATCTGCTGCAACTTGAGAAGAAGTTAAATTTGTTAAATGAACATAATTAGTCTGATATTTTCTGTAAGGGAATAAAGTGGCTATGACACGAGGTTAGACTCCTTTTGCAGTGGAAGCCTGCCCGGAACCAACTGGCTTAACCAGCAACCGCAAACTGTTAGTCTAATGTGAGAGGTCGTAGGCATAACTAAAATATGCTTAGACACGAGGTTAGGTCTAGCTTGTGGCAGAAGTCTGCCCGGAACCGCCCGGCACATCCAACGGCCACAAGCTAGTGACCTAATGTGAGAGGTCTGCGCATTAATAATCAATTAATGCAAATCTAAGATAAATATGATGTCTAAAACGTGTCGGGTGGATAGGGTTAAACCAACTGGACTAATGAATTTAACAAACCCGTTTCGTGCATCTGTAGGCCCAATACAAACTTAGACAAGTCTATAAATCTGTTAAATCCGTATATCTGATCCGTTAGTCTGAAAACTTGTTAACTTAGTTGTCTGATCTGTGAACTAGTTGATCTGAACTCTGTATGTCTGAACTTGTAAACAAGTTAACCTAAAATCTGTTAGTCTGGGGACACAAGGTTAGGAGGGAAATTACTTGTTTCATCTGTTGTTTGGGACCCATATTAGTCAGTAACCCTTTATGGTATCAAAAACTATGACCCAACAGTAGGTAGGGTCCGGGCACGCTTACTGAACTAATTATAAGCGGTTCATTCTGATAACGGCGAGGGGTTTTGATGGTGCGTTCCAACCGGGTCATGTGCGTGCATGGATCCCGGTCTGCCTCTGAGGATGTAAGACGCCGTGACATCTGTAAATAGGTCTGTGTCATTCAAAGGTTGCCACTTTAGGGAGTGATACACCCTTCTGTGGGGCTGGCACAAGGTATTTATGTATTGGGAGCCGATCGCAGGGGATAGGACTTACGGTACACTTAGCTCTGTCTGTTTCTGTGGGGTACTGTCTGTTTTATGTTGGGTGGTAACACCTGTCTGTTTCTGCGTGGTACCATCTGTTGGGGTGGTAAAGTCCCATTTACTAGTGTAAACCTAATTCTACATTCTGTTTCCGTAGGGATTAATCTGTTTCTGTACCTTCTATTCAGGTGGTAAAGGCCCATTATTAGCATTATGTTTCTGTACTTTCTGTTGGGGTGGTAAAGGCCCATTACTAGCATTCTCTTCTGTGGAAATTATTCTGTTCCCGTTTCTATTTCAGTTTAGACATTGCGGTGACACCTAATCCTGTTATACTCGTATTAGTGCAGTAAAGTGAAAAGTAATAGCTTATATCATCGTGTTTCTTCTTTTTAGTTTAAGTATATCTGTTACTCTTGTTGCTGTCATCTCTTATCCAGCTTTATTTTCATGTTATGATTATTATTATCTGTTCATATGCTGAAAGTCACTGGACTTGCCAGACTTTTATGTCTGACCCTTATTGTTTCGCCTCTTTTCTTCCGTCCCCCCGGGTTTCCAAGGAGGGAATACTCTAGCTTGATCCGGATTACTTCTGCTTGAAGTGGTTGAAGTGCTTAAAGTATGGCTTGGCTCTTTATAGCTTCTGTTCTGTGGGGATTATGATTTTAAAGTTTTGTACTCTGATGGTTTTGAACAAGGCTGATATATATGTACTTGAGTTTTTGGTAAAGTTGTAGCCAAACTGATTTCTGCTTTTTTTCTGTTGCAATAAAGTTATAAAGTTTTTCAAGTACTATTCTATATCTGTCTTGTAACATTTTGTTCTGTCTACTAAAACGCTCCATTAAAGTTAAGGCATTCCCTTTGTGAGTGACCTTAACGGAGGTGGGGTGTTACACTTGGTATCAGAGCTGAAGGTTACTAGATTTGATAAAAAGTTTTGAAAACTATTTCCAAGAAGGTTTTAAAAAGGAAGTATTTTCAAAAGCAAAGCTTATTTTTGAAAAACATAATCCCCAAAAGCCATATATCTATCTTTTGATCCTCTGTTTGAATCTTTGTTTCCTTCTTTCTCCGGGGCTCCCGGCTTTTTGGGAGGTAACCTCATCGCGGCATGGTTCTGTAGGCTTGATAAGACTACAACACCGGTCAAAGGGCAAATAAGCGCCCGACTTCCATCTGTAGCCGCAGTAGTCTTACCTACGGCTAATTTTCTTTCGAGCTTTGTAGGATTTTCCGTGCGATGGAGGCCGCTTTCGAGGGACTTGTCAACGTGTTACACACGGATAGTAAAGATGAAAATAAGGGAGTTTGGCTAAGGCTCACAACCCAAGGATGAGAAACTCATGGATATGGACTTGGTTCACAAAGGAGGCAAAAAGGAAACACAAAAGAAGGAAGAAAAGTCTGAAGATTAAGGAGGAGAAAAGTGCTTTACTTATGGAAGCTTGACTCATTTGAACAAGGATTGCAGAAAGAGGGAGGACGCTCACTTCAACTGTGGTGAGATGGACACTTCACTAGGGATTGCCCAAAGAAATGGGGGCAAGGACAGAGGACATGACCTACTTCGGGAAGGCAGGCGAATGCTCTCATAGTTGGTGGATAGGATAGAAGTAGGAAAATTTCCGTAGAGCGTTTAGTTTCCTTATTTGATTATTGAGTTAGAACTCTTTCCAATTATGGCATTCTGATTCTGTAGTCGAGTCTCTGCACTTTAATACTAGTTTTGTTTCTGATTTGGTTATAGTCTCAAACCCCATAGGGGTTACGACTCATCTGTTGGTGATAGGTTGGGGTTTGAGGGTATCTGTGTTAGGCGTCAAGTCGATTGTATTGCATACATTCTGGGTTCTTGAGGGATATGGTGGGATTTTCCCATGCTAGTTTTCTAAGAATCATTCGATAATCTGATCTGTACTAGTAGTCTGTAAGCATCTGGATATTTCTGAAAAGTTTAAGATTTCCAGTTTTGGCATTGTCTAAAGAGGGTAATCCTCTGGGTGTCAACCTGATGTTGATCTCGGTCTTCGGGGTTGATACTTAGGGGAATTATTCTCTCAACCAATGTCTGATGGGAACCAAGTTTTTGTTTTATCTGTACTCGCTTCCATCACTCGACTGTATCCTACTGATCGAGTATTCAACCTATAGATAGGAATCCTATGGATGTAAACATGTGTTCGAGACATGTTATGTTTGATGGTTGCAAGTGGATGCAAGTGGTTGCTAGTGGTTGCTCGTGGATGCATATACACACACTAGGCACTAGATCGGCTCAAAAACACTCTCATACTACATATGGATGTGTGTGCATTTTTCAATTTTTGTGGATGCAGAATGATCGACTCCTCACATGGATGTTGCATTTAGATGAATGGTTATGCGCTCATATAGAAATGATGTGTATCAAATAGGATTTCTTGCATACATATTTGGACTCATGGCACTAACATGATTCGCATTAAGGAGGTCAACTGGATCAGTAGATCGCCTGATTTTGCATTAGATAAGAAACATATACACACACTTTGCATATGTTCATACGGCATTAGAAACCTTTTAAGGACAATGGATGCCTGCGATTGAATGGTTGAGTAGATGGATGTTGGATGTTAGGATACATTCTTCTTAACTTGAAGATTTCGGGGACGAAATCCTTTAAGGAGGGGAGAATGTAACACCCTGTATTTTCTGAGAATACTAAAATAACAAATTAAAGAATAATTAATTTGAAAAAAAGGAATGAGAAAAGAATAATGTTTAGCATTGTTCTAAGGTTTGTAAGAAAAAGAATTAGTAGATCATTTGGTTAGAACATGTGTCTTGCATACAAGAGGTAAAGAGTTCGATCCCCGCCAGCGCCATATTTTTGTTTTAGGGGAACGGCTAAAAAGTGGTTTAGTGTGAACGCAGTTCAAAAAAGTGGTTTAGTGTGAAAATGGTTAATTATGAAGAAGTTATTAAGCCTTGAAGTTTGTATGCATATGAGATATATATATATATATATATATAAATTAAATAAATAAATATGCAAAAAAGTTCAAAACAGCGAATTGGGAGGGGGAATAACTGAACCGACCCATTTTTGAGGTCGACCCGAGCCTTGCTGGGTCGACTAGGGGTTAATCCAGGGTATTTGGCTGTCAACCCGTGGGCCGATTCGCTCAAATGCAGATTTTGCATCTGATTGGTTCTCATGGTTCAGGGTCAATCTAATGGTCCTAAATAACTTCCTACACCTATATATATACATCCCTAACCTAAAACTAAATCTCTTACACAATTCTCTAGCATCCATTGCTCTCTTCTTCTCTAAAAAATAAATCAATGGCGTCTCTACTCTGCTGAAACCTAAGCTAGGACTTGTGCTTCTTCTTCCTCCAATTCTGATTAGGATTAAAAGAGAACAACTACAACACCTTTTTCTTTTAGAATACAACCAAGACAAGTACAGTTATTTTCCGATATGAAATTTAATTATGATCCTAGCATGATAATGAATCTGAATCTGAGGTTATGTCCTTTTCTGTTTATCAGATCTGTTCTTCTGCTTTATTGTTATTATTCTGTTTGTTATGTATTTCTTCCTTCTTTCTTTCTTTTTGTTTGATAGCCAGGCTACCACGAGCCTGAGTCAAATCTCATAAGAGATGAACGTATAAACGCTAAATTTTGGGAAGAATATTGAATGAGGCATATTTGGGCATAATTGATTTGTAACTAATTTGATGACACAACGCATGTTGTAATTTTGGACATAAATTTGAGGCATATTGCATAAGATGACCTATGACTTGGAAGAAGAGGATTATTGTGACTTAAAACATAAAATAGGTTGCAACTTAGAAACATAAATCTGAGGCATATAATTGAACATAGTTTTGAGGTATAAAGAATATTGGACATATGACATGGGATTTGGGGCGTAAAATTTAACTGTGAACATGTAACTGATTTGGATGCATAGTACAAGTTGTAATTCAAGATCTAGATCTGGACATACTATACATATTATAGTCTGTAATTTGAAAATAAAAGATAATTAATTTGCATATGACTTAGGTGTAAAAATCTACATTAAGATTTGATAACTATTAAGTGTGAATACGCCTAAATGGGGATTTTTGGATATGTGGCATGCATTGTAACTAATGGTTATATTTGGCATAATTTATGTGTGAATCACGATTGGGATTTTTGAGCATATTCTGTACTATGAAAATTTAACTAAAATTTGCGTATATGTCATATTATGAATCATGACCATGATTTAGGCATGTGAATTTAGGCCTAATTTATAATTAGGCAAGAATTGTCAATGAAAACTTAAGGAATGTTTTAGATCTGCTAAATCTGTTTAATCTATTGAATTGCCTAAACTGCTAAATCTGTTATTTGTTTAATCTGTTGAATTGCATAAACTGCTAAATATGTTGAAACGCCAAATCTGCTAATTATGTTAAATTGCCTAATCTGCTAAATCTGTTGTGTCGCCTAATCTGTTAAATCTGTTGAAAAGCTGAATAATTGTAATTTGTAGGCGACCTAAGATTGAGTAAAACATGTTAATTTGATTAATCTGCTGCGACTTGAGAAGAAGTTAAATTTGTTAAATGAACATAAATAGTCTAATATTTTCTGTAAGTGAATAAAGTGGTTATGACACGAGGTTAGACTCCGTTTACGGTGGAAGCCTGCCCGGAACCAACCGGCTTAAGCAGCAACCGCAAACTGTCAGTCGAATGTGAGAGGTCGTAGGCATAACTAAAATATGCTTAGATACGAGGTTAGGTCTGGCTTGTGGCAGAAGTCTGCCCGGAACCGCCCGGCATATCCAACGGCCACAAGCTAGCGACCTAATGTGAGAGGTCTGCGCATTAATAATTAATTAATGCAAATCTAAGATAAATATGATGTCTAAAACGTGTTGGGTGGATAGGGTTAAACCAACTGGACTAATGAATTTAACAAACCCGTTTCGTGCATCTGTAGGCCCAATACAAAGTTAGACAAATCTATAAATCTGTTAAATCCGTATATCTGATCCGTTAGTTTGAAAACTTGTTAACTTAGTTGTCTGATCTGTGAACTAGTTGATCTGAACTCTGTATGTCTGAACTTGTAAACAAGTTAACCTGAAATCTGTTAATCTGGGGACACAAGTTTAGGAGGGAAATTACTTGTGTCATCTGTTGTTTGGGACCCATTTTAGTCAGTAACCCTTTCTGGTATCAAAAACTATAACCCAACATTAGGTAGGGTCTGGGCATGCTTACTGAACTAATTATAAGCGGTTCATTGTGATAATGGCGAGGGGTGTTGATGGTGCGTTCCAACCGGGTCATGTGCGTGCATGGATCCCGGTCTGCCTCTGAGGATGTAAGACGCCGTGACATCTGTAAATAGGTCTGTGTCATTCAAAGGTTGCCACTTTAGGGAGTGATACACCCTTCTGTGGGGCTGGCACAGGGTATTTATGTATTAGGGAGCTGATCGCAGGGGATAGGACTTAGGGTACACTTAGCTCTGTCTATTTCTATGGGGTACCGTCTGTTTTCTGTTGGGTGGTAACACCTGTCTGTTTCTGCGTGGTAACGTCTGTTGGGGTGGTAAAGGCCCATTTACTAGTGTACACCTAATTCTACATTCTGTTTCCGTAGGGATTAATCTGTTTCTGTTTATGTACCTTCTGTTCCAGTGGTAAAGGCCCATTATTAGCATTCTGTTTATATACTTTCTGTTGGGGTGGTAAAGGCCCATTACTAGCATTCTCTTCTGTGGAAATTATTCTGTTCCCGTTTCTATTTCAGTTTAGACATTAGGGTGACACCTAATCCTGTTATACTAGTATTAGTGCAGTGAAGTGAAAAGCAATAGCTTATATCATCCTGTTTCTTCTGTTTAGTTTAAGTATATCTGTTACTCTTGTTGCTGTCATCTCTTATCCAGCTTTATTTTCATGTTATGATTATTATTATCTGTTCATATGCTGAAAGTCACTGGACTTGCCAAACTTTTATGTCTAACCCTTGTTGTTTCGCCTCTTTTCTTTCGTTCCCCCCTAGGTTTCCAAGGAGGGAATACACTAGCTTGATCCAGATTACTTCTGCTTGAAGTGCTTAAAGTATGGCTTGACTCTTTATAGCTTCTGTTCTGTGGGGATTATGATTTTAAAGTTTTATACTCTGATGGTTTTGAACAAGGCTGATATATATGTACTTGAGTTTTTGGTAAAGTTGTAACCAAACTAATTTCTGTTTTTTTTTAAGTTATAAAGTTTTTCAAGTACTATTTTATATCTGTCTTGTAACATTTTGTTCAGTCTACTAAAACGCTCCATCAAAGTTAAGGCATTCCCTTTATGAGTGACCTTAACGGAGGTGGGTTGTTACAATAGGCCTTTCAATTGTCTGCTCCATAATACGACGACATGCGATGACATCCTTGACAAATTGTGGAGAAAAGGTAGTGATACCTTCAGTTTATTTGTCTGTGGGAGTGGTAGGAGTAACTTTTTCATCGATGGGAGATAGGAGGGCAGCCTTGGGAATCTCTGGACATTCGAGGTCATATCCCTCAGTCTCTGCAGCTCCAGCCATAGCAGAAGAAGAACTAGAGCCACCCTCTATGGTATTATTTCCCTTGGCTTCATGTCTAGCAGCCTCCACAGCTTCTTGAAGTAACCTTCTCTCTTAGCTAAGCGCTATGGCTCTTCTCCTCTTAAATATGTCTTCATCGGCTTTTCCTTATCGATGGTATCAACCTTTAATTGCCTTTTTTCATCATCAATAATCTGATCCCATACATCGACCGGAGTCGTCGGATAGTCTTGGATCCATGATATATCTTGGGTCCAAGGCACATCGGCGAAGAAAGATATCATAAGTTCCCCGGAGTCATCAAAATCCTTTTGGGCCTTGGAAAGTTGTGCTTTTGATCTGGTAGCGGATTTGAGAGCATGTTCGACATCCATTTCAGCTAGTGTTGTCCTCTCCTCATCCTCTTCCAGCTTGGCTTTCAAACTAGCATTTTCCTTTTCCAACTCAATCTTCTCCTGGCCAAGGTAAGCACAAGATAACTTTAATCTGGTGTTCTCAGAAGTAACATACTTGACCTGTTTTTTGAGAGTTGAAAGTTCTTGTCTATGAGAATCAAGCTAACTATAATAATGCTTCTGTAGTTCTTCATGCTACTTCTTGTAATCCTCATCATCATGCTATGCCAGAGCAAGTTTGGCTTGGACGTCTTCAAGATTTTTTTTATGTGTTCTCTTTAACTGACAAGTCATATTCGGCCATCTGTTTCAATTTGTCGACATCCGTCAGTAGATCCTGTATGATCTTGAAAAGCTTTCGGGCGAATTTGAATGTTTCCTGATATTGTTGATCTACAAAGTCTGTTTGAGCTTTCATTCCTGAAGCCCAATTAGAAAGTACTGGCTTAAGGTTTGGAACAAAATGCATATTCCCGAAGTGATAGTGTGGGAATTGTCTCTTTAAAATCTTTATCCTTGCCTGAGTATCACAATCAAGTACCACGGGGTTTGTCATTGTAATATCCATATTCATGTGCTTGGCGAGCATAACAGTTATGCTAATTTTTTCCTTCTCACTGTCCAAGTCTTTGGTTTCATCTTTGGGGTCGAGTCTTTCTTTGTTGACTTGTCTTGGGGATGTGAATTCCTCGAGAGAATTGGAGCTTTGGGAGGACGATTGTCCCCTTCACAACGGCTCTGTTAACCCTTATATTTATCGAAGACCGATTTGGAAGGAGAAAGGGAAGAGTGGGGATGATGTGAGTTATGACGGTGTCTGATGTCTATCTCACTACTATCCCATTGATCTTGTTAACTGTCAGAACCATATCTGGGTATGCTCGCACAAACAAACCTGAGATCAAATCTTTGACGAGGCATCCCTCCTACAAGTTAATAAAAAAGCAATATTAAAACCAAGAGGCGATGAATCACATAGGTGTTGTGATGTGCATTGTTAGTGTGGTGTGTCCTAAGTGATCCCCTTGACGGACCAAAACCCGAAGTTAGGCTTGCTGATGTAGTCTCCCCTGCCTTAGCAGTCGTAGTCTCCCGTTCATAACGGATAAAGAAAGAATCAGAACTAATATCATGAGAGGTGTATATCGTGTCAGGTAAAGGTATATCCTCCAATCCTTTAAATATGGTTTCCTCTTGACGAGGGTCGTAAGCAAATGTTTTGATGGGCGAAGGGGTCTTAGGAGAAGGCTGGGCTTCAGAAGTATAGGGATCTTTTGGACAACATCCTGAGGCTTTTCGCCAATCGGTCTCTCTAGAAGCTCTTCGTCCTGGATATTCACTTGAGGACTCCTCGAAAGGATATTGGGCTCTCTCTCAGGAGTTGTCTCTTTCTCTCCTGGTTGCGCCTCTTGATTAGAACCTACGGGATCCTTGCTTTTGAACTCTCCCCCACCTCGACGGTAGTTGCGACTCACCCCCCAATTGGGTCACTCTACTGGTTTCTTCGGAAGTGGGAGGAACTGAAGTTGGGGGCACATATGTGTAAGCATAGCCTCTGTGACCTATGCTCCGACTCATATTATGCAGATGATAATGGTGCAGATACTCGTCCACCAAGCACTTTCTAACATTTAAGAAATCTGAATTGTCATTTAATAGGCGATTTAAATGGCCCAAGTATATTTGACCTTGGTCCTTTCTTGAATTTGTAACTGTAAATGGGAAATAAGAGTCAGTGCATTCACCAATGTGGTTGAAATGGTAACACTAAAATTTGAAGCTTACTTGATTGGAGCCATCTCCTAGTGCAACCAGTTTGGTGTTTGATGCAAAACCAATCGGGCTTCACGCCCCCAGCTTTGTTGTAACCTTCGCTAAGAATCTTCCTCTTTGGCACAGATTCGAAGTACACAAAGGAATAAATTTCCATTGAATGGTGCTTGAAATGATAAAAGAAGTTCACATCTTTGAAAGTGAGCTCGACGCCTAGTATTTCCATGTATTCTATGTATAATGTGTACAAGTACGTACACGCAGTAGGATGGAGTTGCATGGGGGAAATCTGCATTCGTCTAGAAAATCGACGACAAATGGTGGAAACGGAGGAATAGCTCCCATTGTGCACATCAACTGACTAATGACCATGTATCCCTCCATAGGATTGTGGGGCCTATCTGTGCCAATTGCAACTCTAACTTCCTCCCAAGGGATCTCATGCCTTAGACATATCCATCTGAGTCTGGTTTCATCGGTTGTTGAAACCAGATAGTCACTAGGTGCATTTATAATTACCGTGTCCACAAATTCATTACGAGCTTGATTATCTCTTACTCCTCTTTCCTCTTCTTCGTGCATCAAGACTTCTCCCCCCAATGATCCTGCATCCTCATGAAGCTTGATTTCAAAGTAAGAGCCTTTACTGTCCCAATATGAAACTAAATTTGATGAAAGAACATCAGGATTGGGATTAATAAATGATTCTGGAGCTTTCCTCTTATCCAACTCGGAGTATCCTGTTTGATATGTTCTCGACATGTTAGTCGTGCTATCGAAGAAACATCAAAGATTAGAATGTAGTTGCCCGTGCCCCCTTGTGTGTGTGTCGATGTATGCAATACAGACATAAGAAAAGCAAGAAAAGGGTATAATTGATTGATATGCATCGGATTATTGAATGGTTTTATGTTAAGTCCAGAATGTTCAGTTTTGAAGGTTTTGTCCTAACTGCCCGCAAGTTCATATGTTGTAATTAGCCTCGGTCGGGATATATGCAAGCGTTTTCTATGGATTCGTGTTGTCAAATCCCTCGTGTTAGTCAAGTTAAATGGTGTACAAAAGTAGAAAAGTACAAGGACAAGTGCAAGGAGTTCGACTCGAAAATCCCTGATTAAACACCGCGGGTCGATTCTTTGAACCAGATCGGGTCGAAACAACTCGACCTAACCCGGCCTTAGTGAAAGAACTGCACCCCCTCCAGACATCCACTTCTGACTCCAATCTCTCCCTCGACCCACTGATGCCAGTATTGCCTAAGCCTTTACTCCCTTTTCTCAAGTACAGTCGACGACCCCTCTCCTTGAAATAAAGACCAAAATCCATGCATTAAACTCCCCAACACCATAGACTCAAAGCTTATAACCACCGCCTAATGGCGAGATCGACAGCGACGGCGACGGCAGTGACATAGGGAGTCTCGGCATCAATGTATTAGCAACTAGTAACAAGGATCGACATGAAACTCGAGCATGATTCAATGAACATTGCAAGAAACAAGGTGTTGAACCTACCCGTGAATCAAAATTGAAGATCGAAGGGGATTGGTAGATTTTGGGATTTAGGTTTTAATTTATTTTTAACAGCGTGATCAATAATAAAATAAAGTACAGTGAAAAGAAAGAAAGAATAGGGCAACAGTTTAAATATTAGATCCAAGAGGCCTTTCGTATTCCATCGAAAAGATGGCCCAATTCGATCCGCTGAATGAAAGGCGAGATGCTTCGTACACCTGCGGGTCGGGTACACTAACGAGTCAAATAAATATGACCTGAGCTGACCCGTTGCGTGCTCTACAAACCGAGAATCAATCGTAAAGCTATGTAGGATTGGAATAAGTGTAATCGAAGGAAGATCCTAATGACGGTATGTACGTGCACATGAAGAAAAATCAACAAAGCAACGTGAACCAGTCAGATAACTCAAACCTTTTTTATTTAGCAAAAGTCGACAAAATTTACCTTGTGATTTGCCTATGTTTCTATCAAAAGCTCCAATGTGTCGAGTGTAATGATTATGGGTCAGATCTCATATTTATATGCGAGGTACAGAGGCAAAAAGACACGACTTCATAAAGCATCATGATTTTTCAGATAAAAATGATTGTTAACTATCACCTATTTAGGAATAGGTAGATTGTTAATTTCAAAGCATGCCTCATCTTCGATAAGGCGTACTTTGAGGGGGCAAAATGTTGGTCTACTTTGTGACTAGGCCACACAAAGTCCAAACATCATGAGCCCAAATACGAGAAGGACAAAAATCAGAGCTATTTACTTATTGGAGTTTGGGTCGAAAGAATCGGATTGAAACCATGTATGCAAAAGAGCTAAGAACCCTACACCATCAAATCGGGTCGAATGAACCTATTTCCGACCCAGCTGATCGTTTCCCGCTTCACCGATACAGATCGCACTGAGTCCCATCCGACCCGGCTAGGTTCATGGACATATCGCTCCAGTCTCACTAAATTCCTTCGGTTCGGATTGAAAGGAGGTCGACCCGACCCCATGTCCAAATAGTTGAAGCGGTTACCACGTCAAATGAAGGCCTATTCTCCCGCCTATAAGAGAAGATCAGAGTCCAACTAACCAGACCCACTACCGAAAGCGTGCTTCCACTTCAGCCACCTTGATACTGAGATCTCCTAAACGACAACCACATGGCATCCGACCTGAGCTCAGGAAGCCCCTATAAATACATGATTTAAGGGCATTTTGAAGGATCTTTTAGCACTCTATATACTTGAGCTCTGCCATTATCATAAATCTCCTTATTAATTAAAATTGTACTCCTGATTTTCAAGTATAATTCCATAAACCTTAAGAGAGAATTGATTGTATTCATGATATTGAGTGGTTTTCAGCATTGTATTTATAATCCATTACTCAATCAAATAACATTAAAGTGGACGTAGGCTCGTTAACGCCGAACCACCATAAATCCTGTGTGCCGATTGAGGTTTCTCCATTTATAGATTATTATTATTCATTACTCTCTACGAATTCTAGTCAATTGCTTGTCTGGATTCTCCACTTAACTCCGCTATCAAACTAGGGATATTTGAACTAAGCCGAATCTGCGGAGCGAGGACTGCTAACCCGACTCTGTTAATCTTTTACTAAGCCGAATCTATAGACTGAGCTAACTGCACTCTGTCTTGTCTTGAAAGAGGAACTCCCAATTACAAATGGATGTTAGTGCCATTTTTTGGTCTAACATGTCATCCTTTCTTTTGAAGTCGGTCTTCTCGATTGACCTCAAAATCCTTATCCTTTTCTGGTTCTGCTTTCGCTTCTAGGGATAATCTCGACAAGCCTTTCATCATGCTTTTGCCTTTCGCCAATCCTTTTGATGAGAGTAGGTCTTATCGATAATCTTGCCAAATTTTAGGCTCTAATTCACACCTCCACCTGAAATCAAATCCTACCAAGTACTCGAGGAGTATACATTCCGAAAACATTGCACCCAAACTTGCATGTCATTGACTCAACGCATCGGCCACTGTGTTACCTTTACCAGGAGTATAGACAATACCAAAATCGTAAAATGCCAAAAACTCTAACCACCTTTAAGGCCGAAGATTCAAATACTTTTGGGTGAAAAGGAACTTCAATGACTTATGAACCGTAAACAGCTCGAATTGAACTCCCAATAGGTAATGTCTCCACATCTTCAGAGAAAACAATCGCTGCCAACTCCAAATCATGAGTCGGATAATTCCTTTCATGAGGCTTCAGCTGTTCACTCGCATATGCCACAACTATATCCTTTTGCATCAACACTGCTCCAAGTTCAGTACCATATGCATTGGTATATACCACCATTTCCTCATTCCTACCTGGAATAGTAAAAACAGGAGCACTCGTCAGTCTCTTCTTCAGAGTTCCAAAAGCTTGCTCACACTTCGCGCCCCATGTGAACACTTGATTTGTAACAACCCGCAAAATCAGAACCAATTTAAAAATTTTATTTTAGAAAATTTTAATGGGTTTTGACAATATAAAATAATTTATTTAAATAATAATGATCACAAATTTGATTTAAATCGAAGTTAGAATGAATGATTTAATTTTAATTAACAAAAGAGTTAGAAATAGCGCGGTAGTTTGAAAAGTCAAACTTGAACTTTGACTGACCGTACAAGATGCAAAATTTAACGAATTTTAGTGAAACCAAAAATATTAGAATCTATTTAAAAATATCTTTCTAACGAATCTGAAAAATCGAAATTTCATAACGGAAATCAAAAGTTATGGCCAATTCAATTTTTAGAAAGGTCGTTGTAGAATATATAGGGCCCGAAAGGCTACTTTTCACATATATAGGAATTTGGACTCGAAACCACTTCCATTGAGTTCGGAATGACGTTTCTGCATTGAAATACAGTAAACACTTATATATTTTGAGTTTCGAAAATTATTTGTTTAAAAATATATTTTTAATATTAAATATATTGGCCTTAAAAATAGTCATTTTTCAAACGACCTCCGTTTTCGACGAAACCACTTTTGTTGGAATCGGAATGTCAAATTATTGCTAGGTTTCAATTTTCAGAATTTTTCGAATTAATATGTGAGCGTAGCGAAATAAAATGTGTTTTGACTATTTATAGTTAAATTTGAACGCCTTAAAAATAGCCATTTTTCGAACAGTCTCAGAATTCGACGAAAATAATTTTGTTGGATTCGTATCGTCGTAAGAAAGCTAAAAATGATTTTTTGGTAATTTTTAGAATTAAAATATAATTATAATTGATTTTTCAGTGTAAACAGGCAAATTTTTGACTTTAAAAATTCGTAAAAAAATTCATACGAGCTCAGAATCGAACGAAATTAATTTTCATATGTCCACAGCATCAAAACATAGATAAATATATTTTTCGAGAATTTTTGAAGTTAATATGTGACCCCGGCACATTTAAATGTACGGTAGGAATTAAATAATTAATTTAATATTGTATTTTCAATTAAAACCAAAAATAAAACGTGTAGACATCAGAATTGGACATTGGGACATAGCCCATCGCGTTCAGAAGGCCTCAAAACGTTAAGATCGACAGTAAGCAGGCCCAAATCCGAGAAAGTTCAAAAATCCACTTTATTTCACAAAATTCGGAATTTAGTACTAAAATAATATAAAAATCCGAAAACCCTAACCCTAATACTGTTCATGGCAGCCGCCACCCTTATTTTCGAAGGCCAGAAAACACCGAACTTCAAACGCTAATATCTCCCAATCCGTTCAACGAAAATTTATGTATGACCTACCAAATCGAAGAGAATTCAGAGACCTTTCAATCTATACGGTTAAGATCGGATTTTGGTGCACGGATTTCGCGAATTTTGACCGGGAATGGGCTGCGTTTATGGGTTATTTGTGGGTCCTAGGGGGGTGCGAGTGGGGCCCGGGTCTCGACGCAGGTGTGTCTCGAGGTGGCCGACGAGGTGGTGGCTTCTGATCGTGGTCCGGGTGCTTGTGGTGGGGTGCGACATGAAGGAGGGAGAAGCAAGATGGGTTCGGCCGAGGTAGCGACGTGTTTGAGGAAGAAGGGTGCGCTTCTTTTTTTTTATTATTTTATTATTTAATTATTTAATTCGTCCGATCTTTAAAAATTCATAACTCTCTCATACGAGGTCCGTTTGACAAACCGTAAATTGCGCTGGACTCGTCTTTCCGAGCTCTTCGCGATGGCGCAGACCACACCTGATTCTGAGACAGTTGATTTTCAGCCAAAATTTGGGGTGAGAATTCAAAATCTTTATTATTTAATTAATTATTAATTTATTTTCCCACATTAAAATAATTGTATGATGATGATGATTTAGTTCTGAAATGTTTTGGGTGTATGAATTATCGATTGTTGCTTGTGGTGTGCTTATTGTTCATGTTATGCTTAAATCCGTCTTTAAATTGTATATGTTATTGAGTTTAAATTGCAGTTGGAAAATTAAATCTAAATTTAGATTTAAAACATATTTTATTCAAATCTAGACGTTCTAATTTATTTTATTTTAATGTCATTTTCATTCTTCTGAAATGAACAAAGAAATGGAACGACAAATAAAACTTTATTTGTATTTGTTGATGTTACAATGAAATTTGAACGACAAATAAAGCGTACCCCTATTTGTTGATGCTACAATATAATCGGAATGACGAAAAAAAAAAACTTTTTTTTATTGGTTGATTTTACTATGGAAATTGAACGACAAATAGAATATTATTTTTATTTGTTTGTTTACAATAGACTATGAACAACGAATAAAATATATTTCTTTTTGTTTGCCTTAAAGGTTAACTAACAAAGTTCTCATTTTTGGTTGCATAAAAAGAAAACAAAAACTCTCAATTTTGTTGCATTAAAAGTTAACAA
Source organism: Allium sativum (assembly GCA_030737875.1). Lineage (NCBI taxonomy): Eukaryota > Viridiplantae > Streptophyta > Magnoliopsida > Asparagales > Amaryllidaceae > Allium > Allium sativum. Next base: position 34,838 of record JASFAX010000858.1, on the reverse strand, counting down.
ACAAAAATTCATATTTTTGTCATTGAATAAAAATGAAACAAGAATTGATATTTTTGTCATTGAATGAAGATGAAACAAAAATCCATACTTTTGTCATTGGAAAAAAAGAAGAAAAAGAAAAAAAAAGGGAAATTTTCCTTTTATTTGAATTGATGTGAAATATCAATTCAATGTTGATAAAAAAGATTGTGTTTTGTTTGCATTTCTCAAACAGAAATGTACGAAGGAATAAAAAGATTGTATTTTGTTTGCATCCCTCGATGCGAACAAAATGACAAAATATAGATTTACATTTAAAATAAAAAGAATTATATTTTTCTTGCATTTCTCAATGCAAACAAAATGTTTAAATAAAAAGAGAATTATATTTTGTTTGCATCCCTTGACGCGAACAAAGTATTGAAATAAAAATTTACATTAAAATTTATATTTTTATTTGTGTTTTCAAGACACAAATGAACTTGAAACAAAACTTACTTTTTTATTTATTTATTTATTTACATTTCCTAATGTAAATATCACTTGAGAATAAAACTTACCTTTTTATTTATATTTTATAATGTGAATGTTACCTGAAAACTAAAACTTATTTTATTATTTGCATATTATAATGCAAATGAGACTTGAAAACAAAACTTACATTTTTGTTAACATTTCATGATGTGAATATAACTTGATGATAAAGCTATTTTTATTATTTGCATACTATAATGAAAATAGAACTTGAAAATAAAATTTACATTTTTATTTGCACTTTATAATACGAATATAACATTGAAAATAAAACTTACCTTTTCATTTGCATTTTATAATGCAAATACAACATAAGGATAGAACCTACCTTTTATATGCAATTTACAATGTAAAATAAAAAGTACATTTTTATATGTAATTAGAAAGGGGATTTGCGATAAAAAAATAAACTTACATTTTTATATGTAATTTATGATGGGATATATAATTGTAAAATAAAGTTTACATTTCTATATGTAGTAAAAAATTGAAAATTCGCATTGATATTAAAATAACACTTTTGTAAAGATATTGCATTAGAATAAAAAGATAATTTTTATCGCTTTTTCTTTTAGAATTAAAAACATATTTTGTCATCTTTTCTTTTTAACATGAAAAGGGTCATTTTGTCGCTTCTTCTTTTTAACATTAAAAGAACATTTTTATGTCATGTTTCTTTCTAGCACTAAAAGAAGCATCTTTGTTGTTTTTTTTTTTCCTTTTAGTAATAAAAAGAACATTTTGCTTTCGTTTCTTATGATAATATTTTATTGTCATTTTGAATGCGGTAAACATAGAATTGTTAATGTTGAATATTTTATCGTCATTTTGAATGCGGTAAAAATAGAATTGTTAATGTTGAATATTTTATCGTCATTTTGAATGCGGTAAAAATAGAATTGTTAATGTTGAATATTTTATCGTCATTTTGAATGCGGTAAAAATAGAATTGTTAATGTTGAATATTTTATCGGCATTTTGAATGCGGTGAAAATAAAATTGTTAGTGATTCATTTTTATCGACATTTTTGGTGCGATAAAAATAGACAATGTTAGTGATTCATTTTTATCGACATTTTTGGTGCGATAAAAATAGACAATGTTAGTGATTCATTTTTATCGACATTTTTGGTGCGATAAAAATAGACAATGTTAGTGGTTCATTTTTATCGGCATTTTTGATGCGATAAAAATAGCAATGTTAATGTTACATTTTTATCATCATTTTAGATGCGATAAAAAGAATATATTTTTGTGTTACATTTTATTGTCTTTCTAGAGACAATAAAAAGCATAAAATTAAAGAATTACCATTTTATGTAAAATTGCTTTCATTGAAAAGAATAAATATAGAAGACGAGATTTTTGCTGTTAATAATAAACAATGAAGAAGGGAACATTTACATTTTGATGTAAATAAACAATAAAAAGAAAAATTACATTCAAAATGTAAGTTAGAATAAAAAGGACATTTTGTTAAGTAAAAATGTAAATTACAATAAAAAGTATAGAAATAAAGATCACTTTTTTATTGACCGTTTATAGGCAATAAAAGGAATATAAATAAAAGAGACATTTTTATCGTCGTGTTATATATTGTGTAATACACTTCCATAGACAAGTTACCCGACTTGTGTATGTGATTGGGACGATAATTTTCACACATCGCCCAAGTGCACAAATTAGTTTATCATTTGCTTGATTGGTTGAAAACCCCACACGGGTGTTGGGATGAAGATTTACACAAACTAATCCCAATATTTAGTTGTATGTTGATCGTTAGATCGACGGGCTGTGATGAGCGTTATTATTTAATTTTAACGCTTACACAGTGGAAATTACACTTTGGATGTAATGGATGACTTGATGATTATACTGTTATTGTCATATATATGATGTGTGTGAAATCCTTATAATCCAAATTATATGGTAAATGTTTGAGTCGCATTTCGATTCCAGTGTTCTTTTAAATAAGACTATTTTTACATTAGAAATCCTTTTTATATTAAGTGCATATATTTTTCGTAATATATTTTTAATCAACTATATGTTAAACAAAGAATATTTGTAAAAGATAAAGATTTTTAAAATAAAGAATGCTTCTCATTTAGAATCTTTTATATAAATAATATTTTTTGATTATTTTAAAATATGTTTTTTAAAGGGGTTACTAGCGTTTGCAATTATATTTTGTGATATGAAATAAATTGAGATGTGAAGTGGGTTTACCGTGGACGATGTTTTAAACGACATCTATCCTTTAATCCAATTTGCATTGAAATTATTATTTGGAACTTATGAATCTATTTTATAGAATTAAAAAGACATTTTCTATAAAACAAGTTTTTCAACTAATATATTAAAGAGGAATTAAGTGGAAATTCTATTGGTAATAATTGAGATGGGTTTCTGTAAAAGAAGACCGATATTATATATGGAATTTAAGAGGCTTTGCCGTTATTCCATTTATATTATTAGTCTGATACAGAAATCTATATCGATTATGTATTGATTTGATTTCTGTGGAATTCCATATTTTTAGAAATTGATTTATAGATTTTATTTTAAATATTTATCTTTGATAAAATTAATGAGAATCTTCTAAAACGAATATCTTATTAAAAGAATATTCTGAGTTGGGATGTGACGAAATGTGTGATTTTCCAATATTTGTTTTTAATCCCAAATTACGCAAGTTATTCAGAAAGACCGGGTTTAACCCATTCTGAATAATCATCACGACGATCAAGAGTCGAAGACGAAGACGGTGATTGAAGACCGAAGGTTTTCACATCGTTGGGATGATGGCGACTGGTATCTTGAATTGGGATTGGCCTTCCAAGGCAAGGTATTCGGTAATAATCGTCCAAACGCATTTGGAGATCGACGGACACGTTGTTTCGCTCAGACCCAGAGTGGACTTGTAAATGGATTGCGTGTCTGACATTGTATTCCTTTCTACTGTATTTGTTGAACGCTACTGATTATATATTTCTGTTGGTGGTGAAGAACTTATTCTTTACTTATCACCCTTCTCTAAGACGTATGAGCTTAGAGGTTATATATATATTGGTAGATGATCAATGATATGGTAGAGTCTGACAATGTGGCATGCTAAGATGCAATTGATCAAGGCTTTGTTGAAAAGCAGGCCTTGTGGTTGATGATCAAAGCACAGTCTATTTAGGCATAGCTTTGTGTATATCGTGACTTCGCGAGCCTCACAGCCCGGTAGAGTCTAAAACGGGAGAAGGGAACGCAGGGAGTGCGCACGTTTCTTTCTAGCTAGAGTGGTGCCAGGGACCTACCAGCGCTGGCATTTATTCATTGTGGTTGTTGGATTTTTCGAGGCCTCGGGTTTATGCGGTCGCCACTGGCCGTAGTATAGGTCCAAAAGGACCGGGAAGCGTGTGTTCAGGCATAACCAATCCACAAAAGCAAGTGTGGACCGGCCCTGCAGGATCCAAGTGTTGGACAGAGTACCAATCCTGGGGCATTTGCTAGAGTGTCTCGAATCGGTAAGGATCTCCTCCCTAGCCTTGACTCAGATGGAAACCCAAATTTCCAATACGACATCACGCGGTTTTGATTGTATACCTATATATGGCGACATAGTGGGATGGGGCACTCATGCCGTCTAGGATTGATATATTTACTTTGATGTATTCCAAATTGGTTGCACACTATTATTATGTAATACCGTGTTTCTCGTATCAAGCATCTTTTGATCATTATAAGGTAAAACCCTATCCTCCAGTTTGCGTTGCATTGTGTGATGGGACTTGGGTCTTATAATGGTTTCATTTTTCTAAAAAGCATTGCGTTATTTTGACGATTTACTTTAGTCATGCATTGGCAATCCATAGGAGAAAACCCGTTCCGCGAAAGTGGCGTGGTCCTGTGATTAGCCTTATTATATTATATAGGTTAAGTAGAATTCTCACACCAGTCCCACGACTGACCTGTAGTTTGTTTCACTTTGCAAACTCGGGTGCCCTCTTTCCACACGGGCAGTCGAGTAGCTTATTTGACAGATAGATAAAACAAGATCCTGGATTGAAGATTGAAGCTGTGGCCATAGTGTTGATAGCCTTCCACCGAGATTAGTTCCGCTGCAATGTATTCATTTATTGTAATTTATTCTTCCGCTGTAATTATTTTCCAATGTACTCTGATATGTATATTCTGTACTCTGATGTAACATTTATTATTGATGTTATAAAAGTCTGTGTTTTTGTTCTGATGTGTTGTATGCCCAAAGTTAAAGTATTCGTAGATTTTCACCTTTTAGGTCAGACCTGTGTGGGTTATGGTCGATTCAAAGGGTGGGAATTTGCGGGTCTTTACATGATTCTTCTTCGTCAATCCAGTTAATGGTGCAACTATCTTTGAGAAATCCTTGATAAATCAATGATAATATCCCGCTAGTCCAAGGAAACTCCTTACATCTGTCGCATTCTTTGATCTATCCCATTCCTAGATTACTACCACCTTAGCGGGACCAACTACTATTCCGTTTCTGGAAACAACATGGCCTAAGAAACTCACTTCATTCTTCCAAAAGCGACAATTCAAAAACTTAGCTCTCAACTGATGCTTTAGCAAGATTTCCAAAACAACTCTCAAGTGCATCTTATGCTCTTCCTCATTTCGGGAGTAGACTAGAATATCATCCACGAACACAAGCACGGACTTGTTCAACCGATCTCTGAAAACTCTATTAATAAGATCCACAAAATACGTTGGTCGTTGGTCAATCCAAGTGGCATCACTAGCCACTGAAAGAAACCAAATGGTGTCCTAAAAGCTATCTTCGACACACTATCCTTCGCCACTCTCAACTGTTGAAATCCTATCGCCAAATCCATCTGAGAAAACACCTTGGCTTCGTGAAGCAGATCAAACAAGACATTTATTCTCGGCAATAGATATTTGTTCTTATCGGTCACCTTGTTCAGCTCACAATAATCAACACACAATCTCAAAGATCCATCAATCTTGGTTGTGAACACAACTGGTGCACCCCATTCGGACACGCTCCTCCGAATGTATCCTTTTCCCAAAAGGTGACTAACTTGCACCTCTAACTCTTGCTATTCTCAAGGCGCCATCCGCCTAAGGGGCATAACGATATGTCACGATGCAACGACAAACCTTTGAACTCTTCAAAGACATCATCAAACTTGCTTGCGATTGACATAGATGACAAGTCTTTCCGTGGAATCACAAGCGAATACAAAGAGCTTACAAAGACCCCGTCCTCTTACTTTCATCGAATCACAACCAATCGGCCTTCCACATTCCCGACTGTCACCTCAAGCTTCTCACAATCCACTTTAGTCGTATACCTCTTGAGCCAATCGATGCCCAAAATAATCCCAAACCCTGCGAAGTTCAAAACAAAGCAATCATACACAAAGGAGCAACCATGACTCGACAACACTAGACCATGACAAATCATACACAGATTAGACGAACCTTTACTGGATTAGTCACAACCAATGGTCTATCACAATTCTCGGGTTCCAAATCCTAGCTACACACAAGCTCATTGCAAATGAAAGAATGCGATGCTCCAATATCAAACAACACTCAAACTGAAACACCTTCGATAGAAAGAGTAACTTAAACAACCACACTCTTTCCTTTCTCCTATGTCGTAAGAGCTCTTGAAGAAGATCGAACGGCTTCCAAAGCATACGCCTTCACTATTTGCTTGCCCTTCGACGATTCTGGACAATCCTTCTTATTATGCTCAAGCTTCGCACAGTTATAGCACTTCCTCTCGGCTGGATTCTTTCAATCCTTGGAAAGGTGGCCCTTCTACTGGTAGTTGAAGAAAATCGCCTCATTTTTCTGCTTCTTCTGGCCATCCTTTCCTTTCTATTTTTGTTGCTTCCTTTTTTTTGTTATTACCACCCTGTTGTGGTTTCAGTTCCTCTTAGGATGCAATAACACTCTCTTCCTTGGGAAACAAACTCTCGTGCCTCAAAGATTTCTCCACGATCTTCTTATAAGTGTCATCCAAATGATCAACCAACTGATTCCTAAGATATTTATTCAAGCCCATGACAAACTTCTTGTTCTGCTGGTAAGGAATCTCAATATACAAACGAGCATACTTGGACAAAGCTTCAAAATCAGAAACATACTCCAACACTGATCGACCATTCACTTTATCTTAACAAACTTCTTAAATAGAATAGGCTTATGGACGGTAGAAATAAACTTCATCTCGAACTTGACTCGGAACTGATCCCAAGTGATCTTCTCTTCTAGAGTCTCTAAAGTGACAGAGTTTGACTAGTCCATAGCTCCGCCCTATAACTGTCTCGTGCAAGGTTCCTATTAGTCCCATCATCAATCCCTAAGGCTCTGAATATCTAAATGTAAGTATCAAGAAACCCTTGAATTTCTACAGTCGGCTCTGTCCCCTTAAACGGCTTTCCTCCCAGAGTAGTGAAGTCCTTACATAGCTTAGCGAAATCAACTACCTTAGGCACTTGCACCTAAACCCCAACATCTACCGCAGTTGTCTATGGACCGGGTACCCTCCTCATGATGTTGCCTCTATGGCCTTGAACATAGCTAGGTAATCAGGTATACCACCATCTCCCCCTCCAGGAACAGTCTCCTCCCTAGTAGTATGTCTTGAAGATTGACAACTCATTATAAATTTGAAAATAGAATGATTATTCCACATATGAGAAAAACTGCAATAGAGTTCAAGCGCTAGTATATTATACACTATTATATAGTAATCATTTATTAGAAAAGTACAAATACGTCTCTCATACGTCTCTACGCCCACGAACTTCGGATAAAACCAATTAACCAAAGCTCTGATACCAAATGTGACGAGCACCTCGTACCTCCCGCACAAACCAAGTAGAAGATGCGCTGTACGACATGCCAGGCCGATTCGGGACAATCATCAGGGTAGAATAACACAAGCGGAACATGTTATATAACTCACAACGCAGGTATAAAATATAATAGAACCTATATAATAGGCAGTAGTAGTGCAGCATCATTGAATAGAATCTTAAACTTTCATATCATCATGAGAATATCCATGCATCAAGCTTGATTACATCATCAGAATCTATACAAAAAGCCTCACTACAAGTTCACTCAGAGTAGCATCCAAACATTAGCAGCGGAAAACAATATAATATGTATAATAGGAAACTAATAAGTAAGTCTCCAGCTCGTTGTCGCTCAAAATCATCGTCCTTATCAAGATCTACTACCTGCTACCTAGTCTGCCCATCCACAACATAGATGAACAACCCAAGGTAATAAGAGGGAAACATAAAACCTTGAGTCAGACAATAGTATTGATGAGTGATAAACAATTATCTAGCATCATTAATAAAGTAAATGAGAAGTAGGCAGATCAATCATCTAATCTACCAACTCGTCAACGGAGAAGAAGCACATACCCGTCTCCTCGACAACTGATAGTGATAGCTTTCCCCAGACAATTAGATAAGGAAACAAACATCCATATCAACCAATTATTAAGCGTAGACCATCCTAATCGAGCTCAATGTCTCCTAAGCACAAACCCCGAAGGCCAAAACTAACATCAGATAAGCACCCAAGAGACATCTCCCTTGACGTCAGACAATCCACACAAGACGATACAAGTAAAATAATCAATATCCATGACTCTGGCTATCACTGCTTGCCTTGCCTTAAAACCATCGTTAATTGTATGACTGGCCCATCTAGCCACCCATCAAGAGCTAATGGTAACCCAATTCTAGCAAAACTCCATACGCCAACGTGACTCGTACCTAAGCCCATCGTGACTGCCCAGGGTACTCGACTCATTTAGTCTTTTGGTCGTCCACATTACACCCCTGCTTTGAGTTCGCTAGAACCTCTGACTAACGATAATCCCTCGACCTTCATTAACTCTAGTTATCCACCTTGATGACTATCCATAAGTTCAAGTGCCTTCTCGAGCAACCATTATCCATGAGTTCAAACATCCTCGAGTTGTCTTCATCACTTCGTTGCATTTCATCGATCAATGAACACTTCACTTTGCTTCGAAAATTCCATTCGAATTCGCCTCGAAGCTACGACCATCGTTGAACCAAAATAAACTTCATTTGTCCACTTTATAATGGACTGCAACCTTCCTGGATCACAATCAGTCCATATAGATCACACGTCCGATCCATGCCATAAGCTAAACCAACACCATGTTGTCCACCATCTACACCGATCCATAGTCCAAGATCCAACGATCGTTCACCACAAACAGGCTTCGACCAATCCATCACCATCTCGACCAGACACATCTGGCACCAATCCATTATGCTTATGAATGCTTTAGCTACGGTCCATCGACACATCTTTCTTTAGAGTCCACTAATCCATGACACTTCACATGTTAGGCCGATCTAAACTTTAAACGAGCCAACCCACTTGCCTGTGAACGATCCAACAAAACACTCACTAGCTGACCGTGATCCATCTCTTCTTTCTTGAGCCGACCTGATCTATACTCATACACCCGATGATCCAAGCCTTGCGCCAATCCATACTTTTTTCTATGCTTTTGGCCGATCCATCCATTTCTTCCACAACACTCCAGGTGGTCCACGCTTTCCACCGATCTGGAGCATTCTTCCAGTGAACCGTTACCAGATCTACCTTTTTTGCGAGCTGATCTAAGCTCTCAATCGTGCCACGTGATCGATCCATACAATCTACACTTTAATGACGAACATCTATGTATCCATCTCATCCAAATCGGCCAATTTAAATCTAATAATTAATAACAATCATCAACAAACATTAGGACAACAATTTATCATCATTCAATCATATGAAATTCACCAAATCACGAAAAAACAATGAATAAATCAACAAATGGATCTAGACATGCATAAACATAGAATTAGCATATGAATTTACGGTTATAATCTTGCTAGATTATTTGAATCGAAAATATACTTACCTTGATTAGATCTAGGTGAAAATGACATGTTTTGATGAAAATAAGATCAAACAAACTCATATACTCGATTGAGTCCGTGTGAGAGATGCTTATCAATCGCCAAAACCATAATATAGCTTGAAATCGAAGAATCTCTAATCTGGAGAGCGAAGAACGACCTTCAAATCAATCAATTTGATGTGATCTATCCTTCTTCGATGTTGATCTTCAATCTTCTTATGTAAATCTATAAATTTATTGAAGTGGAGGTGTATTTGGTTGAGCCAGAGAATCAAAGGCACCCAACCAAACGAGAGAACGAAGAAACTACACCATTCTTCTTACCTCTACCCTCCTATTTATAGTCAACCTCCCCTAGCCTTAATGGGCCTCACTAATCAGCCCACTAATGATTAATTATTCTGTCTAGAAAATGTGCAACTCTAAAACAGCGATTCCTCCCAAACCGCTCAGGTAAATCTTTATTGTGACCACTCTATGGAATTGTAAGCACCATTTCCGATCCAATGAAATTGACCCTAGCATTTGATTCGATCCCAGTCAAAATTTATTCCATGTACAAAGCTAATAAAGGGCGAAATGGTCATAAATAAAATTGATAAAAATCATGGACATGTCCGACCCTTAAAGAATTAAATAAAAATATTCTACAATCCTCCGATACATAAACAATACGGGTCGTTACACGCAACTTCAAACAATCAACAATAACTTGTTTATTTCAGGTTATATTTCTACTAAGTCTACTTGACTTAAACAAGTGCTTGTTTATTCATCATTTGATTTATAAATGAGTGTTTAACCCTATAACAACTACCATGAACATTTTAACATTGTATTAACATACTAATTAAGCCAATTCAACTTCCTAATCATATTACATCCCAATACTAACTCCAGAACATGGAAACCAAACATTTTACAGTATAAACTACTGCATACTCTATGATTAACTATCTAATTAACCAAATCAAGTTAAGGAGTTCTCACCCCAGCTGTCCTTACACCTCGATACTTCACTGTAGGACTCTTCAAGCTTTCTACGAACCCAAAATCATTCCTTTTCGCTTTAAGTGACCTAGCTGCAACACATAAACTCACACACACACTCTTTAATTTGGAGATTAAAGGGAAAAGTTTGGATTTTTAGGTGTTTTAGGGTTTGAGGGGAGGGGGCATGGGAGGACATGACTAGGGCTAGAGGGGGAGGCACATTCAATAGGAGGTAGTGGAGGCCAAAGCGTGGATGTTGGAGGTCCTTAAGAGGTGGTTAGGCGTGGAATTAGTTAGAAAGGTGAGTTCTTTTGCAAATTGAGAAGGGAAAGGGGTTTTGGGCTTGGAAAGGGGGCACGACCAGAGGAAGGTTGGAGAAGGGTGAGGGGGTGCTGCGCTAGGCTGGAGATGGTGGTGGAAGTGGTCTTGGTGGGTGGTGTGAGCTTAAGGAGGAAGGGGAAGACAGTAATGGAGGTTAAAGGTAAAAGAGATTAAGGAATAAGTAAATGAAATTAAAAATAAAATAAAAAGAAAAGGGCTTAAGTACAATGGAAAAGAGAAGGTAGGAAGAAAGGGACATGTGTCCTGGGAGAGTACGTAAGTTGTCTATTTATGGTTGTGTATAGGAATTAGTGAAAGAGGGTATTAATTACTCGTAATTAGTTATACGATGTAAACTTCGTTTTGGTTGTATGACTACATACAAACTCCAAAAATTACTAAACTTGAAATCTCGCTACAGTATTACGGTTCCAACGAACCTAGCCTCATTGAATTCGAAGACCGTTTGAAAAGTCACCTTATTTCTAGCTTTAATAGAACTTCGACTGAATTTTCAACTTATGATTATATGTCACACGTTTACATATTAACTCTGTTTGACAAGAAATTTTAAATTCTACCGTCTTTTGATGTTCTAGATCCAATAAAATTGGTTTCTTCAGATTCTGAGACTGCCTAAAAAATGGTCCTTTTATAGGTCATCAAAATAGCATTAGAACAATGATTTTCAAAATCTTCACTTTTAAACTAATTTAAAACGTTTACAGACCCTGTTTAAGTCAAATAAAGCATAAAACCAAGTTTGAATTCATTTTCAAATTTTATCAAGCCCAAATTCAACATTAATTATTTTAAAATTCAAATTTTAAATTGATAAAAAATTTGGGTCGTTACATTAACTGAAGTAGCCTGAATAACCGAAGGACTGCAAGGGTCCAAGAACCTAAATAAACAGAATAACCATAGTTAGGAAATCGAGAAATGCCGTATTTTGCAAATCTAGAGTAACCAATAGTTGAATAGTCAGACGGCCAGAAGAGTCCAAGACGACCAAGGATAAGCCAGAAAAGTCCAAAGCGGCCTTATCGGAACAATACGACTAATGAGAAGCCAGAAAAGTCCAAGACGGCCTTGTTGGAGCAAGATGACCGAGAAGAAGCCAGAAAAGTCCAAGACGGCCTTGCCGGAGCCAAACGACATAGGATAAGCCAAAAAAAGTCCAAGATGACCTTGTTGGAGTAAGACGACCAGGAGGGTCCAAGACGACCTTGTCGGAGGAAGAAGATCAAGGACAAGCCAGAAAAGTCCAAGCAACTTACCGGAGCAAGACGACCAAGGACAAGTCAAAAATGTCCAAGACAGCCTTGCCAGAACAAGACGTCCAAGGATAAGCCAGAGACTGTGGACCAGAGTCCATAGAGTTTGCAACCTGGTTTTAGATTTCCTTACCATACCACCAGCGTACCAATAAAAGAAGTAATTTTTATTAAAGTTCTAAAGCTTTGAGCTTTTAGTAAAGCCAAAAAGAAAACCTAACAGTTTATCATCCATAAAGAGCATGCCTAGGGACTCGCCTGTTCCCGTACATGGTTATGCAAACTTAGCCATTTCTAATTTCAAATACATTCATGAAGGGGACTGAACGGTTTATTATCTGCTAAGAGAATGCCTATGGATGCCTTTTCCTATACATGGGAAAGCAAATTTAGCCATTCCAGCTCCAAAACCAAAGTTTTCCAAAAGCGACCCTATTGGGGCAAGATGACCAAGAGTTGCCAGAAAAGTTCAAGGTGGCCTTGTGGGAGCAAGACGACAACGAATAAGCCAGAATGACTCAAGGCCGCATTACCGGTGTAAGACGACCAAGAAAGGCCAGAACAGATCCATTTTATTAATAACGAAGGGGTGATGGTGCGTTGTTGAGAAAAGAGCATGCCTAGGGATTATAAAAGCTCATGTACATGGGCAGGTCAACTCAACCATATACATCCAGAAAGCCATAAAAGATAAATCCAGAGGGTCAGAGCCTATAAAGCCAAAACCATGGATCGGATCCCGAATATGCTAGATCCATAAAAAGCCAGAGCCAAACCAAAAGCTCGAGAAGTCAAGAAATCCAAAAATTAAAAAACAAAAAGTAGAAGGATCATTATCCAAAAGACAAAAAATAAAAAAGATGAAAACGAAAGAAAGTCAAACACCATATCCAAGAAGCCGAAGAAGACCAAAGCCAAGAATCCATAAGAGCAGAAACCAGGATACCAAAAAGCCAAAATATAGAAAGCCAAGAAAATCAAGAGCCAAGCAATACCAGAAGTGTGACACCCCACGTTCGCTATTGTCACTCACAAAGGGAATGCATTAAGTTTCATGAAGCGTTAAAGGTAAACAGACGCGGAATATTACAAGACAGATATAAATAAGATAGCAGCGAAAATTCAAAATTTTATTTCAAACACAAATCATACATCGTGATCCAAAATACCATAAGTCACAAAAATCATTACAACAATATAACTTCTGTCTTTTACCATCAGAGTACATAAATACTTAAAAGAAAACATAATTCCCCAAATAAAAGAGACAAAGCCATAGCAGAGATAAGAACTTGAGCCATACTTCGAAAGCAGCTCTAGCAAGATGATAAATGAGTCCTGACTAAGACTGAGTATTTCCGCGCTGAGAACCTGGGGGAACCTAAAGAAAGAAGAGGAAACAAAAGGGTCAGACATAAAGTATGGAAAATCTAGATACTTTTAGCAAGTAAATAAATAAAAGTAGCATGACACACATATAAAGTGGATAAGAGATTACTACAAAAAAAGGCAGGTGTAATAAGGTAGACAAGATAAGGTGTATACGTTTCCCTAATGATTACTCTAAACTATTACTAGCATATCCAGAATGAGATGACTCCTTCCATATAAAGGTGGTAGACTTAGGCATACATCCAAATATACCCTAACTACTACCCTAATCGATCAGCTCCCTAATCCACGTAGATACTTTGTGCCGGCCCTACCATAGGATGTATCACGTCCTAAAGTGGAAACCCCTTACTGATATGCATAACCCCATATCTACAGGTGTCACAATCGTCTTATCCCCTTCTGCTCGGCTCATGCACGCACATGGCCCGGTCGGTTTGCGCCGCCCACACCGTCCTCCACGTTAAGATCTCTTACAACCAGTCCAGTAAGCGTGCCTCTTCTCCGACCTAGTACGGAGTACATGTTTTGATACCTACTTCGGGTTAGTGGATGAAATGGGTCCCACACAATATGATATAAGCTCTCCCCTTTGTCTTGTATCCCCCACTAGGTTTTCTTTGGCTATGTATACCACTAGGTGTCTTTAATTACATAACCCTACCATTTCTACAAGTTATGCTTAACCTAAAAGGTGTCTTTAATTACATAACTTTATTATTCTCCCCGGTCACGTATACCACTTGGTGTCTTTAATTAAATAACCTTATCGAGTTAAGTTTGCGGGCCTATATGTAAATATTACCTACCCCCTCAGATTTGCTTAACCCATCCACTGTCCAACTAATTTTACTTAACCCTAACTTTAGTTCACAATCATACAATCCCATGGATTAGATTAGGTTAGATAATCCAATTCATTACCATGTCCATTTATGGTTTATAATGGGCTAGACCTACCACATTAGGCATGCAACTTGTGGATGCTGGATATGCCGGTCAGGTCCGCGCAGCCTTATTCCACAAGTTGGGCCTAACCTCGTGTCTTAGCCCGATTCGTATTTGTGCACTTAGACATCTCACATTAGGTTCGACAGTAGTGGCTGCTGGATATGCCAGTCGGGTCCGGGCAGACTTCCACCACTAATGCAAACTTACCTCGAGTCATAAGTGCAATTACAATTCTGATTATAATTATTAGACATTTCATTCTTATCCAGTTCTTACCTATATCTTTATAGGTGATTATGTCCCCACTGCCCTGTTTTGAATTATATGTCCAGTCCGTATAAACATTATTTAAATTATGCCAATTCTAATGTTGTCCCCCATTCCCTAACTAATGCATTCGCATATATTTGGCGGCATCTAGGCTAGAAAATAGCCTAGTCATAAACAATAAAAAGGGAAAAGTGATGGTAATATGAAAAAGGTGATTATTTTGGCATAAACATAAACTAGCATGGCGATAAGGTGGACATATAAGCATAAATCTGATGAACTTGGTGCAGTTAATTGATTCTAACATAACTATGATGTCATAATAAATGTAATAAGATCTAAATTAACAATTTAGATGTCCAACAGGTTTAGATCTAATATAATAGGTGCTAGGTGATAAACTAGATTTGATTAGCAATTTAGATGTCCACATGATTCAGATCTAATGGTTAAAACTAGATCTAACATAAATAAGGTCATGATCGATATTATAGAATGTCATAATAGATCCAACAAGTTAGAGATTTAGATCAATAATTAAAAATAGATCTAGCACAAATAAGGTCAAGATCCACATCATAGAATGCCACAAAAGTTACAACAGATCCAACTAGGTAGAGAATTAGATCCAAGTTATAATGAATTTAGAATGTCATATGTTCGCAATTCACAATGGATCCTGTATAATATAGGAACATGAACAAATCCAAACTATTGTCATATCATATTTCCTTTTATATATTTATATCTAAAAGCAACTAGGAACTCACAGAGTTTGGATTATAAAATAGAGAAAGAATGGATCTTGAATCTCTAACTGATTTGGTTAGGTTGATATTTATAGGAGAATAACGGATCCAATTCAGTTCATACACTGGTAGAGTTTAGCCCCCATGGATTCTCAATGAAGAAAACAGAGAAAAGGGACCTCTATATATAGCTGCCAACCCTCTCTAAATCGACTGCCACCTCAGCCTTAGCGGTGTCGACACCCCTATAGGTGGGTCGACCCTGGTGTCGACACCCCTTTAGGGGGGTCGACCCCGGTGTCGACGCCCCTTTAGGGGGTCGACCACCTAGAACGAGAAATTTGCCGCCATACGAATTTTTCGATTTTTGGACCCTTTCTGGTTAAGTGCTGATTCAAATCTGACTCATTGGTGTATCATGTGTATATACATATTTCTTCTACACGTATACAAACTAAAAACCCTCGTAACTTCTTCATACGGTGTTCGTTTTACGCAAACCAAATGTCTCTTGACCAGAATTTCAAGATGGACACAGTGGCACAGTCTGTTTTCCCTAATTCTGAATATTAAAATAGTTATTATTTAATTTATCCTCTTTTAATGTTGTTGAAATTTCGGGGTGTTACATTCTCCCCTACTTAAAGGATTTCGTCCCCGAAATCTCTAGGTTAAGAAGAATGTATCCTACCATCCATCATACATCTACTCATCTACCAATCACAGGCATCCATTGTCCTTAAAACTTTCTAATGCTTATATGAACATATGAAAAGATGTGTGTATATGTCCCAACACTAGTGCGAAAGATTAGGCGGTCTACTGATTCAGTTGACCTCCTTAATGCAATACATGTTAGTGCCATGAATCCAATATGTATGCAAATAATCCTATTATAACACGTAAGTTCTATATGTGTGCACACTCATTCGTCCAAATGCAACATCCATATGTTAATACATTCATTTTCATCCATAAAAGAAAAGAAAATGCACACAAATCCATATGTAGTATGAGAGTGATTGAGCCGATCTAGTGCCTAATGTGTGTGTATATGCATCCACAGGCAGCCACTAGCAAACACTTCAATCCACTTGCATCCATCAAACATAACATGTCTCAAACACATGTTTACATCCATAGGATTCCTATATAAAGGTCGAAAATACTATGGATAAGATATATTCAAATGATAGAAACAAGAACCGATAAAACTTTTGGAAAAGGGAGTTAAGAACATAGCCTCAAAAAGAAAAGGGTATGAAGCATGAATCTTGGCTTCGGTCTCCCAAGTTGCATCCTTTGGGTTATCTCCTCATTGAACCTTTATCAATTTGATCTCTTTATTGCGTAGCTTCTTAACTTCCAATCCAAGAATACAGGAAAGAACTCGCCTGACTGTCGCCTCCCATTCCACTTCTACTTCTTCCAATGCACTCGGCTCAACTACTTCTGCGGTGTCATGCAAGCACTTCTGCATATGAGAAACGTGGAAAACATCATGAATGCTGGATAGATTTTCTGGGAGCTTTACTCTATAGGCCATTTGGCCAATCCTCTCGGTTATGGGAAATGGTCCCAAAAACCTAGGTGCCAACTTCCCTATAGATCCGAAGCGAACCACATTCCTCAGAGGTGATACTTTGATAAAAACTAAGTCTCCCACTTCAAATTCGATGTCAGTCCTTCTCTTGTCTGCACAGGACTTCTGTCTATCTTGAGCCGTCTTCATTCGCCGTCGAATAAGGTCAATCTTTTCGGATGTTTCTCTAACCATATCTGGTCCAAGTAATAATCTTTCTGTAGATTCCCAACAATAAGTTGGTGATCTACAGGGTCGTTCATACAATGCTTCGAAGGGTGCCATGCCGATGCTGTATTGATAGCTGTTATTACAGGCAAACTCTACTAAAGGAAGGTGGTCTTCCCAAGTCCCTCCGAAATCTAGGATACACAGCCTCAAAAAAATCCTCTAGAATTCTATTCGCTCTCTCCGTCTGCCCATCGGTCTGAGGATGATAAGCTGTGCTCAAACACAACTGACACAACTGTGTACCTAACTCTTCTTGCAAGCTCCTCCAAAATTCACTGGTAAAGATGGGGTCATGAAAGCTCACGATACTGGAAGGTACTCCATGAAGACGAACTATGTCACAAACAAAAATTGCTACCAACCATGATGTTGTCCTCTTACTCTTCACTGGAGTGAAATGAGCGCTCTTAGTCAATCTGTCCACTACTACCCAAATATTGGTGTTGTCTTTCTTCGATCTAGTAAACCATCTATGAAATCCATAGAGACGTGCGACGAGAAGGAATTTCGCTCGGTCCGAACCAGTCGCTAAACCGATCCAGGCCGTTCGAAACGCCCTATCATTTGAGAACATGACAAAACAGAACGCAGACGGAAGAACTTTTCATTGTATATTACAACAATGCATCAGAATACAAGAATATACAGAGTATAAATGAATATTACACATAAATATCAGAGATTTAAATTACATTTAAATACATAGCAGCGGAAAATAATACAATACACAACTAGAAGGAGATATACGGATACAAAGCTTTCCGGATATCGTTCCAGCTGTAAACCAGGATCCTGTGAATATAAATCTGCAAAACCGAAACTATTAGCTTCCCGTGTCAAAATAAGGGCACCCAGAGTTTAGGTCAAAACAATAAACTCCAGATCAGTCATGGGACTGGTGTGAGAACTAAAAACAGTTATTAATCTTTATTTTAAAGTTCGGTAAATCAAGGGACCACGCCGTATAACACGGAACGGGTTTCCTCCCAAGAACACCAGTGCATAAAACAACAGTGCAATGCTAAACAAAGAAAAATGAAGCTATTATAAGACCCAGGTCCTATCACACAATGCAACGCAAGCCGGGGGATAGGGTTTTTACCTTATAATAGCCAAGAATGCTTGATACGTTTAAAAGAAATCATTTGATACTATTATAAGTGTATAGTGTATAAAACAACTTCAAATCATAAGTATCAATCATAGGCGGCATGAGCGCCCCATCCCACTATGTCGCCATATATAGGTTATACAATCAAAATCGCAAATGTCACGTATTTGGAAATTGGATTTCCACCTATGAACCGAGGCAAAAGATAGTCCTCAACCGATTCGAGACGCTCTAGCCCGTGTCTTAGGATCAGAGCTCGAGTGACCCTTGGATCGTCAGGGCCGGTCCACCGATGTGGATTAAAATGCCTGAACACTGCGTTTCCCCACCCTTTGGGGGTGTCAATGAGCCAACAAATGACTCCATCGGTTCGAGAACGACCGATATATCCGAGGCGCCTCGCAACAGCAACAACCACATAAGTCAAACTCGTCAGGGCATGTAAAACCACTGACGCCACTTTTTAGCTAGAAGGAAACGCATGCCCTCCCTGAGGTCCGTCTCCCGTTTTTGGTTCATACCGGGTGTGATACTCGCGAAGTAAAATGTTACACAAAGCTACGCCACACAAGGCCGTGCTTTGATTATCAACCACAAGACTTTGCTTTTCAACAAAAGCCTTGATCCATGCAACTCAGCATGCCACATTGTCAGTCCATACTGTACCACTGATTTCTGCCAATATATAACCTCTAGGCTCGTACGTCTCAGAGAAGGGTGTATAGCAAGAGAATAAATTCTCTGCCACCAAACAGATATATATTGTAACAACCCGTATTTTTAATAACCTGTTATAACATAAATCGAGGCAGAATTAAATTATAAAAAGGGAATCAAGCGAAACGGGCTATGCCATTGCGTTCGTCTCGGAAAAATACGCGAAATAAAGTCCGAATTTTCGAAAATCGGAGTCCGTATGAAGAAGATATGGACGAACGAAGTTAGGCAGAAAAACCCGGAAACTAGCCAGAATACACTGGCGCACTTGTGAAGTGCGCCAACACAATTTATGCACTGGCGCACTTGTGAAGTGCGCCAGTACATTTTTACACTGGCGCACTTGGGAAGTGCGCCCGTGTCGAGCCAGAAAACCTGCACAGTTTCTAGAGAGTTCTGTGGTTGGGTGCACCAGTTTGGGGGTTTGGGCTCGGTCCTAGGGCTGGTTTCTGGATGGCTCCGAGATCTAAGGGTCCTAATCTAATCTAGGGTTAATCCTGTGGTCCAAATCACTAGCCTAATCTATAAATAAGACCCTAACCTACCCTAAATCATTCATTATTCATCCTAGTAACTAAACTATGCCAAAATCCAAACTCTCATGGCCTCCACCCTCTTCATACAATTCCTAATTTAATTCCTAGGTGATTTTCCATGCATACAAGCATATTTAGGCTTGTATGATCCTCCTTAGCTTGCATTTAAGGCTTGTTTTTCAATTGGCATCACAAAGGAGGAGTCTTGATCAAGTTTGCTTGCATTTGGGGGCTTTAATTAGTTGCATAAGGGGTTTCTTGCATTTGTTGTACTCATTTGAGTCCGCATAAGCATTGTAAGCCCTCTTACCTTCACTTTACAAACTCTAAAGTTAATATGTGGTGAAAGTTGAGATTTATGTGAGTTTAGTTGATTATGCATGCTTATGCGAACTCACTATACCATGTTTTACATGTTTCCTAAGTTATGCATGCATATGCGAGTTTACTATGCCATGTTCTACATGTTTAATGGATTATGCATGTTTATGCAAGTGTACTAAGCCATGATTTGCAAGTTAATTGAGTTATGCATGTATACTAAGCCATGATTTGCAAGTTTAACAAGTTGTGCATGTTTATGCAAGTTTAAAATGACAAGTTGTGCATGTTTTGACAAGTTGTGCATGTTTTGACAAGTTGTGCATGTTTATGCAAGTTTAAAATGGCAAGTTGTGCATGTTTTGACAAGTTGTGCATGTTTGACAAGTTATGCATATTTATGCAAGTTTAAATTGACAAGTTGTGCATGTTTGACAAGTTATGCATGTTTATGCAAGTTCCCTATGCAACGTTAGGCAAGTTTAACATGTTATGCATGTTTATGGTGATATGCAAGTTCACTATGCTAAGTTATGCAAGTTTAACATGTTATGCATGTTTATGCTAATATGCAAGTCCGCTATGCTAAGTTGTATAAGTCTAACATGTTATGCGTGATTGTTGTGCAAGTTCGTCATGTATGTTGCGCCAAGTTCCCTCTTCCTATCCTTTATGCGTTACTACGAATATGTAAGCGATAGAATGACGTTGGGAGTTTTGGGGTAAACTTAAAATACATAAAAATATAAGATTGGGAATTTACCTATTGAGTTAGGTCTACCCCTTGGGAATTTACCTATTAAGTTAGGTCTACCCAAGTAATTGTTTGACTTGTGATTATGTTTTGAAATAAAGTGGACATGACAATTAGAAAACATAAGTGTGGCCAACTCGAGGTTGGGTTGAGTTTGTAGCGTAATTCTACCCGGAACCGACCGGCTTAACTAGTGGCTACAAACAATAGGACCCAATGTGAGAAGTTGGTCATGGGGTGCCAAGACCTGAGGTTAGACCAAGTTGTGGTGTAAAGCTACCCGGACCCGCCCGGCCTAACTAGTAACCACAACAAGGTCTAATGTGAGAGGTTGAGGTGCATTAAGTTAATTAATGCCTCATAATTAGGGTTAAGTCAGGGTCCACTAATACTTAACCAATTTGGGAGTTCAAGGGATTAGAATGGGGTTAAGCCACACTTAACCAGTTTAATCCAGGATTAGTGAAGGGTTAAATCACACTTAACCCTCTTAGAAACCCTAGCAACGTGGTCTGTTCCAGCAGTAATCCCAGTTTGGTATCATTCACAACCCTAGAGGCTAGGCTAGGGCGGGGCACGATTACTGGACGGATGTAAGCGACCAAAGGGCGATGGCCGAGTGGTACAGCGGTGCGGGTCCGGCGGGCTACGGACGTGCACGTAGTCCGATGTTGGACAAACTCGAGGCACGGGTACCAGTAGGTTAGGGCTGTGCATTATTGCTTAAGTGTCCGGGGTTGACACCCGAGGGCTTGATACACCCAAAGGTGGACCCAGCACAGACTAACTACATCCATATGTGGGCCGTATGGACATCAACACTTGACGTGTTAGGCTTATAGGGAGCCGATCGACTAGACCGTTGGGTTGGACCTTGTATTAAGGTCACCTCATGTTATTGGGGCAAAGCTTGGGCCAAGGGATCAATATCTGTTATGTTGAGTTGCTAGTACACCGTGGTGCAAAAACTTAGCCTTGTTTTATGCGATGACACCTCTATCTATCTTGTAGTTAATTTACCATGCCAGTATGTTGTTATCTATGATCATCTCAGTTTCCATCATGATGTTAGCTTTATTAGTTTATAGACTGATCGTAGCAGGGCTTACTCAGTCTTTTTGACTGACCCGTTTTGTTTCGCCTCTTTTCTTCCGTCCCCCCCCCCCCCCAGGTTCTCAGGGAGGGAATACAGGAGCCTAGCTTGGATGTCGCTGCTTTCTTGGATAGCTCATGTATGCTTTGGACTTGAGCTCGCTATGGTTTCTTCCACTTTGGGGATAGCTACTTTTATGTTTTCTTTTTCAGTATCAGATGATGTTATTTTATGTACTAGACTTGTTTACTTGGGAAATTGACATTATGATGTAGCAGACTTATTTTTGAAATAGTTTAAAAGTCTTCCGCTGTTTTACTTACTTACTCTGTTTATTTACATATATATATATGTCATGTCCTGCCTTGCTATATCACCATGCATGTTTACCAATAATGCCCCTCCAAAGCTAGTGCATTCCTTTGCGAGTGACCCTAGTGGAGGTGGGGTGTTACATTTGGTATCAGAGCTTATGGTTTACAAGAAGGGATAAAAAGGTTTTTAAAACTTTTGAAAAACTATTTTCAAAACCAAGTATTAAGTGTTTTCCAAAGAAAAGTCTAGTTTATTTTAAAGGCTATTCCCCAAAAAGCCATTAGCACTATCCTTTGATCCCTCGTTTGAACTCTTTTCTTTTCGTTTCCAGCATGTCTGATAATCTCATCTTGCCCGAAGGAGTAACAATACCCGATTGGTTTCGTCGGTACTTGGAAGTCACGGCACCGGTCCCGGGTGTCCCTAATGTTGTCTCCCCAGTCGAGGCCGCTGTTCCTCCTCCTCCTCCTCCCGTAGCTGATGTTCCTCTTCCCCCTCAGCCCCCACAAGCGGATTTTGCGGAAACTTGCAAGAACTTTAAGAGGATGGGTGGCAAGAATTTTAGTGGAACAGAGACTTTAGTAGAGGCAAGGGATTGGTTGAAAGAGACCGAAGATCTTTTAGCCGCCTTTGATATAGGTGACCGTAGGAAAGTTTTATTAGCAGTATGGTTTCTAAAGGAAGAAGCTGCACGTTGGTGGGTAGTCACCACCGCTACTAGGCCAATTGAGACTTGGGATGACTTTAGAGGAAGGTTTGGACTGAGATTCTTATCACTTAAGCAAGGGGACATGACTATTAGGGAATACATAGATAAGTTTAATCAATTGGCTCGTGTCGATTTAGACTTAGTTAATACAGCTCAGAAGAAGGCCCTACACTTTGCTCTAGGATTAAACGAGCCATTACATGGTTTGGCCATGTCTCATATACCCTTGGGGGCGACTTTCGAGAATTTGGTAAATTTGGCCCTACTTCAAGAAGAAGATAACAATGACAAGAAAGAGGTCAAGGCAAATGAGTCTCAAGGCAAGAGAGTAAATTCCGGGAAATGGGGCAAGAATAACCACAACCGCAAGGACAAGCCAAGAGGGAATATAAAATGTAACTTCTGTGGTAACGTTGGACATATGGCTAAGGAATGTAGGAAGAAGGAAAAGAGAAAGCGGGGCGAATGCTTCATTTGTGGTGAGTTTGGACATTTCAGCAAGGATTGCCCGAGGAAACAAGGGCAAGGTCAGACTCAGTGTGCAGGACTATCTGGAGGGCGAATTTATCCCCTCAACCCCATTTTTCCAGCTCATGATAGAGGTAGTGTTTCTGTTGAAAATCTTGTTTACATTTTCTGATTTTCCCTGTTCAAACTTTGTTTGATTCTGGCACATCGCATAGTTTTATTTCATCTGATCCAGTTAAAAGTTTTGCACCTAAGTACTAGTGTAGTTGATGATCCCGTATGTGTTTCAAATCCAATTGGGGGTTCTGCCCGTTTGTCTGTGGTCTGAGTGGATTTGAAAATTTCTATCTTGAGTATAGAATTCTCGTGGGATGTTTATATTCTCGGTTTCGGGGGGATATGGGTTGGCTTTGGGCATGGAATGGTTGTCCTATTTTGGAGCCATTCTGGGTTTTTGTATATAGGGTTGTGAGGCTCATGACTCGCCTCAGCCGTACCCTTAGAAATTTCTAGCAACCCTAGGGGTCCCGTCATGTTATGTTATCTTGAATCCCTCAACTCGTCTATCGATAGTTTGCAATCTGTGAGGGAGGTCCGAGAATATCCCAATATCTGGGGTGGAGTGAAGGGGTTACCCCTGGACGTGGGATAGATTTCCGCATTATCTGGTTGGTAATACCAAGCCAGTTTCGTGGCCGGTTAGGCACATGACCTCACGAGGTGAGAGTTAAGAAAGCAAGTCAAGGAGTTGTTTGAGAAGAACTTCCTGAGACGAAGCATTTTTCGAGTAGGGTACTCCAGTAGTATTCATTACTAATATGGATAGTTTGCTTCGCTTACATGTTGAAAAGAATAGACAGCCGTTACCAGGGAACGATGATTTGTTTGATCAGCTGGTAGGAGCATCCGTTTTTCTTTTGACCTAGCTACCGGATTCCATCAGCTTAGGATGGCTGAGGATGGAATTGACAAGACTGCGTTTAGGACTCTAGATGGATTTTTAGAATGGCTAGTCATGCTATTTGGTTTGACTAATGCACCCGCATATTACGTGGACTTGATGGGTAGGGTGTTTAGGGAGTCCTTGAACAAGTTTGTCGTGGTCGTCGTAGACGATATTTTGAACTCCACAAAAGAACGAGGAAGAACATGCTATACATCTCAAAGAGGAGATGGATACGCTTAGAGCCACCGGATTGAAGGTCAAGTTCTCCAGATGCCACTCTGGAGGAAAGAAGTTGGATTTCTTGGGCACATAGTTCCTAAGCAAGGCTTAGCGGTGGGTTCCGCTAAAGTGGTTGCGGGTTAAGACCGGAAAACTCTGAGGAGGGCAATTGAAGTAAGAAGCTTCCTCCGTTTGGCTAGTTAGTTGGCATTCCTGGGGGCTTAGACTTACTCTTCTGGATCAAGAAGGGGGTTCCACAGGGAGAAGACCCGCAGTTAGTCAAGAACATGGACCAGTTGATTCGAGGCGAGATGTTAAGTCACCTCGTTAGATTTATTATAGATGACAAGGGATGACTAAGGCCAAGACATAGGAGCCCAGCGGGCCGTTACCTCCATTGGAGGTTTCGCAAGGGAAGCGTGAAAACATCTCGATAGATTATGTGGATAGACTACCTAGATCAAAGAAAGGGAATACGGGTATGTGGGTCATAATAGGTAGACTCACGAAGAGTGCTCATTTCAGTCCGGTAAAGAGCGAGAGGACTGCATCATGGTCAGCAACGGTTTACCCTCAAGAAGTTGGCCAGTTTTGAAATAACCGACAGGAAGCCATGGATAGGCAACTGAATCTAGGTACGGCCTATAGGCGGATGGTTCATGTCGATTTAGCCTGAGTTATAGGAAATCATGTTTATAAGGGCAATTGGCAACGTGGAGTAGTATTTCCAAGAAAAGTTCTACTGCATGGAATACCTTATGGTAAGAAGACGAGATCCAGGATTCACTGGTGAATTTTGGAGAGCTTGCATGAAATCATGAGGTTATAGTATGTTTAAGCCAAGTATACAGAAGAAAAAAAAAATAAGTGGGAAAGAAAGACGAGAGGCAATAATGAAATGAGTTCCAACTCGAATTTGGGAAATAGGAGTTAAGAAGCCAAGGAATCATGAAGTGGAAGATAGTCAAAGCACAGTGGAGTTAAGCTCAAGGAAACGTGACTAAGAAGAGTGAAGACTAGATACGCGCATCATATCTCCTTTTAAAAAGTGCATCCTTGATCCTTGTTTTTCTGTGGAGCTTGCTTGCAAAATTATCTTTTGTATATATACCCTCTCGGTCCCATTCTCGATCTTATTTCTGTTGTAAACTCCATAAGGGGGTTAAGACTCATCGGTTAGTACTATATGTCAAAGTTTGAATGGATTTCTTGTAATCCAAAAAGGAGTTTGTCTAGTTTATCTAGTTTATCTAGTTTATCATGTCTATCTCGTCATGAGAACCTTTGGTAGAAACCCTTTGGTTGAAACATGTGTTTGAAACATGTTATGCTTGATGGCTGCAAGTGGTTGCAAGTGGTTACTCGTGGATGCATTATACACATTAGGCACTAGATCGGCTCGCACACTCTTCATGTTGCATATGCATGAGTGTTTATGCTTATTCATGGTTGAAACTTGTTGTGCTACCACATGGATGTTGCATATGGATGAATGTTATGTGCACTCATATAGATACTATGAATTATGATAGGAATTTGCATACATATGGATTCATTTCACTGACATACATATGCATTAAGGAGGTTTACTATACCAGTAACCGCCTGATTTACATACATATGCATTAAGGAGGTTTACTGTATCAGTAACCGCCTGATTCTTGCATTAGATAGGTACATATACACACACTTTTGCATATGTTCATCCAGCATTTAGAATCTTGTAAGCACAATGATTGCTCGTGGATGATGCTTTGAGTAGATGGATGATTGAATGGTAGGATACGTTCTTCCTAACTTGAAGATTTCGGGGACGAAATCCTTTAAGGAGGGGAGAATGTAACAACCCGTATTTTTAATAACCTGTTATAACATAAATCGAGGCAGAATTAAATTATAAAAAGGGAATCAAGGGAAACGGGCTATGCCATTGCGTTCGTCTCGGAAAAATACGCGAAATAGAGTCCGGGTTTTCGAAAATCGGAGTCCGTATGAAGAAGATATGGACGAACGAAGTTAGGTAGAAAAACCCGGAAACTAGCCAGAATACACTGGCGCACTTGTGAAGTGCGCCAACACAATTTATGCACTGGCGCACTTGTGAAGTGCGCCAGTACATTTTTACACTGGCGCACTTGGGAAGTGCGCCCGTGTCGAGCCAGAAAACCTGCACAGTTTCTAGAGAGTTCTGTGGTTGGGTGCACCAGTTTGGGGGTTTGGGCTTGGTCCTAGGGCTGGTTTCTGGAAGGCTCCGAGATCTAAGGGTCCTAATCTAATCTAGGGTTAATCCTATGGTCCAAATCACTAGCTAATCTATAAATAAGACCCTAACCTACCCTAAATCATTCATTATTCATCCTAGTAACTAAACTATGCCAAAATCCAAACTCTCATGGCCTCCACCCTCTTCATACAATTCCTAATTTAATTCCTAGGTGATTTTCCATGCATACAAGCATATTTAGGCTTGTATGATCCTCCTTAGCTTGCATTAAAGGCTTGTTTTTCAATTGGCATCACAAAGGAGGAGTCTTGATCAAGTTTGCTTGCATTTGGGGGCTTTAATTAGTTGCATAAGGGGTTTCTTGCATTTGTTGTACTCATTTGAGTCCGCATAAGCATTGTAAGCCCTCTTACCTTCACTTTACAAACTCTAAAGTTAATATGTGGTGAAAGTTGAGATTTATGTGAGTTTAGTTGATTATGCATGCTTATGCGAACTCACTATACCATGTTTTACATGTTTCCTAAGTTATGCATGCATATGCGAGTTTACTATGCCATGTTCTACATGTTTAATGGATTATGCATGTTTATGCAAGTGTACTAAGCCATGATTTGCAAGTTAATTGAGTTATGCATGTATACTAAGCCATGATTTGCAAGTTTAACAAGTTGTGCATGTTTATGCAAGTTTAAAATGACAAGTTGTGCATGTTTTGACAAGTTGTGCATGTTTTGACAAGTTGTGCATGTTTATGCAAGTTTAAAATGGCAAGTTGTGCATGTTTTGACAAGTTGTGCATGTTTGACAAGTTATGCATATTTATGCAAGTTTAAATTGACAAGTTGTGCATGTTTGACAAGTTATGCATGTTTATGCAAGTTCCCTATGCCACGTTAGGCAAGTTTAACATGTTATGCATGTTTATGGTGATATGCAAGTTCACTATGCTAAGTTATGCAAGTTTAACATGTTATGCATGTTTATGCTAATATGCAAGTCCGCTATGCTAAGTTGTATAAGTCTAACATGTTATGCGTGATTGTTGTGCAAGTTCGTCATGTATGTTGCGCCAAGTTCCCTCTTCCTATCCTTTATGCGTTACTACGAATATGTAAGCGATAGAATGACGTTGGGAGTTTTGGGGTAAACTTAAAATACATAAAAATATAAGATTGGGAATTTACCTATTAAGTTAGGTCTACCCCTTGGGAATTTACCTATTAAGTTAGGTCTACCCAAGTAATTGTTTGACTTGTGATTATGTTTTGAAATAAAGTGGACATGACAATTAGAAAACATAAGTGTGGCCAACTCGAGGTTGGGTTGAGTTTGTAGCGTAATTCTACCCGGAACCGACAGGCTTAACTAGTGGCTACAAACAATAGGACCCAATGTGAGAAGTTGGTCATGGGGTGCCAAGACCCGAGGTTAGACCAAGTTGTGGTGTAAAGCTACCCGGACCCGCCCGGCCTAACTAGTAACCACAACAAGGTCTAATGTGAGAGGTTGAGGTGCATTAAGTTAATTAATGCCTCATAATTAGGGTTAAGTCAGGGTCCACTAATACTTAACCAATTTGGGAGTTCAAGGGATTAGAATGGGGTTAAGCCACACTTAACCAGTTTAATCCAGGATTAGTGAAGGGTTAAATCACACTTAACCCTCTTAGAAACCCTAGCAACGTGGTCTGTTCCACCAGTAATCCCAGTTTGGTATCATTCACAACCCTAGAGGCTAGGCTAGGGCGGGGCACGATTACTGGACGGATGTAAGCGACCAAAGGGCGATGGCCGAGTGGTACAGCGGTGCGGGTCCGGCGGGCTACGGACGTGCACGTAGTCCGATGTTGGACAAACTCGTGGCACGGGTACCAGTAGGTTAGGGCTGTGCATTATTGCTTAAGTGTCCGGGGTTGACACCCGAGGGCTTGATACACCCAAAGGTGGACCCAGCACAGACTAACTACATCCATATGTGGGCCGTATGGACGTCAACACTTGACGTGTTAGGCTTATAGGGAGCCGATTGACTAGACCGTTGGGTTGGACCTTGTATTAAGGTCACCTCATGTTATTGGAGCAAAGCTTGGGCCAAGGGATCAATATCTGTTATGTTGAGTTGCTAGTACACCGTGGTGCAAAAACTTAGCCTTGTTTTATGCGATGACACCTCTATCTATCTTGTAGTTAATTTACCATGCCAGTATGTTGTTATCTATGATCATCTCAGTTTCCATCATGATGTTAGCTTTATTAGTTTATAGACTGATCGTAGCAGGGCTTACTCAGTCTTTTTGACTGACCCGTTTTGTTTCGCCTCTTTTCTTCCGTTTCCCCCCCCCCCCAGGTTCTCAGGGAGGGAATACAGGAGCCTAGCTTGGATCTCGCTGCTTTCTTGGATAGCTCATGTATGCTTTGGACTTGAGCTCGCTATGGTTTCTTCCACTTTGGGGATAGCTACTTTTATGTTTTCTTTTTCAGTATCAGATGATGTTATTTTATGTACTAGACTTGTTTACTTGGGAAATTGACATTATGATGTAGCAGACTTGTTTTTGAAATAGTTTAAAAGTCTTCCGCTGTTTTACTTACTTACTCTGTTTATTTACATATATATATATATATGTCATGTCCTGCCTTGCTATATCACCATGCATGTTTACCAATAATGCCCCTCCAGAGCTAGTGCATTCCTTTGCGAGTGACCCTAGTGGAGGTGGGGTGTTACATATATTTAGCAGAGATCACCAATACAGTATAAAGGAATACAACGTCAGACACACTATCCATTTACAAGTCCGTTCTGGGTCTGAACGAAACTGGAGGCACTTTCCTCGCATATCCATCCATCTCCAAGTACGTCTGGACGACCACCAACTATTTCCATCCTCTTGGGTGTACAGCCCAATCAGGATCGTCAGTAATTATCCCAACGATGTGAAGACTTCCGGTCTTCAACCACCGTCTTCATCTTCGACATATCGTCGAATTGATTATTCAGAATGGGTATAAACCCGACCTTTCCGAACAACCAGCGTATATTAAAATAAATGTTACACAAACACAACATACGCCTCATTCCAATTCATCAGTCACTAACTGTAAATTAATCAAGAGAATAATTCCCCAAATATTAACCCCGAAGGCCGAAACCAACATCAGATCAATATCCAGATAACCATTCTGCTTAGCTAACCGACAGTTAGTTTCTAAATTTCACATTCATAGGGAAAGGTTCCCATTAATTTTATCCAAGATAAATTTCTTGAATTTATTCTTTAATCTATTTTTGAATATCAATTCGAACTAGTCGGGATTAGCGAACCTTACCGAAGTAATCATTTGTTTTAATTTCCCAATCCCAACATGTTCATCCCATGAAGTAAAACTGGTTATACTTCATATCTAACACCACGGTGTTATCGGTAAATTCAATTACCATTTCACGTTCAAATCTAATTAAAGATTTAACTATCGCCTGGAGCAAAACTGGTGGTACTCCATTTTCGATCTTTTCAATCTAATTAAAGATTCATTAAAACTCCACTTAGTTTTAATCTTTGACTGGGTTAAAGAATTAGTGTCATTTAAAACACGGTTCACGATAAACCTAAAATCACATTCCATTAATTATCGGGTTAAAGAACGAGTGTTATTTAAAACACTGTCCACGATAAACCCAAAAATTAATATCAATTCAATTACAATTAAATATTATTTAATTGGTACACTTCATTAAATCTAAATAAAAAGATTTAATCTTTTCTCAACTGGGTTCAAGAACAGTGTTAGTGAAGACACCATTCACGACAAACCCAAATCACATTTGATATTCAATACAAGGCTCTGAATAGAAAATATATCGGCTTATATTCAATATCAAATTCTACGACTAGCAAATGTCGTATTGGAAATAACGATATATATATCTATATCTTTCAAATTTCCATAACAACATCTGTATAATCACGAAATCCAACATCGAAATATTCCGAAGACAATTTCGATTCAAATCCATTCCAATGCAATCATTGGAAATTCTGGTTATTTTCAAAACCATTTCAACTTCAATTTATTTATTTAAAAAAAATAAATAGAATTATAATTCTAGTTCAAAACTAGTTCATTTCGATAAAAATCTATTTTTATCTTTTCAAATAGGGAGTTTTTCATCCCAATTCTTTCTAAATCATTTCTTATGATTTTACACAAATTATTACTATTTTTGATAATTTTATCAAGGCCTATACAGTCGATTTCCATCAACGGCCATCGAACTGCACTTACAGCGACCTTTTTCAAATTTGATTTGGATATAATTCCAAATCCAACCGTTAGATTTCTAATTTCTAATATTCGTTAGAAAGCACTTTTCGATACAAACCCAACGGTTCCAGTTTTAGGAGAATCCGACGGTCGGATCTCCCGTAATGTCCGTTTGAAATAAATGGTCGAAATTCGTGAACTGCCGCGGCGCGGCGCGTTCTATTCAGGCCATTATATTATATATATAATATATATTTCATCGTTTCTATTTAAAACGAATTATATAAATAATTTTAAATTCGTTTCAAAAGCAAACTTCCATTTCAATTCAAATCAAAATTGAATTCTTCTTTATAAATTCGTTTTAAAATTCATTTCCATTCATTTCAAATTTCAATTCAATTTGAATTCATTTCAATTCGCTTTCAATTCAATTTGAATTCGTTTTCAATTAAATTCAATTCCAAAGTTGTTTTCTATTCGATTCAATTCAATTTGGTTTTCTATTCGATTCAATTCAAATTGGTTTTCTATTCGATTCAATTCAAATTGGTTTTCTATTCGATTCAATTCAAATTGGTTTTCTATTCGAATCAAATTCGTTATATATTCAATTGAAATCAAATTTGTTTTCTATTCAAATCAAATTCGTTTCCTATTCAATTCATTTCGAAATCGTTTTCAATTCAATTCATTTCGAAATGAATAAAATCGATATAAATATCGTTCACGTCAAAATGGCGTCAATCTAATCAACACGGCTTAAATTATTTCTATTTTCAAATATTCTATTTCAAATATTCTATTATCAAAGTATTCTACTTCAAATATTTCCTATTATCAAAATATTTGATATTATCAAAATGTTTCGTTCAACACATGACTAATCTCAATGGATGAGTACAGTCAACACATGAACCTTTACTTTATAAAGATCTTTATTTTCTAAATTGGAATGAGGCCCAATCAATTACCATATAATCTTAATTATATGGATTTTCATACATCACACTTATATAATAGCATTGAAAAATAATCAACCATCAACCAAAGTGCACTACACTGTATAAGCATCAAATATAGATATCTAACGCTTATAACAACCTGTCAATCAATCGATCGACATACAACTAAACAATCGGGATTAGTGTACTTCAAATATCATCCCAATACCCGTGTGGGGTTTCAAACAATCAAACACCGATTTTATTTGTGCAGTTGGGCGATGTGTAAAATTTATCGTCCCAATCAATGTCCTTCAAATAGGTGTACATAACCAAACCGTCCGGTTTGTAAATGAATATTTATTTATTCACATTCACGTTAAACATTATATTCTTAACGATAAAATATTTTATTTCAACACATGAATTTCTATTCAGTTCATTTACACAATAAAAATGATATTTTTATTTTTCTAACATATTTTAGAAAATTTCGGCGGCATAACGGCACGATACTAGAAACGGGACGAGGCCTAGCCTTATCACCGGTCTAGTGAAGGCCCACGCCATTCACATATCAATCAAATTTACCAAACAACCAAATTCAAATCACATCATCTAACTAATTTATGCAACCAAACAAACAAGTCCATGGTCTGTGGACGATTGTGTCGGGTGCTACTAAGCACCGTCTGCATCCTATTATATATATATAACTAAAAAAAGAAATTGAAAGGTGAGAAATTCTCACCAACAGCTATCCAACTTCACGACACTTCATTTATAGAAATCTTCGCCGTTCTCGCCTTTCGTCACTTTCGTTGCCCGTAGCCACTACATATGTAAAAATCGAATTTTTTACTTTGTTATTCAATATATAAAAATTAAATTTTTTACTTCGCTATTCAATATATAAAAATCGAATTTTTACTATGCTATTCAATATATAAAAATCGAATTTTTACTATGCTATTCAATATATAAAAATCGAATTTTTACTATGCTATTCAATATATAAAAATCACATTTTTACTTCGATGTTCAATATATAAAAATCACATTTTTACTTCGATGTTCAATATATAAAAATCACATTTTTACTTCGATGTTCAATATATAAAAATCACATTTTTAAACCAATGTTTTGATCGTGGAATTTATTACATAGCAAGAAAACTGAAAACAAAAATAAAATAATTGAGAAAAACTCACCTTTCTTGATGGGCTGAGGGGTTGCTCGCGGGTTTAGGTGTGTGGCGCCACTCAGATGATCGGACGGACGGAGGCAAGCTCCTGCGGTGGGTAGGCAGCAGCTAGGAGGGGGTCACGGCTTGAACTCAAAAGGGGAAAAGATGGGAGAGGGCGGAGGGTGGTCGAATTGGCGTTTAGGCAGGGGAAGAGGAAGGAGGGTAGGCGGCTGTCAGGAGGAGGGGGGGTTTGGGACTGCGTCGGGTTCAAATCGAGTCGGGAGGGGGCTCGAGTGGTTCGATCAGGAGAGGGGGACGATGCGAAGAAGGGGGAGAGGAGCGTCGGCCTCGGGCGATCGTGGCAAGGGGGAGCGACGGGCTGGTGGTCCACCTGGAGCGCCATCGCGATTTTCTCTTTAGGGTTTTTTTTGTTTTTATTTTGTTTTGAAATAAACGGCAAAGAAGAGGGGGCCAAGGAGATAAAATGTTTCTTTTATATATTTAATTATTTTTAATTTCTATAAAGTTGACTTTTACATACGACCTCGAAACGAGACCCACCGCCTGTCGTCCCTAGCGTATTACCCCCATTCCGAACACAATGGGATATGTATCGTAAGCTGATTCGATCGCTTGA
The DNA here is from genome assembly GCA_030737875.1 of Allium sativum. Classification (NCBI taxonomy): domain Eukaryota; kingdom Viridiplantae; phylum Streptophyta; class Magnoliopsida; order Asparagales; family Amaryllidaceae; genus Allium; species Allium sativum. The sequence continues at coordinate 1,133 of JASFAX010000858.1, read as the reverse complement.
ATCAGTTTCCGTCAAAATCTACATATAACTCTATATATTGAATTTAAACGCGCATTTCAATTTACCGGGGTCACATACTAACTAGAAAAATTCCCGAAAAATATTTTCTAGCTTCGTATTGACGATACGGTCCTAACAAAACTAGTTTCATCGAATTCTGAGACCGTTTGAAAAATGGCCAATTTCCAGTCGATTAAAATCAACTGAAACTGGTCAAATGCGTTTTCCTTTGCCACACTCACATATTGATTCGAAAAATTATGAAATTTGGAACCTAGTAATAATTTGACATCACGGACCCAACAAAAGTGGTTTCGTCGAAATCCGAGGTCGTTTGCAAAATGGCTATTTTTAAGGGCCTGAATTCCATAGCGACTATTCAGAATTTTCAACTGGATATATCTTTTTATTCCCACTATGAAATCTTGATTTGTCGGACTCGTTGGAAAGATATTATCGATTAGATCCTAATGTTTTTGGTTTCACTAAAATCCGGATTGTTTTGCACCCGGTACATTCAATTGAAGTTTGAAATCGAATTATCGAACTACCGCGCCATTTTCTATTCTATTTATAATTATTATAAATATTTATATTCTATCGACGACGTATATAATATATACGTTCGAATTCTATTCAAATAAATTTTCTCGTCAATATTATTTAAAATAATTCATTTTAAATAATCAAAATTCGCCAAAATTGCCAAACTAAAAATTTTAAACTGGCCCAGATTTTCGGGTTGTTACAATCTCCCCCACTTAAAACTTTTCATCCCCGAAAAGGAACAAAGTCGAAAGTGGTTTGATTAATCAACTCTACGTTCGATCTGGCTTCCATTCTCCAACTTTTCAGTTTCTGAGAATTTTCAAATTCTTCAAAAATTTGGCTAACACCCTAAATTTTCGAAAAATTTCGCCATAACCTCCCCTGCAATGGGAGCATCGAGAAATTTCAAATAGGTTCCCTGGTCCTTCAGATCTCAAAAAGAAAAAGAAAAAGCCAAGCGGCTAGCCAATAGGCTCATAAAATCATCATCACCCAAACAAAACAGTAAATTATGTAGTAAACATGTACCTATTTGTCGGGCAAACAAATTTTATTCTCTGCTCTAGCCTCCTTGCTATGACCTG
>JASFAX010000857.1:0-55217 GCA_030737875.1 Allium sativum | reverse complement strand
AAGGCACTCGGCTACTGCATTCTTGAATTATCCTTTAGATCAATAATGAGTAGTCTTTGAAAATCCAAAGACTCGAATCACAACCGAATCACTATTAAAACCCTCTAGTTGCAATCCCGGAGAAATTTATCAAGTAGCACTTCAGCTTATGAAGATCCACGATCTTCAATTGCTCCATCTTCAATCAGTATCTTCAACGATTTCGTATTTGCTGGTTTGGAATGGTTTTCGAATATAAATTCAATCCCGGCCTTTCCATTACAACAATCGTATAGGTAAGATCTGATAGTCGGTTATTTAACTATCGGATAAACAACCTTTCAATCATGAAAATAAAAATGAGTTCATAGATTCAGTACTCAGCATCACTTGGCCTTTTTAGTTAAAAATCAATTAAACTCTTTAATCTTTTAATATTTAAAACACAACATTTACTTCTTATTTCATTATAAGAGTATTCTTAAAACTGTTTAATTACTTTAGAATTAAATCATAAACATATCCCCACTTTTGGTTTTTATGAAATTCCACTTATAATCATCTTTACGAAATCTCTTTTGTTCCATTTCTCGAAATAAGAACTAACACTTTACCTTTTTATAAACTAATTCAAACACATCTCTTTAATTTCTTAAATCTTGAAAAAGTCATTATGCTATAAAAATCTCATTCTATTCCCGTTACTTCAACATTCATTAGTCCCTAACTAAAAACTAGTAAAAGAACAACTTCCTAAATATAGACCCGGAAGGCCGAAACCAACATCAGATCGACACTCAAGAAGTCGTTCAACTCAACAAATCTCCAATCAGTTTCTAATTTACTTAACTCCATTCAAATATGCAAAATGTTTGCTCTTAAATAATTTTGCACTTTGAAAATCTCGTTTCAATTCCCTTCACTTCACTTAATCTCATTATTAAGTATTTCCAAATCAAAATGATCATTTTAACTTCATTGATCTTTTACAAACCTTATTTATAAACTCGGTTTTAATATAAAACCCTTTTACCTTGATTTCATCTTACTTAATTCAAATGTTTATATAAACATTTATTTAAAACCATCGTATTTGCTAAAAATCACTTTTTACAACTTCATTATAAAAACTCAGATTTAATCTAAATCCTATTCATAAACTCTTATCAGAATTTATCAACATTTTATTCCATCTTTGATTGCTTACTTAAATGAATTCCATTTAAGAAAAGTAAAGCTTAAATTATTATTTAAATTAACAGTTTACTTCCTCACTTACCAAAATAAATATTAAATTTCTTTAACCAACTCTGATTAATTCTTCCTCCTAATTTAATTAGAAATATAATTAATTCGAATAATTCCATTTAATTGTTCCTTAGAACAATTAACCAAACCCTAAACCATTACATCACTTTCAGCTTATTTGCTTATAAATCTTGTTAACATAATCATTTTACTTCATATTTTTTTGTAATTACTTATAAACTTAAATATAAAATAATATATATTTATTTCGTTTAAAAAAAAATTATTCAAAATAATTGATTTCAAATTCATTAGTTATAAAATAAATTTTATGAATTCATTTTTGTCGGTTCACCTGACATTAAATCAATATTTATAAACCGATTGATTTATAGGCCATATACTGCCAATTAACCAACCAATACTTCCCATTAGTTAAAAAAAACAAGTGTTGAATTCTCAGTCAACGATTAACACCCAAATTTATCATCCAATCAGAACAGTTCATAGTATGATAATATGAAAATAAATAACATTTGATATATTTGAGGAATCCAGTTGGATCCCTCCAATCTGTTTTCACCAACATCCAAATATGTTACCTCAAGTAAAAAACATTTATTTTAGCAAACAAATATAATATTCAAAAATCAAACAATAACAGCAATCTAAACAACCAATTATTAATTTTATACGTTTATATTATTATAAATGTGACCAACAAGGTATGTTACCTCAACTGGTTACAATCGTTAAATATAACGATTGATTTCAATTAAGTTAAACAAATGTTTAATTTAATCGGTTCAATCAATATGTAATAATATATGCAGTAATCATCAAAAATAAACAACCATAGCACACAACATTAAACACGACTTATATAAATATAAATTGGGTAAAAACTAAGTGAGTTGTACTCACCTTGCTTCGTTCGTAGCTGAAATAGTTCATTTTAGTTAAATTAAACCAGTGTTCGATTTAACTGAAAATTCCACCTTCTCTCAACTCTGTCCAAGCTAGCTTCAATGTTTTGCGCTTGTCGATACAGATCAGATGTCACTTATTCCATCCAATTCCATTACTATATGACAAAATTATAAATTTAATACGTTGTTCGTTTATTAAAAAGAATATTATTATTAAAACCTTAATCTTTACTTCGTTAACTTAAATCTTTGATTTGGCATATTTGTATAGACAAGGCACATAAATGGTCGGGTTATATTTTACTAGTCCCTTTCTTTCCCCTATGACCCATGAAACTAAAGATGCCATGATCATTTGAAAACATTACATTAACATCTTCCTTATGCCCAGGTTATATATGTGAAAAATATGTACTTCAAATCATATCCTGGTTATATATATGAAAAACTAAACCGCACTTAGGCATATTATATACGCATATTATAAAGACATTACACTTATATCTATATTATTAAACATTTTAGGCATATTAACGAATTTGATTATGTATGCATAATTACGATTAGGCGCAACATATTACCTAGGTCGGACGCATTATTGTTCCCTTTCCTTTTGCCTTCGTTCCCAATGTTCTTCTTCCCACTTCTATACTACTACTTCACGTACTTTCACTCCTAAATGCATGCACCCCTTTGCTTCTGCTTCCTTCAAAAGGTACACCGTATGCTTCATAACTCGTACTAATTTATCCAACACCATCTTCTTCCCAGTATGCTTCTTCCGCCTTTACAGATCAAAATAGGATCCCTCTCCATACATGTTCTTCTTCACGCAACTTCCCATCTGCGTTTGTTTTAACACTATAATTCACCTCACACGAGCCATCCCTCATGTTGGAAATAAACTTGGTTTTTAAGGAAATACTGATTATGTGAAAATTTTAATTATTGTACTTAGGAAAGGGCAAGATAAATGGAAATAAATTATAGACTTATCAAAATAAGATTAGAGAATAATCTAGACTAAACAAATATGTAAAAAGAAGAAAATTCTAGAAAAAGAATAGTTTAGATATTCTCTCTTATATAAATTATGATGTAATCACTCATTTGTATGAAGCAATATCAAGTAGTGTATTAAACTGATGCATGAAATCAAGTTGAAAGAAAATAAATAAAAATGAACATTCCCTCCTCATACATTATTTTCTCTAAACTCCTCTTCTTCTAAAATTTTCTAATAGTGGTATCGGAGCTAGAAGATCCTTTCAACAAGAGCCAGTTCGAAATCATGGGATTTCTATTGTCTTCATCAATTGTTCTCACAAAAGAGAATTTCAAGGAATGGATCAGTAGAAAAAAAGAGGAGCTAATCTCCAAAGGTTTATGGGAGATTGTTGAAAATGGCTATGAATGGCGTAATGACTTCGAGAGCATGTCGCAAATGGACAAGAAAGCATTTGCGAAATTAAAACGGCATAATTACTGTGCTCTTTATGTGAATGCTGAGAACGTCAATGAGAAAGCTTCAGATCTCATGTTTGGAGAAAGTTGAGCAAAAGATTCATGGAATCTCTTGAAAAAGGTATATGGAAAAGATGCGGTAAAAATAATTAATGAAGATAAGTTGATTGATGAGGATGATAAAAAGCAGGACAGCGAGAGTGTGAATGAGAAGGAGCAAGAGAAGAAGAAAGAAGAGACTGTGTCAGAGCCTATGGAAGAAGAGATGATGGATGAGACAGAGAAGGAGAGGAAAAAGATGTCCCAGAAATAAAAGGAAGCTGGGAATGCTATTTATAAAAGGAAGGATTTTGATAAGGAAGTTGAGTGTTATAATAAAGCTTTGGAGCTTGATGATGAGGATATATCCTTCTTGACTAATCGTGCACTATTTACCTGGAGATAGGAAAGTATGAAGAGTGCATCAAAGACTGCGACAAATCTATGAAGAGGGGGAAAGAGCTTCGTTCTGACTTCAAGATGATAGCAAGAGTGCTGACAAGAAAAAGGAAGCGCATTGGTGAAACTTGCAAAGACCTCAAAGGATTTTGTTCCAACCATAGAAACATTTCAGAAAGCATTGACAGAGCATCGTAATCCAGAGACATTGAGAAAACTGAATGATGAAAAGAAAGCAAAGAAGAAGCTAGAACAATAAGAATACTTCGACCCCCAGCTAGATGATGAAGAGCGTGAGAAAGCTAATGAAAATGAAGAACAGATGAAACAAGGAGAAATTTAAGAGCTTAGAGAAAATTTGAAGCACAAGCAAAGTTTTGAAGAAATTTCGAAAACAAATAAAGAAATTGAATTGGCCAAAGATTGCAAATGTGAATTTTTTGAAGAATTCAAAGACGCCATATATGACTCATTCAAAATTCATTTTATGGGAATAAGACGGAAGATAAAACATATACTTTTTGGAGTGTTCTATGGCAGTAAAGAAAGACAAAATGAAAGGAGTCCAACAAAGAATTATATAATCGCATTGAAGACCATAACAATGACGAAGAAGAAGAAAAGAAAATATAAAGCTCGCATAATTGCTTTGTTTCTGCCAAAGCACATAAAATACAAAGAACCAAAAATCTTGCATCAATTTGCAAAACCAAGTTTATGGGGGGTGTTGGAAATAAACTTGGTTTTTAAGGAAATACTGATTATGTGACAAATTTAATTATTGTACTTCGGAAAGGGCAAGATAAATGGAAATAAATTATAGACTTATCAAAATAAGATTAGAGAATAATCTAGACTAAACAAATATGTAAAAAGAAGAAAAGTCTAGAAAAAGAAGAGTCTAGATATTCTCTCTTATATAAATTATGATGTAATCACTCATTTATATGAAGTAATATTAAGCAGTGTATTAAACAGATGCATGAAATCAAGTTGAAAGAAAATAAGTAAAAATAAACATTTCCTCCTCATACATTATTTTCTCGAAATTCCTCTTCTTCTAAAATTTTCTAACATCCCTCATAGTTACACTGCCTTGCCACTTCAGACAGTACTCCGTCACTTCCTAGATCAACACGCCACAACCCTAATGTTGTGATTTTCGAGACTTCGGCCAACCCAGTTGCTACCTCCCATGCTTACCAGTCCATTGCATCTCCGAACTTCTAGCTCACCCCTCGACCCACTAAGTAGCTACACTACTTCCCAGAAACGAAAACCACTCCATAATGATAAACCCGTCCACTACTTCTATACGTCGACTTCTGTTGAGTCGATACTTCGGGTCTCTATATATATATTTTTTGTTTTGTTTTCTACTATTTGGTTAGGGTTTAAGATGGAAAAATAGATGGAGTTTTTGAGTCATATTTATACACCAGAGTTCCTTCGTACCCAAGGAAATGAGGCGTATAGGTTTGTAGTGTTTCATTTCGTAGCATGCTTTGTGTTTTCACCTCCACTGATTTATAATTTGACTGTACCTTATATTAGGCTACTTCTTATTTCATTTATGTGAAAAGAATTCATGGCAGTACGTGTTAGAGTTTTCATTTCAACCTAGGTCTGCATTGTATGTTATCCATTCGCTAGGCCTGTGTAAAATCTCAAAGAATAGGGTGGAAGGAGTATATAGCTATGCGTGTAATATCTGGTTTGCATGTGCTTTTGATTTTGCGCAGTCCTTTCAGCTTAGAAAGAGGAAGCTTAGACATGAAGCTAAATGAATATTTGGGTGGGCATAGTAGATTAGCATGTCCTTGTGATCAATTTTAGGTCCGCGTATGAACTGCGAACAGTGTTGTTGTGCATCACATTACTTTGCATGTGTGTGTGTCTATATATATATATATAGAGAGAGAGAGAGAGAGAGAGAATGGGAAGATGTTGCGTGTTGTCTTGTCCATTCTCAAAAAAATGCACATTTACATGTGAGTAGGTAAAAACGAAATAGGGTAGGCACACTTGAACAATTTTTAGTTTAGGATTTAGGTATAATATATTTATTTATTTTAGCATGGTATTAAATTTTACCGTCAACCGTTGTTTACCTGTAACCATTAAATTCGTACCGTCGCATATATACTCCAAACATAATTGGAATGGACGCACTGCTACATCTTGACGTTTTGGTCCAACTAAAATTAATTTTGTTGAAAACCGACTCCATTTGCACAACGACATATTTAAAATTCCAAATTATACATCGGTTCACCCTTGAATTACACACAGAGATAAAATAACTCTGATTGGCTCCAAACTGTAAATCTAGCAATAACTAGCTACACGTATTCCAATAAAATAAGTTTTGTCGAGAACGGATGTCATTTGAAAAGAAAGCTATTTCTAAGGCCTATATAATACCGATAAAATATAATTAAATCAAAAACAATAATAGTAATAAACTATTATTATCGTATATCTTCAAATTAAACTTATACAGCTTCAAGATAAACCAATATGTATTTTAAACTCAATATTTAAAAATCCAGGATTAAACGATATTCAATATATATATATATATAGAAATTTCTATTTAGTTTATTAAATAAGCCTTATTGTTAATTAACGATTTCCATGGAGACTTTATGGAAATTTGAATTGGGCATAACCAACAATTTGTATGCAGAAATCTCTGTTTTCTCTTACATTAGAAAATTATAATCAATTAGATTCAAACGTTTCTTGTTTCACAGAATTCCGATTTGAAATAGATTCGGTATATTCAATTGAAGTTCAAATCGTAAATTATGAACTACCGCGACGATACGAGCCCAATTTATAATTATGTATAAATTTAATGTTCAAACTTCATTACTTAAACCAATTCTAAATCCATTTATAGTACTAAAACAATATTAATAATAGTAAATTAAATTATATATCTGACAACCAAAAATACAGGACGTTACATTCCTTCCCCCTTAAAAGAATTTCGTTCCGAAATTACTAATTAAGATGAATGGCCCAATCCCATTAACTTTTCAAAAATCCATTTTTTTAAAAATCGAAAATCAATCCATTCAACTCTTATATTAGATCGTTGATGTATTATATATCCAACCAATCAAACAAACAATACACAACCAGTAAGACCCCATCAACTGATTTTATCTTCAATATTAATATTCACTTGAATCTGTACTTAAATATCAAACGATTAATATTTGATTGATTCCCTTTCAATTTTTATTAATTCGATCTCCAAATTCAAAATAGATTTTATATCCATTCTTAACTTTATTCAACCCAGTTAAGTTCTATTTCCATATTTGATTAACTAATTGAATTTCAAGTTAATACATTTCCATCTCAAAAATCCAAATCCTAATTCATTTCAGTCTCATTTACGGATTTCATATATGAAGTCAACGTTTGGATATATTAACTCATTCAAATTTTTAATCCAATTCGAATTCCATCCAAATTAATCAACAAACCAATAATAATATGATAAAATTATTTCTTTTCTATACGAAAATATAATTTGGGCAAAATTATTTCATTTACCCTCTTTACATAATGATATTGTGTCCATACCAATTTCTAATGTTTTTCAACACCTGAATAGATCAAACGACACAATATAACACATTTTTTATAAAATTTACAAATACGCTCTCATATATATACACTCGAACTCAATCTTGGGTATTACAAACCCCATCTCTATCGAGTTATGCCACATGGCCAAGGTTATTACTAAATCTTATGCTCTGATACCACTATAACGACCCAGTGGGTTCTACGCCCAATTTCTGACAATTATACATAAATCCCATATTACATGCCAAAACCCAAGTATCGAAATCACCAGTTAGTTAATAGAAAGAATTTAGAGGGTGAGATAAGAAAGAGAGAAATATTAGAACAATGGAAGAAGAAGAAGAAGAACCACAACACATAATCTCACATTGCAGCGGAACGTAATATAATACAGAAATAAATCTTTATTGAGCTTGAAACAATAATTACGATATTAGAGTACAACTTACAGTCAACAAATCTGGACAGTTACATCAATCTGTCCTCATATACAACACACAACGGAATAAATTGTAATACGTTTGAACTCCTCCAGTATATCTTCGGACTTCACAGCATCTGAAAACCTGAACTTGAAAAACCCAGTATAAACCGAGCATTTACAAACGCTGGATCAGTCTGGTGAACCAGAGTGAGAAACCCACTAAGTTTATAATATCAACTGTTAGATCAAAATTTGGACCTAACACCCAAATTGTTCTGAATCTTGTAGAATTTTAACTGAAGAATGAAGAAAAAGAAAATAACACACAGAATTTATAGTGGTTCGGCGTTAATGAGCCTACGTCCACTTTATATGTTATTGATTATACTTCGAATGCTGGTACAATCAATGGTTTCTCTCTAGCTCACTTTTACAATTGTGATTTCTCTCAGTAATCTAGTAATAAAACTGATAAGAAATGGTAGTATGACAATAATGGCGGAATCAGTCCTCAATATTGCCAAAAGGATCCTCAAAAATGCCAAACTCCGGGCTATTTATAGCTGATTTTGTCAGGCGGATCGTGGTAACACGTGGCACGAATCCCGAGAACATCGGATCGCATCGCTACCGTTGAAGAAATAGTCAAATTAGCCGTTGTGGACAGGTTTCGCGATCCCCTTGAAAATCGGATCGAGCAAATGGGGAGAATCAGTCAAAATGACGGTTAGGGACACGTGTTGCTGGATCCGTGCGTCTCGGATCGCTGAAGACCAGCTCGCGCTTGAACGGGTCCGAGGCTTTGCCGTGCATCAGGGGATCGGATCGGTCTATGCTGGGCAATAATGCATGTACGGATCGAATCGCATAGAGGTGTCGTTTCGCTGATGAAATGGGGGCGATCCATTGAGGCGCGATCCGATAAGGTGCGATCCGATGAGGGGCGAGTCAATGGTGCAATTCATTCCTTCATGTACTTAGGGGATGTGGTTTCATACTTTTCTTCTTGTGAATGAACCTGGGTGGCTTGGTCAAAAAGCTAGCCAACATTTTGCCCCCTCGAAGTATGTTTTATTGATGATGGAACATGCTTCGAATGCTTTAGAATCGTCTTTTCACAACGAGTAGCAAATCAGTGAACGATTCCTTTTCTGGGACTTTTCAGAGTCTTCATCACTCTATCTGTCGGTCATTTATCGATTCGTATCGCGTAGTCGAGTCACGGTCCGTTAGCAAGCCATTCGTCTCGTTCTTTGGTGAGCACTTGGGCTTCTTCACGGAACGAAATGGGCTTCTCTCCGAGATGTGGTGGGCTTTTGGTTCGCGGCCCGTCTATTTTCGCGGATCGAATAAGACAAAAGGGGAAGACAAACGGTTGCCCTTTTGCCTATATAAGTCGACCCCCTCCTCACTTTCTTCCTTCTTCCTTCTTTCGTATCGTATCGCCTGCATCATTGAGGAAAAGCCCTAGTTTTTCAGACCTCCAAAAATCCGATTGTTTTCCCTATTTTTAGAAAGGTAATTCTACCGAAAGCACCCTTATTCGATATCACTCTCGTTTTTATAAGTTTTTTCGACTGGTTTGAGGGAAGAAACGACAGAATGTTGTGACTTTTGGGGGAACCAGCGAGGCGCCGTGGCTGATGGGTTCAGAGGTTGGAGTTCGAAAATGAGAAGAAGAGGAGAAAAACGGAGGAGGAAGGAGAAGAGAGAAGGCCGGTTCGGATCGTGGACAAGGAGAGGAGAGGAAGAAGATGAAGGCCAGTGGCAAGACGGAGGGTCGTGGTGACGGAAGAGGCGTGTATCGTGGGGGGCTGAAACGCTTCGGCAAAGACCCCGATGTCTCACGATCCGAGATGGGGGCGATCCCTCTGACCTGCGATCCGAAGAAGGGCGATCCCTCTATCCTGCGATCCGAAGGAGGGCGATCCCTCTACCCTGCGATCCGAAGGAGGGAGAACTGTCTTACACACCGCGGTCCGACTCGTAGTTCGCGATCCAAACCAATTTTTGAACCTTAGACAATGCCTTGACACCATAAAATTCTGAACAGTTAGGCTAGGGCCTTAATTTGGACTTTCTGGACTAAACGACCACATAATTTAACTACATATGACGACTAATATTTTGATGATCTTGATAGCTTTTACGCTTTATCTTTAATGCATGCACAAGCACACACACCGGCACTTGCACACACGGGGGACGGGTAGTTTTAATCTCATTTTTCATGTTTTCTCGCCTAGCAGTAATGTCAGATAATCAATCTTCTTCAAGTTCCGCTACAGAAACGGAGTCCGAGGCTCCTGAGCAATACAACCCTGAGGTCCCTCCGATTAACCCAGGAGGTGAAGATTCTGGCTCTGAATACGAGGCAACAGAATCAAATCCATCTAAAAGTACTTCATCTAGTGAAGAATTTGAGATAGACAGGAGAGCTCCCGACGAGATTCCTGGCGCGCTCAGAATAGATAAATTTTCTGATTCTTTAGCATCTAAACTCGATGATATAAAGCTTAAAAGAATCTGCCTGAGACATGGGATCCCTTGGGATGATGTCATGACACCCGGTAGCGAAGATAGACCCCACTTAGCTCCGGAAGGGTATATGGCAATCAGTCGAACCATGTGCTTGGTAGGAGCTATTCCTCCATTTCCTTCAATCGTCATCGAGACTTTAAAATGACTGGGTATCGCTCCGATGCAACTTCATCCTAATGCCTACGCATCTCTATACACCTTATATATTGCATATGCGGAGATCCTACACACCGGACTCACATTCAGAGATTTGACATTCTTCTTTCTTTTCAAGCATCGTTCCTCGGCAACCCCAAACTTCTGTTTCTTTGAATAGGTGGCGAATAGGAAAGTTCTGTATGATGGATATAGCAATATAGGGGATCCTAAGTCTGATTGGTTCTATATAAAGAAACAGGCCGGATGCTCAAGAAGATGGCTTAAATCAAGTAAACTTCAAGCTTTTAACTGAATATCTTGTTCAAGAAGTCGAAGTATTAACATTCTTCCTCCTTTTTCTTTGTCTTAAACAGATCACGTCTTCCCGAAAACGGAGGGTCCGTTATACAACAATCGATGGTCTATTCTTCTTCAAAGCAGGTCTGACTTTCTAAGGATCAAAAAATGCATTACTGATGAGAATCTTCATAAGCATCATCTTCTGGATATAAGATTTGGACTTGGCGCTGGCGGCAAACCCTATAAGTACGTGCCCCCAACGGAGGGAGAGGGAACATCGCAAGCAATAGAAACAACTAAGTTCCGCAAGAGTCCTTCCCCGATAGTCATCCAAGACGATGAGGACCTGAATATATACAAAGGGGATGAGGCCCGTGGTGACAAGTCCAAGGAAATCCCAGTTTCTACTCCAATCGAATCCACTTCTCCCGATGACTTGACAGACGAACAGCTATTCAAAGAGCTGAGCAAAATTCCTCGGCCCGACGATGTATATACAGAGAGGGACTTTGAAGGGGAGCCATTCTTCCCTGGTTCTGAGGAGGCCATCGCTCCAACTAGAGAACAAGAAACTAGTCAGATGAGCCTGTCTTCAGGCCCGGGTCTGTTAGGGGGAATTATATGGGATGCACAAATCACACACACTATCTGACCCCGCACTCTTATATCGTCAGTATTCAAGATTTTAATATGCTCTTTTCTTTTTTGCAGGAAAGATGTCCCGCAGGCGATCTTATTCTTACCGTTCTGTTCGTGAGGGCACACCCAGTCTTCATCCGAGTACTGAGCGCTCTCGTGGTCCTTCTCACAAGCCGACTTCCTTGCAACCCCAATCTCCACCGAAATCAACATCTGCCAAGCTCCCCAGCTATCCGCTAGCTCCTGCAGGGGGAAAGAAACTTCCTAAAGAGTTAACTCCTCCAAAGAGTGCACCTTCTCATAGCAGGTCGTCGAAAAGGCATCATGAATCTAAAGATAAAAGCAAAGATCCAATCAAAGAGTCTGAAAAGGAGAGAAGTGACATCGTCCCTTCCAGCCAACCAGAGTTGGCTCCCCCCCGGGTCACGAGACTACATCCATGGTCCCGAGATTCAAGGTAGGCTGGAAAAGCTGCGGGAACAATTCCCGGACATATTCTTCGACAAGATGACGTTTGTTCCAGCCTTGGAACCGGTCCCTAAGAACTGGGATAATGAAGTTGTCGGGCATATCCGCCATGTTGCCAGGCAGTATGAGATGATGAAGAAACATGCAGTCAACCTTTCAGAAGTCATCCGATCGCTTGAAATAGAAGCACATAGATCTAAGGCGAAACTTGAAAACAACGAAAGGGCCAGGACAAAGATGGAGAAGGACCTGAAAGATGCTCAATCCCAACTTGCTTTAGCATGGAGAGACGTCGAGAATTACAAAACCGAATTGGAGAATGCTAAAAAACGCTTTCATTCGGAACTTGACTCCAATAGCCAAGAGAAAATGGCCTTAAAGAAGGAGGTTGAAGATCTCAAAATAACCAACATTGAGTTGAAAACAGCACAAGGCCATTTCGAAGCTGAGAGAGCTGCTTGGGAAGCAGAAAGAGCAAGTTTGAAAGAAAGTTTGGCTTTGGCTAAAGCGGAAACGCTGACTTTGAATGATCAAGTCGCAGATGCGGAGAGACGGGCAGCTCTCGCCGAACATAATGTTGAAAGTGCCATTGAAATGGCTACTGCCTCAAACAACAAGCTCCTCGAGAGAGAGAAGGATATCGAGGGGTTTGAAGAGATGATCTTTGACTTCCTTGGCCAAGTCCTGAAAACCCGCAACATTTCGTGGATCCCAGATTACCACGTTACTTTAGCCAATCTATGGGTTGCCATTGTTGAGGGTGAAAAGCTGAGATTGGGAGTTGATGAAATTGATGAAGATGAGTTGATGAAGAGCATCTTGAGGGATAACGAGCCTGAGGACCTGGCAGAGGTTCGTCGTCTGATTCAAGCGGAGATGGAAAAGGAGAGGGCCCTGGCTAAGGGTAAAGGCAAAGCTAATGAAGGTTCGAGTTCAGCCGTGGAGCCCAAAACCTCCGGAGCAGAGGAGTACCATCCTAATGATCCACTAATCCCTTTGGGCCTAACTCGTGTAGTTGTTGGGGCTCCTACAGCTACACAAGAAGGAGGATCTGCGGAAGGTATCTCCCTTTTTCTCCACAATTCGTCAAAGCAATTGTGAATTGTCGTCGTCTGGTAGAACAACCAATTGAATTAGTAACGTGTGTTCCTCATAATATAGGTGGCGTGCCCGTCGACAAGGGTGCTGAAAAAGAAAAAGAGGCGGAGAAGGAGGCTGTCTCGCCAGGTGCCGGTATTGATATATCAAAGCAGGCTGAGGTCACAACAGCAGAGAAAAGCATCCTGGCACCTAGTGCTAACGTTTCCAAGGATGCTGAAACCATCAAGGCCTTGAAAGACATGGATGGGCGCCATGTAGAGGATGAGGAAGATATTATTGGCGCCAAAGAGACCGACGACGATGACGACGAAACTTTGGCTAGCAGAAAAGCTAGGCAGGAAAAAGAGATGGCTTCGACGAAGGTGGGAGAAGAGGCTCTGGACGTAGTCCCTATCACAGAATTTGATCCTAAAACCGGGATGATTTTGAAGATCCAGTCCAAATCCATCAGCAGACAGCTTCATTTTGCGAATCCTGATGATTTCCCGGCTTCCCTTTCCGATAAAAGGAAGAGAAAGAAGGTGGAAGAGGAATCTTCTGAAGAGTCGGATGTTCCTCTCATAGACAAAAGGAAGAGGAAGAAGGGAGATCAATCTGATGCTGACAAGGCTAAGCTGGAGAGACAGAAGCAGGAGAAGAGGTCGAAGCATAAATAGGATATTGTTGCTGGTTTATATCTTGTCTTTAGGTTTTCCACTGGCCAGGAAGTGTAATTATGAGACTGGCCCTCACTTTTGTTTTCTAGGTTATTTTTCACTTTGTAGGCTTGCAGTATATAAAGGAAAGTTTATCCCTTTTTGCATCATTGTGTACCTGTATAAAAATAAACTTTCCATGTTTAGTCATAGATCATCTAATTATAACCACAAATCAGTCAGACAATAGAAAGAAAATTTTCGTGCTGCATTGCTGTATTAAAGTTTAGTATATGTATATAAGTATATGTGCCCCCAATCAATCGTTATCATAGCGCCTTACTGGGACTTATCAGGGATTGGTTAGCATTGTTGGCAGGTTGCCCCCTATTTCTGAATATGGGGGACTTAGAAGATTTCATAGGATAACTGTCCTTGTGGTACCGGATTTCTGGCACCTTTCTCAGTGCTTAATCATAGACTTCTTTATACTCTCCTGGCGGTCGCCGAGGTTAGAGTTTGAATTCAGTAATTCAGTCGGTCCCTGTTCCTTCAGCAGGGAAGAAGTTCTTTCTCAGTGCTCAATCAGAGACGCTTTTATACTCTCTCTCTCTGGAGAGTTAGAGTTCGAGCTCAGCAATTCATTTGCTCCCCGATCCTTCAGCGGGGAAGGAGCTCTTTCTCAGCGCTCAATCGGAGACGCTTTTATACTCTCTCTCTCTCTGGAGAGTTAGGGTTCGAGCTCAGCAATTCATTTGCTCCCCGATCCTTCAGCGGGGAAGGAGCTCTTTCTCAGCGCTCAATCGAAGACGCTTTTATACTCTCTCTCTCTCTCTCTCTGGAGAGTTAGAGTTCCGTCAAGGCGGTTCCGATCATGGTATACCACCATGATTATGGACATCGGCTTCTTGTCCGTTATGCTCTCTCTTGGCTCTGGAGAGTTAGAGCGCTATTAATGATATAATTTACTTTATTGCATCCTCAGAATTTTGACTTATGATTACATTCCATTTTGATGGAAGGCATTTATGAATATATGATTCTGGGATCGTTGCATTATTCACAGCGATTTCCATAAAAATAAACAGGCAGATAAATGAAGATGCAATAAAGGTAAATGACACAAAATATTTTTATAGTGGTTCGGTCGAATCATGACCTACGTCCACTTTATAATTTTTTGCTTCAAGGAATCAAACTATTCTAGGCAAGTCGTGCCTTATACATGGTTTTCAACAAAGCAAAAGAATAGATTTCAAACTTTCATGTTAAGTATGGCCGTAAATGTTGGGCATTCCACACTCTGGGGATTTCCTTTCCATCTACGGTTGCCAACTTGAAGGTTCCATTATCAAGCTTGCTCAGAATGGAGTACGGTCCTTCCCACTTTGCTCCCATATGAGTTGGGGGTGGAAAGACACGTTGCAGAACCAAGTCTCCGGGTTCCCTGGTTCGGGCTCGAACCTTTTTGTTGTAATACCGAGCGATCTGTTGTTTGCATCTCAAGGTGGTATTTTTGGCAGAAATTTATGAATTCAGCGCTATCGAACTGAGTTCCGTTATCCGTTATCACAATCATTGGAATCCCAAATCGACACATGATGTTTCTAACGATAAAAATGATCACTCGTTTGGTTGTGATTGTAGTTAGTTGTTCAACCTCGACCCACTTAGTGAAATAATCCACGGCCACAATAGCGAACTTTGCTCCGCACCTTGCTATGGGGAGACTTCCAATGATATCAATTCCCCACATGGCAAAAGGCCATGGGCTCATCATTGTTTTTAACTGATTAGGAGGTGCTCTAGGTATTTTTGAAAATATCTGGCATGCATCACACCGTCGTGCGTATCTTGCCGCATCCTTGTTTATGGTAGGCCAGAAATAACCATGCCGCAACACCTTTTTTGCCAAAGTTTGCCCTCCAGTGTGGTCACCGCATTCGCCTTCGTGAACCTCTTGCAGCACACGCTTGATGTCATCATGAGCTATACACCGGAGGAGGGGCATCAAAAATCCTTGTCTGTAAAGAACTCCGCCTTGGAGAACGTATCGGGCGGCTTTACGAATTACTTTTCGCCTCTCGTTTTTCATGGTCGAAAGCGCTCCGTTTATCAAGAAATTCTTTAGAGGGGTCATCCACGACTCCCTTTCTGGTTCCGTCTCTAGCATTAGGTCGATTTCCATTTGATCTATACTAGGGGACCGAAGTACTTCAACGGGGGCTAGCCCGGTCACTTCAGAATCGTCGGAACTAGCCATCTTTGCCAACTTATCTTCCTGCTGATTCTCTGACCGCGGAATATGAGATATGCTATAGTGATCAAAATCGTTCAGCAACTCTTTCACTTTCTTTAAGTATAAAATCAATCTTGCACTTTTAGCTTGGAATTTTCCAGTAACCTGGTTCACAACTAACTTGGAGTCGCAAAAGATGTTCAGCTTTGTGACTTCTAATTCCTTTGCAATCCTTAATCCGGCTATCAGGTCTTCATATTCGGAGTCATTGTTAGTGGCGTGAAACTCCATCTGGATTACATAGGATATCAATCATTTCTCGGGAGTTTCAAGCACTATTCCAACGCCGGATCTTTCGTCATTCCTAGCGCCATCAGTATACAATCTCCAGGCATTGGGATCGAGAAGTAACTTTGAAGGATCAACTTCTTCGTTTGCTATATCTTCCTCCGGGACGATGAACTCTGCTATGAAGTCGGCTATCACTTGCCCCCGAATTGACCGTCTGGGCTGAAAGTTCAAATCAAATTGACTTAACTCAATGTTCCATTTTAGTAATCTTCCAGATGCCTCTGGTCTCTGTAAAACTTGTTTGAATGGGTGATCAGTGTATATGGTAATGGGATGCGCCTGAAAATAATGTCGAAGCTTTCTAGAGGCGATCAGTAAACTATACGCCAACTTTTCTATCCTTGGATAATTACGCTCTGTTGCCGTTAATTTTTTGCTTACGTAATACACAGGTCTTTGGACCTTATCTTCTTCTCTTACCAACGCTGAGCTGATCGCATGGGATGACACTGCCAGATACACGAATAAGTCCTCGTGATCCATTGGCTTAGATAATATCGGAGGTTTCTCCAGGTGCCTTATTAAGTTCTGAAACTCTTCTATGCAGTCGGGCGTCCATTTGAAGTGGCGTTTTCCCCGCTTTATTAATTCGAAGAATTTGATACACTTATCCGTAGCCCTGGAGATAAATCTGCTTAGTGCGGCTACTTTCCCTGTAAGGCTTTGCACATCCTTAATTTGCCTAGGTTCCTGAATGTCTCTGATTGTCGCGATCAGGTCTGGATTAATCTCAATCCCACGGGAACTGACGATGAACCCCAAGAATTTTCCGGAGGCAACACCGAATGAACATTTGGTTGGGTTGAGTTTCATTCTGTACTTTCGAAGAATGCCGAACATCTCTGCCAAGTCAGTAGTGTGTTGGGAAGATTGCTTGGACTTAACCAACATATCGTCGACGTATACTTCCATTGTTTTACCGATCTGGTTATAAAACATTCTGTTGACTAAACGTTGATATGTAGCGCCTGCATTCTTCAAGCCAAAGGGCATCACTACATAGCAATATAATCCCAGATCCGTGATAAAACTAGTGTGTTCTTGATCCGGAACATGCATCGGAATCTGGTTATATCCTGGGTAAGCATCCATAAATGAGAGAAGTTCATGACCCGCCGTCGAGTCCACCAACTGGTCAATCCGGGGCAACGGGAAACTATCGTTTGGGAAGGCATTGTTCAAATCCGAGAAGTCGATACACGTTCGCCACTTCCCGTTGGCCTTCTTTACAAGGAATGGATTTGAAATCCAGTCCGGGTAGGTCGAGTCTCTAATAAATCCATTACTCTTTAGCTTTCCAACCTCTTCTTTCAAGGCAGCGGACCTCTCTGGGCCCAACATTCGCCTTTTTTGCTTTACCGGAGGATGTTTAGGGTTAATGCTTAATGAATGGCTCATGATTGATGGGGATATCCCGCACATATCCGCGTGGGTCCAAGCAAATAAATCCAAGTTGTTTTTTAAGAAATCTGTCAATTCTTTAGTGAGATCCGGATTTAACTGGGATCCAATCTTAAGGACCTTCTACGGGTCACTATCATCGATTGGTACATCCACAGTTGTCTCGTTGGGAGTCGCCATTATGCCCCCAGGTTCTTGATCCTCTCTGGGATCTATATCCTCGGGCAACTCTCTGGGCGACTCTCCAACGGTTATCATCTTTAGTTGCTATAAGGTCTCCGCCCTTGTACGGGGAGAAGCACCCTTGGTTTCTATGTCCCCTCCATTGCGAAGTAACTTTAGCTCGGCAACATAGCATGCTCGCGCAGCAACCTGATCTCCTCTGACGATACCAATGCCAGCTTCTGTGGGGAATTTCAATAACAAGCACCAGGGGGCTATACAGGCTCTAAACTTTGCGAGGGTCGGTCGGCCCAAGAAGGCATTGTAGGGCGATCCAACGTCCAAAACCACGAAGGGAAGGATTCTCACTCTCTGGCGTTCTCCTTCCCCAAGCGTAACCGGTAACTCTACATAACCCATTGGAGCGGTGGATGCTCCGTTAAATCCACGGATCCATCCTTGACAGGGCTTCAAGTCTTTTATTTCGAGGTTCATCTGGAAAAATGTCCTTTTGAAAAGAATGTTGACGGAACTCCCGTTGTCCACTAAAACCTTATGAACAGTGGCTGGTCCAATAGGTACTGTAATTACAAATGGATCTTCAGTCGGAGCATGGACTCCAATGCTTTCTTCTTTCTCGGAAAACGACATCGTCGGTCATCATCTTTTGTTGCTTCACCGGGATATTGTCCTCGGGGTTGCTACACTCCCCTACCTCGAGGTGTTGCTTGGCTGCATTGACATATTGATCCAATGCCTTGGAACTATGCCCGGCGAGATAAAGTCCTCCGATTACGGTATTGATAACGATATTCTTTCCCTTTTGCTGGGCAGTTGGCCTGGCAGCAAGTTGATTCTGGTTCTGATTTGGGGCCTGTACTGCTTGCCCCCTATCTCTGGGCGTTACTCTGTATTCATCTAATTTTCCTTCTCGAAGAATCCTCTCGACTACATCTCTTAGGTGACGGCATTCATTTGTCGAATGGCCATGA
The DNA here is from genome assembly GCA_030737875.1 of Allium sativum. NCBI lineage: Eukaryota > Viridiplantae > Streptophyta > Magnoliopsida > Asparagales > Amaryllidaceae > Allium > Allium sativum. Next base: position 36,162 of record JASFAX010000857.1, on the reverse strand, counting down.
ATCTGATGAAAGAGACAAAACTTCCCCGTTTCACGTTCTTTCTCCATCGACTCATTGGGAGGTGGCCTCTTATTCTGGAGGACATCGTACGAATCCATGAAGATATTTCCCAGAATATCATTTATTGGTGTATAACTCTCAAAGGCCCTGGGACGAGTCCTTCTCTGGGAGTCATTCCCTCGGTTCCTCTTCCGGTTGTTGCCATTACTATTATTGTCATTGTTTCCTGGCTGACGGCCACCCTGATTCCGATTTCCAACATTAACTTCAACCTTTCCCGAGCTGTCTCCTGTCTGCTTAATGGCGACATTGCTCTGGATTTCCTCCTTATCGGCCGTTTTTTGCCTTTCGGTTAGCATATACTTCTTCCCGGCGTATGTGTACGTTGGCTTTTTCGTAGAATAATTCTCTAGTATGGGGTGGCTTGCCTGCCAGGTATCTCCCAAATTCAGTGTCTTTATCTACTCCATCAATCAGAGCTGCGACAACGGTTGGCTCATGGGGATCTTTAACATCAGTAGCGGCCAGGTTGAATCGGTCTAGGTACACCCTCAAACTTTCGCCTGGTCGCTGCTTGAAAAGGAACAAGTCAATCAAACTCTTTGTCATTTGTGTATAGATGCGGAATTGTTCTTCGAACTTTTCACTCAACTCCCTGAAGCTAGAAATCGATCTTGCTGGTAATCGGGTAAACCATAACAATGCTAATTCCTCCAAGAATATGGGAAATGCTTTGCACTTGACATCGTCAGAAGTTGCAGTAGCGGTCATTGACCAAGAATATCTCATCAGATGCTGGACGGGATCAAACCTACCCGCGTATCGGTTCAATCTGTGGCATGTTTGAAACGCCTCGGGAAAGTCACATCCAAAATATCATCAGTGAAAGGGGTGTGACTGCGGTCGATTCCCCAATCTTCATTATGTTGTCCACGGCTATCTGCCAGGATTTGATGGATCATAGCTGCAACATTTGCACTAGTCAGCGGAGGTTCAGGAACAGTGCTTCTTGCTCGGTGGGGTTTCTCTAATCTCTCTTCCGGGAGCAGTCACAAAATCCGGGGCTCGGATTGGGCTTCGTTGCCCCTGTTGCCATGGAGCATTTGCGCGGCGACGGGGCTGAGGTAGTCTATTCTGTACAGGACTGCCCCACCTCGAGCTCTGGGAGTTGCGGCGTGATCGTTCACATTACGGTTTGAAGGACCCTATGTGCTTCTTCTTCCCGTGATGGAAGGGTTCCGAACCGAAGCTGCTCTATATTTTCGGCTCTCTCATATGGTCGCCGCGGAGGTCTCGGCGATTCCTCTGACGAAAGAAGAATATCCTGGAGTGAGCGGACGAGCTGGTGGCGTCCTTTGCCTTGCGAGTTCATCAAGCCTTTCTATCCATAGCAGTCAAATTTTGTCGCAGGACGGAGCTTTCCTGCCTTTGGGCAGCCAATTCATCAAACAATCTCTCCCACATTTCGGAAAAGCGAGAGAGATCCCCTCAGTAACTGGAGCAGAAGGGTCATACTGATCATCATCATTTTCTCTTATGCGCAAAGAGCTTGAGCCAGGTCGACCGGAGGGGGCCAGGATGGTAGGAGCGAGCCATAGGCTCCTTTCCAGGTCGAGTTGTAGTCTGATCATCAATTCAGATCGCTGTGGTGTTCGAGGATGGTGGCTCGCTACACCCCCCTGGGATTGGTTCGTGGTCACGATACGCGGAGGTTCGTGGCGTTATCTCGGGATCGAGTAACAACTCCTTCAGCAGTCCGGGTTGCCTCATTCTCATCGACTTGTAGCGTGGCGTCTTTATCGGATCGGTTCGCCCCCTGCGCTCCGCGATCCAGAGTTTCCTCGTTGCCTAGCTCGTGCACACTTTCCTCGATTGCTTCATTCGCGGTTTCATTGGTTCGTGAAGCTCGTACTTCCTTAGATCTCTTTCCAGCCATGATATCCGAATCGCTGGAATCTTCAAAGAACTGAATAGTGAAACTTTAGGACTGTTTTCTCAGTGAAAGCACCAAAATGTTAGATCAAAATTTGGACCTAACACCCAAATTGTTCTGAATCTCGTAGAATTTTAACTAAAGAATGAAGAAAAAGAAAATAACACACAGAATTTATAGTGGTTCGGCTTTAATGAGCCTACGTCCACTTTATATTTTATTGATTATACTTCGAATGCTGGTACAATCAATGGTTTCTCTCTAGCTCACTTTTACAATTGTGATTCCTCTCAGTAATCTAGTAATAAAACTGATAAGAAATGGTAGTATGACAATAATGGCGGAATCAGTCCTCAATATTGCCAAAAGGATCCTCAAAAATGCCAAACTCCGGGCTATTTATAGCTGATTTTGTCAGGCGGATCATGGTAACACGTGGCACGAATCCCGAGAACATCAGATCGCATCGCTACCGTTGAAGAAATAGTCTAATTAGCCGTTGTGGACAGGTGTCGTGATCCCCTTGAAAATCGGATCGAGCAAATGGGGAGAATCAGTCAAAATGACGGTTAGGGACACGTATTGCTGGATCCGTGCATCTCGGATCGCTGAAGACTAGCTCGTGCTTGAACGGGTCAGAGGCTACGCCGTGCATCAGGGGATCGGTTCGGTCTATGCTGGGCAATAATGCATGTACGGATCGAATCGCATAGAGGTGTCGTTTCGCTGATGAAATGGGGGCGATCCATTGAGGCGCGATCCGATAAGGTGCGATCCGATGAGGGGCGAGTCAATGGTGCGATCCGTTCCTTCATGTACTTAGGGGATGTGGTTTCATACTTTTCTTCTTGTGAATGAACCTGGGTGGCTTGGTCAAAAAGCTATCCAACATCAACCAACTTGATTTTAAAGTTAAAAAAAATCTTTTCAAAAGAAATTGATAATCGTAAGTCCAATCCATACATAAACATGGATGGTTTTTACCTTACGATAACCCAAAACATTTTTGAAATCATATCTTATTCTGATATTATAATAATGTCTAAACATAAATAAATAACAATCTAGCAAAACGCTTGCATCTCACGCTCCACATATATAGTATACAAATCAAAACCACAGACGCTTATTGGATATTGGATTCCGACTATGACAAGGTATGGAACCACCTGCCGATAGTGTATCTCTAGAGGGGAATACACTGGGTTCAACAAGAACATCTTGTTACCCGACCACACGTGACCGACCTCTCATTTTTCTTGAGTGTATCGAAAGTATATCACCAACGGTTGGGATCAGCAAATGTTTTCCCAAAAAGGGACAACATCGAATAGAATAAGGAAGGAAATTTCTCTAGATAGGTGATTATACACCCTACTTGGGAGTGACCCACTTAGCCATGCTGTTTGCCCGATTTTTGTCATTTCCCAGTTGTGAGACTTGAGGTTATAGTTGACCTTCAGAACATCTGCCAACCATTAACTTTGAATGTCACATCGTCAGATCCACCAAAAAATCACTAATTTATGTTGCCAAAAATACTCTAGTTGTTAAGCTAAGAGTATGGCCATTCTCCTCCACAATGATGGTGCGTTTGAATAAATAAACATATGCAGTCCCTTTGGAAACACTCTGTCAGACATTCGTCCATACAAGTTGTCCTTGGACTGGATAAACCGAAGGCACTCTCCTACTGCATCCTTGAATTACCCTTTGGATCAGTAGCGAGTAGTCCTTGTAAATCCATAGATTCCAATCATGACCAAATTACTATTAAAACCCTCTGGTTGCAATCCCAGAGAAATTTATCAAGTAGCCATTCCGCTTATGAAGTTGCTCCATCTTCAGTCAGGATCTTCGACAATTTCATATTTCTCGAATATAAATTTGATCCCGGACTCTCCATATCAACAATCTTATAGGTAAGATCTGATGGTTGGTTATTTAACTATCAGTTAAACAGCAATTCAACCATGAAAATAAAATGAGTTCACTGATTCAGTACTCATCATCACTTGGCCTTTTTAGTTATAAACTAATTAAACACCTTAATATTTTAATATTTAAGACACAACATTTACTTTTTATTTCGTTATAAGAGTAATCTTAAAATTGTTTAATTACTTAAGAATTAAATCATAAATATATCATCACTTTGGGTTTTTAAGAAATTCCACTTATAATCATATTTATGAAATCTCTTTTGTTTCATTCTCGAAATGATAACTAACACTTTGAAGGCGATGATGTGGATTAGACTCCAGGCATGGAGTGTGGAACATAACTGATTTTTCCTCTTTGAAGGCGATGATGTGGTTTGATGTGGATTTGGTGCTTCCACCTTCGATTGTAGCTCTTGTTGAGGGTTTTTTCCACAATGTTTCCATTACGAAAGTTGACGGCGAATCTTCTGAGGAAGTGGAAAGACAAGAACTTCGTAAAACGGTGTTTGTTAGAGGGGAGAATGGCAAGATGAAAATGCTGAAGGCTAGAAGTGTTAGTGCCCCCATGGCTTATGTTAGGTTGGGTAGCAACCCTTTTGCACCAATTTCAGTCGAAGGAGAAGGTGATGTTGTGGATCAAAATGTTGTAAAGGATAACGTGGAAGCTCATGGTGTTGAGGTTGATGTTGTTGATGATGGTAATGAAGATGCTGGTAGGGAGGAGAGTGGGTATGATGGCTTGGGGAATATGTTTGGGGATGACAATGATGAGGACTATGATCATAGGGGGGACGATAATGATTATGATCATGGTGGAGGGAGCAATGCAATGGCCATTTCAGATTCTGATGAATGCTATTGTGCAACAAGTAGAAGGAAAGGCAAGAAGCCAGTGGACCCTGGTGTGGGTTATCCTATGGAGAAGTGCTCGTGGCCTTCCTCATCCTTTGGAAGGTAGCGTTTTTATCCCTGCTATCCTTAATTCTTTGGTCCCCTGACCAAATGCATGCTATTGCTAGTAGTTCTATTTTTTTGTTAAATGATTTTGTTGCTAGTGATATTAAAAGTAAAGAGTTAGATAGGGCTGACACACCCCAATGATGGTCTTAACTTGGAATGTTAGAGGTTTGGGTAATTATGGCAAACGTCTAAGAGTCAAAAACTACCTTAAATCTGTTAAGCCCCACATTGTGTTGCTTCAAAGAGACTAAACATGACAATCCTGATTTTCTTACTTTTAAAACTCTGGGTTGGGGGGTTATTGATGAATGGAGATTTATTCCGGCCGCTGGTAGCGCTGGAGGCTTGTTCACTGGTTGGGATAGTAATTTGTGGAGATTTAAACAAGAGATTTGTCAAACTTATTGCCTGCATGTTGCTTTGGAATGTGTTGCGACTAAGAAGCTTTACTTTTTTTCAAATGTCTATGGTCCAAATTCTAGAAGTGAGAGGAAATTTTGTGGAGAGAAGTGTTGGGTTTTCATAGTTTGATGTACGGCCCTTGGGTTATTGGAGGAGACTTTAATGTAACGAGATTTGGTTATGAAAGAAGTAACTCAGGTGCTAATCATTATGGTGACATGGCTGACTTTAGTGAGTTTGTAGGGGAGTGTGAGTTGATTGACCTTCCTATTGCTAATAGAAAGTTCACTTGGTCTGAAGGCAGATCTCCTCCGCCGCTTGTGAAACTTGATCGTTTTTTCATTAACGCTCACTTTGAGGATCTTCATCCTTTAACCTCCCAAAAAGGTTTATCTATGATTATTTCTGACCGTTTCCCTGTTGTGTTGGATTCGGGAAACGACATTAGGAAAAAACCTTTTTTTAGGTTTTGAAAAAATGTGGTGCCTGGAAGATAACTTTGATGATTTGCTATATAATAAATGGTCTGAATTTGGGGTGAATAGCGATGCAGCGAGAGTTCTATGTACTAAACTCAAGTTTTTGAGGAAATTTCTTATAAAATGGAATATAGAGGAGTTTGGTCATATCAGAATTAAAAAGGAGAGGATTGAAAAACTGATTCTTGAACTTAATATACTAGACGAAGAGAGAGGACTCGATACTGTTGAAAGAGATTTGCTTCATCAACGAGAGAGAGAACTCAACAAAGTCCTGGATCAAGAAGAGATTTTTTGGAGACAGAGATCCAGATCTCAGTGGCTAAAGGAAGGGGATAGAAATACTGCGTATTTTCATAAAGTTGTTAATGGTAGACTCGTACCAAATTGATACACAGTATTTGGAAAGATGGAGTGGAGATTTGTGAACAACAACTTTTGAGTTATAATTTCACTGAATATTATAAAAGTATCTTTGGTGCTCGCATTGAGAACCGCATTTCTGTTGATTGGCGAAAATTGTATCCTGATGTTGTTGATCTCTCGGACATTGCAAGTGATTTTTTCAGAAGAGGAAGTACTGAATGCTTTGAAGGAGATGCCTGGCGACAAAGCACCTGGACCTGATGGTTTTCCTACCTTTTTCTTCAAACGCTATTGGGGCATGTTGAAAGATGATGTAATGTGTTTGTTTGAAGAGTTTCACAAAGGCTCATTAAGGTTAGATTTGATTAGTTATGCTAATGTGGTTTTAATCCCCAAAAAGGAAGGTAATGTTTCTGCCGCTGACTTTAGACCGATTAGCCTCCTTAACACTAGTTTCAAACTAATCACGAAGGTGTTGGCCAATAGGCTGAAAACTAAGTTGGATACGTTGATTGATAAGTCCAAAAACTGCTTTTATTAAAGGAAAGAAACATTCTTGATGGTGCTGTGTTTGGTTGGTGAAGTGATTTCTCACTGTGATAGATTTGATGTCCCTTGTGCTATTCTTAAGTTGGACTTCGCCAAAGCTTTTGATACAGTTGTCTAGCGATTTATGATTGAAGTACTGAAGGCAAGAGGGCTTCCCCACCAAGTGGATTGAATGGATTCTATGAATCTTTCATCAAGTAGATCTAACATTTGTGTCAATGGAGTTGCTGGCTCTACTATCCACTCCAAGCGTGGTCTGAGACAGGGCGACCCACCTCTCCCCTCTTCCTTTTGATTTGGCGGCAGATGTCTTTTCAAAATTTTTGAAGCTGGGCTGTGCAGATGGGATTCTTAGCGGCTTTGGCAGTGATCACGTGGTTGGGGGCATCAATTCTCTGCAATACGCTAATGACACTATCAGTTTTAGCAAACCAGACTGTAAATACCTTGTTGCACTTAAATTTATTCTCTATGCTTTTTGAAAGCTTATCTAGCTTAAAAAAAAACTTTCACAAGAGCAGTGTTTACACGTTGGGTTGTAGTGATTGATTTACGCAGGTCATGTGCTGAGACGTTTAATTGCAAGGCTGATGTTTTTCCTTTGAACTAACTTGGTATGTGCATCGGCCCCAAGAAATCAATGAAGAAAGACTGGCAGCACTTGATAAAGAAGGTGGACACAAGACTGGCAAGGTGGAAAGGCAACTCATTATCAAGAGCTGGTCGTCTCGTGCTTGTCAATTCTGCTCTGTCGTCAATTCCCGTTGTACTGGATGTCCTTCTAACAATTTCCTGGTTGGGTGCTAGAGAAGATTGATGCAATTCGTCGTAATTTTTTCTGGACTGGTACTAAAGAGACGAAGAAATTTAGCTGTTTTGATTTCTTGGAATCAAGTTTGCAAGTCTAAAGAGCAAGGGGGACTCGATGTCATTAACTTGAAGACAATGAATCGTGCTTTACTTTGTAAGTTGTTGTGGTTAATGATCTCTGACAAGCACGCTTTATGGAAAGAATGGATTATTAGTTCATGTTACAATGGCATTTTTAGTTGGAATACTGATTTCTCATTATGCTCCGTGTTTTGGCGCAATGTTTATGGCTCATGCGCAATGGATGAAGCTGGGTACTAAGATTGTGGTGAAGAATGGACACAACACATCTTTTTGGTTCGATAGCTGGCTAACTAATGTCCCTTTTTGTGCGGAGTTTCCTTGAGCTTTTTGGTATTGCACGCAACAAAAATTTCACTATTAGAGAGATGTATGATAATGAAGCAGGCGGGTTGCAAATGAAGATTGTCTTTTTCGAGGCTGGTGGCTGGTAATGCATTGGTTCAGTTATGCAGTTTGTTTTGTTTTTGCTTGAAGGGGTGACTTTAACTAATGAGAGGGATAAGTTTATTTGGATGTTGGAGGGAGAAGAAGGATGTTAGCGTTCGAAGAATTTACAAGCTGTTCAACTTTGTTGGGATTAGGAGGTTGGGGTTCGAACATATGTGGCGGTTCAAAGTCCCTGATAAGTTAAAATTCACATGTGGATGTGATACGTGGAGATTGAACACGGTTAGCAGAATTCGTCAGAGAGGCGTGTACGTTTACGGGTGGCTGTGTATTTTATGGTTGCGACGACGAGGACTATCATCATCTTTATTTGGCTTGTCACTTTGCTTTTTACATTTGGACGAAAATGTTTGGTTGCGCTTTGCCTTGATTTGCACTAGAGCGACTTCATTGCTGACCAATTTGATTTTTGGCACAACATTTACCAGACCTTGCATGCTTCTCATGATAGTTTTCTTTTTTGCTTTGTTGAACTTTGCTTACATTTGGTTGCTTTGGCATGAACGCAATTCCATAAAATTTAACCATAAATTGAAAGCCCCAAACAGTATCATTTACTCTATTCTCAATTTTGTCTATGACTGGCAGGCATGGAGCGCAAGAGATAGACTGAAAGCATTGCCGGGACCGTGTGCGCAAGCGGGTGCGGAGCATCACTGGTCCACACCCTTGATGGGGATTTTCACTGGCCCTTGGCTTTTGCTGTGATGTATTTTGTTGTGTAATGTAAATTATGATGCTTGGTTCCTTTTTTGTCAGGCTGTATATAGTCGCTGGGTTGTAGCAATTGCCTGTTTTTTGGTTGTATATATGTTGTACATACACGTACTACTACTTTATGCTACTTTATGGATGCTAATATATATTAGGCGTGAATCATATTGATTCACTACATTTTTCCTTCAAAAAAAAAAAACTAACACTTCCCCTTTTATAAACTTATTCAAACACATCTCTTAATTTTTTAAATCTCGGAAAATGTCGTTATATTCTCAAAAATCTCATTCTATTCCCATTACATCAACATTTATTAGTCCATAACTGAAAACTAGTAAGAGAACAACTTGCCAAATTATCAACCCCGAAGGCCGAAACCAATATCAGTTCGACACTCAAGAAGTCATTCAACTAAACAAATCTCCAATAGTTTCTAATTTCCTTATCTCCATTCAAATCTGCAAAACGTTTTTCTTTTAAACCATTTCCCTCTTTGAAAAATCTCGTATCAATTCCATTCACTTCACTTAATTACATTATTAAGTATTTCCAACTCAAAATCACCATTTTAACTTCACTGATCATTTACAAACCCTTATTTATAAACTCGATTTTAATATAAAACCCTTTTACCTTGATTCTGTGTTACTTAATTCAAATTTTTATATAAACATTCAAAGCATCGTATTCGCTAAAAATCACTTTTTATAACTTCATTATAAAAACCCGAATTTACTCTAAATCCTATTCATAAACTCTTATAAGAATTTATCTACATTTCATTTCATCTTTCATTGCTTACTTAAGTGAATTCCATTTAAGAAAAGTAATCCTTAAATCATAATTTCAATTAACAATTTATTTCCTCACGTACCAAAGTGAATATTAAATTTCTTTAACCATATCTAACTAATTCTTCCTCCTAAATTAATTAAAAATATAATCAACTCAAATAATTCTAATTAATTGTTCCATAGAAAAACTGTTACATCACTTTCAGCTTATTTGCTTTTAAATCTTGTTAACATAAGCATTTTGCTTTATAAATTTTGTTTTACAATTACTTATAAACTTAAAAAATAAATATTAATATTTATTTCCTTCAAAACTTTTATTCAAAATAATAGATTTCAAATTCTACTTCAGTTATACAATAAATTTTATAAATTCAATTTTGTCAACTCACGTGATAATAAATCAATATTTATAAATCGATTATTTATAGGTCATATGTTGCCAATTACCCAACCAATACTGTCCATTGGTTAAAAACAAACAAACATTTGAATTTCCAGTCAACGATTAACACCCAAATTAAACGTCTAATCATAACAGTTCATATTATGACAATACGAAAATATATAATATTTGATATATTTGAGAAATCCAGTTTGATCCTCTCCAACCTATTTTCAACTGCATCTAAATACGTTACCTTAAATAAAAATCATTTATTTCAATAAACATATATAATATTCAAAAATCAAACAATAACAGCAGTCTAAACAAACCAACTATTAATTTTATTCGTTTATATTATTATAAATATGACCAACAAGGTAAGTTACCTCTATTGGTTACAATCGTTAAAATATAACAATTGATTTCAGTTAAATTAAAACAAATGTTCAATTTAATCAGTTCAGTCAATATGTAATAATATATGCAGCAATCATCCAAAAATAAACACCATAACACATTACATTAAATGCGACTATATGAATATAAGTGAGATAAAAACTGAGTGAGTCGAACTCACCTTGCTTCCTTCATAGCTGAAACAGTTCATTTCATTTAAATTAAACCAGCGTTCAATTTAACAGAAAATTCCAGCAGCTTTCAACTCTGTCGAAAACAGCTTCGACGTTTTGCGTTCGTCGATAGGCATCCGGTGTCACTTGTTTCATCCGATTCCATTACTCTATGACAAAATTATAAATTTAATACGTTTGTTCGTTTATTTAAAAATATATATTTAAGACTTAATCTTTACTTCGTTAATTTAAATCTTTGATTTGGCATATTTGTGTAGACTAGGCACATAAATGGGTCAAGTTATATTTTACCAGTCCCTTTCTTTCCCCTATGAGCCACGAAACTAAACATGCCATTATAATTTGAAACATTACGTTGACATCTCTCTTATGCCCAGGTTATATATGTGAAAAATATATACTTCGAATCGTAGACTAGTTATATATATATATATATATATATATATATATATATATATATATATATATATATATATATATATATATATATAACTAAACCCCACATAGGCATATTATATATGCATATTATAAAGACGCTACGCTTATATCTATGTTATTAAACATTTTACGCATATTAACGAATTTGATTATGTATGCATAATTAGAATTAGACGCAACATATTACTCAGGTCAGACGCGCTACTATTCCCTTTCTTCTTTCCTTGGTTCCAACTGTTCTTCTTCCCCCATCTATACTGCTACTTCACGTCCCTTCACTCCTAAACGCATGCACCCCTTTGCTTCTGCTTCCTTCAATTGGTAAACCCCATGCTTCGTAACTCATGCGCTCTTATCCAACACCGTCTTTTTCCCAGTATGCTTCTTCCTCATTTACAGATCCAAACAAAGTCCATCCCCATACATTTTCTTCTCCATGCAACTTCCCATCTGCGTTTTTTCGAACACCATAATTCACCTCACGCTAGCCATCCCCCATTCTTACGCTGCCTTGCCACTTCAGACAGTACACCGTCGCTTCCCGGATCAACATGCCACACCACCAACATTTTGATTTCCGAGACTCCGGCCAACCGCGTCGCTACCTCCCATGCTTACCATTCCATTACATTGCCGAACTTCCAGCTCGCCCCTCAACCCACTCAGCAGGCCATACTATCTCCCAGAAAAGAAAAGCACTCCATAATGATAAACCCGTCTACTACTTCTATATGTCGGCTTCTGTTGAGTAAATACTCTCTCTCTCTCTCTCTCTCTCTCTCTCTCTCTCTCTCTCTCTCTCTCTCTCTCTCTCTCTCTCTCTCTCTCTCTCTCTCTCTCTCTCTCTCTCTCCCTCTCTCTCTCCTATTCTTTGGTTCGGGTTTAATCTGGAAAAATAGATGGAGTTTTTGAGTCGTATCTATACACGAGTCGTACCTAAGGAAATGAGGCGTGTAGTTTTGAAGTGTTTCATTTCATAGCCTGCGTTGTGTTTTCACCTCCACTAATTTATAATTTGCATGTACCTTATATTAGGCTGCTGCTTTTTTCATTTATGTGAAAAGAATACAAGGCAGTACGTGTTTGAGTTTTCATTTCAACCAGTAAAAGAATACACGTATTTACATCAGTAGTGTATTATTTTTATTCTCCCTGCTATATGTTAGTCAATTGGGCCGAGCCCACTATTGCAAAGCTGTAATATAAATACAATGCCTTATGTAACGTAGCTATTATCATTTCTTTGAAAATAATAATCTCTTTACAAGTTTACTCTCTGTTTCACATCCTTCTTCAATATCTTCAATATCTTGAATCTGTTGTAATCTTTAACTTGGTATCAGAGCAAGGTTGCTCACTCGAATCTGATTATCTGTTTCAAGGTGACCAGTGCATTGTGTCCATCAGTTAGATTTCATCATCTGGACACCTTCATCAAAGATTCAAGGTTCATCACACAGGCTGCAGCAGTTCATCAGAGAAAGGTTGCGGTATTAAAAGAAAATTCAAACTCTTGGAGAAAAACCGATCAAGAACATCAAGAATTTACACAGTTGAAGATAAGTACCTCCAGGAAGACATTTCAGAAATCAAATTTCACTCAGTAAAAGAAATTTCATCATAAAAGTCTCAAGTAGGCTGCATATTTCAACCGTGCACTGTCTTGCTATTCACAATTCAAGGTTTTTCTAGTTCAGAATTTCTCATACCTTTCTTTTTGTGCACCATTTTCTTGTTATTTTGCTTGTCATCATGTCGAATGAGGGAGGTATAATCAATCCTCAAATGTCAAGCACTGGCGGTGCACAGAGCCGGTCTGAAATAGATCCTGTCTATGACTTGATGAAAGCCATTGTTAAACCCCAAAGTCAGTTGATTTCTGTTCAACTTGATGAATCCAACTTTTTACTCTGGAAAATGCAAATAGAAACAGCTATCAGAGGATATGGATTAGAGGATTACGTTCTTGGTACAAAAATAATACCACCAAAATTTGTGCGAGATAAAGATGAGAGACTTGTACAAAATCAAGAATATATTGCTTACCAGAGACAAGATAGCCTTGTGTGTGCATGGATGATGTCATCCATAAGTACTTCTATTTTACCTCAATTAATTGGGTGTAAAACAGCCCAAGAAGTCTGGGCAGCAGTTGAGAGAAATTTTACTTCTCAATCATCCGCAAGGTTAATGCATCACAGAAGGCAATTGCAGAGTTTTAGGAAAAATGACTTATCTATGAATGAATACTTGCTTAAGGTCAAGAACTTGTGTGACCTATTAGCCTCTGCAGGACACAAAATTTCAGAATCTGAACAGGTGTTGTATATAATTAGTGGTTTGGATCAAGAATATGAGGCTGTTGTTGCAATAATTTCAATTATGGAACCAACTCCTTCTCTGCAATATGTATATTCTACACTTCTATCTCGTGAGGGAAGAATAGAACACAATAAAGCAATCAACCCAGAATTGGCTATTAATTATACATTCAACAAGGGCAAACAACAACAACAAGAAAGAGGCCAAGGGTCAAGAAGTCAATTAAATAATCCGAGAGGGGGTTCTTCTAATAGAGGAGGAAGAAGAGGTGGCAGAAATAACAGTAATAATAGGATAAGATGTCAGATATGTGAGAAATTTGGCCACAGTGCAAGCAAATGTTATTTTAGATATAATTCTAATTACACACCTTCTCAACAAGGCAACAGCAGCAATGTCAATATGATTAATGTGCAGAAAGAAGGCAATAAAGGTCAAGCAGAGGTGCTAAACACAGAAACTAATTCTACTGATGATGCTAACGATGACTGTTGGTACCCAGATTCAGGGGCTACAAATCATGTTACAAACAGTCTAAGCAATCTTAACTTGGGCAATAAAGAATACAAAGGTATGCAAAATCTTCTAGTTGGAAATGGTAAGATTGCACATATTACACACACAGGAAATGCAAGTTTAAGTGGACCCAAAGAACTTATTTTAAAAAATCTTCTAAGGGTTCCATCCATTAAAAAGAATTTATCGAGTGTTTCCCAGTTTGCTAAAGATAATAATGTCTATTTTGAATTCTATCCTAATTCATGCATTGTTAAAGATATACTGACTCAAGAAATTGTTTTGCAGGGTAGAGAATGTAAAGGGTTGTACAGATTTGATACTAAACATCATGAAAACCCTAATCACAATGTAAACAGATGTGTAATGACTGTTATGAATAATGCTGAACATTGTAATGAATTCAATTTGTGGCATTGCAAATTAGGACATCCTAGCTATAAAATTATGAAACAAGTGATGAGCAGTAATAATATGTCTGTTACCAATGATTCTAAATCAAATATATGCTCATCTTGCCAATTGGGAAAATCTCACAAACTTGCATTTCCAAACTCACACACTGTTTATACTAGACCACTAGAGTTAATTGCCACTGATTTATGGGGCCCAGCATCTATTAGTTCTGGTTATGGCTATAAATATTATATATCATTTATAGATGCATATTCTAGATTTACATGGATCTATATGTTGAAGTCTAAATCAGAAACTTGCAATGTTGTCATGCAGTTTATTAGCAAGGTTGAAAATTTGACTAACTTTCATGTTAGTTCTATTCAAACTGATGGTGGTAAGGAATTTCTACCATTAAAATCATATTTTGAAAAGAAAGGTATTAATCATAGAACTACGTGTCCATATACATCAGAACAAAATGGATTGATTGAAAGGAAACATCGACACATTGTAGAAATTGGGTTAACTTTACTTGCTCAAGCTTCTATGCCTTTAAAATTCTGGCCTGAAGCTTTTAATACTGCTGTTCACTTAATAAATTTATTACCAACAAAGGTATTAAATTTAAAAAGTCCAAAGGAGGTTTTATATAAAGTTAAACCAGATTATAATCATTTGAAAGTGTTTGGGTGCCAATGTTTTCCTTGCTTGAGAGCTTATAATAAACATAAATTAGACTTCAGATCAGCTTCATGTACTTTCCTAGGATATTGCAATAGTCAAAAAGGTTATAAATGTCTAGACAATACTGGTAGAATATATATTTCGAGACATGTTAGATTCAATGAGCAGGTGTTTCCATTCAGTAGCATGAAAATAAAAACAACTGAAAAGGTTGTAAACCCAAGAGTGATCATACCTGATGTTCCTGATGAAATTCAAGTGGTGAGGCCAACTCAGCATGTGATGAGTGACATCACCACTAGCTCTCAACACACAGTGCCTATGGGGCCAGGTCAAGAGCTTTCAGCTAATGAAAATGCTGACAGTCAGAGTCAATCTGATCAGGAATCAAGCAGCAACAGCAGTAGTCAAGCACCTGCCAGTGAACCAACAGATAATGTCAATCAAGGCACTATATATAATGATAATCTCAACAAACATCCTATGTTAACTCGTGCAAAATGTGGTATATTCAAGCCCAAAACTATCAATTCTGCTATTATACAAGATGAACCAGCTACATTCAGTGAAGCAACACAGTGTGACAAATGGAGAAAGGCAATGCAACAAGAATTTGATGCTTTAATTAAGAAAGAAACATGGTCTCTGGTTGAACGGCCAGAAAATAAAAATATTATTGGGTGTAGATGGATTTATAAATTAAAGAAAAATCCTGATGGTTCAATTTCTAAGTATAAGGCGAGATTAGTTGCAAAAGGATATTCACAACAGTTTGGTTTCGATTTTTCAGAAACTTTTTCACCTGTTGTGAAGTCATCATCTATTAGAATAATATTAACGATTGCCTTGAGTAGAAATTGGAGCATCAGGTAATTAGATGTCACTAATGCATTTCTTAATGGTAATTTGCAGGAAGAGGTGTTTATGGAGCAGCCTGAAGGATTTATTCAAGACAGTAATAAAAAATTGGTGTACAAGCTTAGCAAGGCAATATATCGATTAAAGCAGGCACCAAGGGTTTGGTTTGACAAGTTAAAAGCAACACTGGTCAATCATGGATACAGATCCACTAAATCTGATAATTCTATCTTTACTAAATTTTCTGATTCAAATACAACTTATATTCTAATTTATGTCGATGATTTTATAATTACAGGGAGCAGCAAAGCAGTAATAGATCACATTACTGAAATGCTAAATGATGAATTTTCAATCAAGGGTCTAGGTGATCTAAGTTACTTCCTGGGAATTGAGGTTAGAAGAACATCAAAATCAGAAATTCATCTCAGTCAAAGAAAATACATATCAGAAATTTTGGTTAGAGCTAAAATGGATAGGGCAAATTCTCTTCCTACACCAATGATCACAAGTTGTCAACTTTCAAAGCATAAAGGTGAAGTGGTACAAGATGCAAAACTATACAGAAGTATCATTGGAGCGTTGCAGTATGCTACAATAACAAGGCCTGATATATCCTATAGTGTTAACAAAGCAAGTCAATATATGCAAAATCCTTTAGATACACATTGGAGAGCAATTAAAAGGATACTAAGATATTTAAAGGGTACACTAGATCATGGTCTCATTCTAAAGTCAAGCAACTCACTGAATATAAATGCATATGCAGATTGGGCAACGGATATTGATGATAGAAAATCTACATCTGGGTTTTGTATTTTTCTAGGAAAAAATCCTGTATCGTGGAGTGGTAGAAAACAAAGTACTGTATCAAGATCTAGCACGGAAGCTGAATTCAGGTGTTTTGCAAGTGCCGCAGCAGAAGTATTATGGATTGGGTCACTTTTAAGTGAACTCAAAATTAAATTTGAAAAAAGGCTGTAATATGGTGCGATAATGTTAGCGCAATATCACTAACATCTAATCCTGTTCTTCATTCAAAGACGAAGCACTTAGAAATAGATCTCTATTTTATTAGAGAACAGATTATTCAGAAGAAGTTGAGAGTAGGATACATACTGTAACAGCTCGCATTTTACGTATCGGAAGATCGTAAAATATTTTATTTTATTCCCTGAGGGTTGGATCATTCTCATCTTTTGATATGTTGCTTATGGGGATGTGTGACATGTCCATAATTTTTACCGATTTTGTTTGTGACCATTTTGCCCCTGTCAGTCTTGTACTGGGCATAACTTTTGACTCAGGTCGATTCAGAGGGTGCGACCTGTGCCATTGGAATGGAATTGATGATTCCCTTTCCGTAGAGTGGTTACATTAAGGATTTGGTTCTGCGGTTTGGGAGAAATCGCTGTTTTAAGGTTTTTCAGTTGGCTGTTCAGGTTTTGGAAGGCTAATGGGCTGATTTGGAGAAGGCCCATTAGAGGGTGGGTGGAGACTATAAACAGGGGGTAAGGGGTATGGAGAAAGGTTGGCATTTTCCATTCTCTTATGGGGAGGCTTTGATCTCCTCCTTCCTCTAACATCTTTCCACCATTAAAATTCCAAAATCCAAGGAGGGAAATCGAAGATCTACACCATAAGAGGCTAGATCTACATCGTCTCAAGGGCGAATTCATCGGATTGAAGAGTTTGATTCGAAGTGTTCGCTGTCCGGATTGCGTTTTCATTGCTTTTGCTTAGATTTGGATAATTGGTGAGTGATTTACCTCTCTCATTCGGATTCATGCAAGTATATGGGTTTTAGGATGTTAATTTCATCATTTCCATGTTATTTTCCTTAGATCCACACCATGCTAAGTCCATTTTATATATGAATCACCTTAGGATCTGATCTAGATAATCTAAATGATTAATTTTATGATTTTTCTCAAGATTATGCAAGTTAGATCCCTTTTTATGTTCATATGATTCACTTCTCATGTTTTGGGAAATTTATGTGTTTTGATGGAAATTGTTAGATTGATGATATTGTTGGTTGCATAACATGTTTGTGATTGCGTTTGGATGAATCGGATAAGCTAGTTTCGTCGGATTCGTCGTTTGGCGAAGTTTTGGTCGAAATCGGAGTCGAATTGGAGATGTGCAGGTTTCTGGTCGTCCTGGGGTTGGTCGGGTCGGTCTGGAATAAGGTGGTCGGTCATAGTATGGCTTGGGAAGCAAGTCAGGGAGCTGGTCGGTTTAAGCTGGTCGGTCCAGAAGGAGCAGAAGTGTTTCTGGTCGGTTTCAGATGGTGGCATTCTGGTCGGTTTCAGATGGTGGCATTCTGGTCGGATTCAGATGGTGGCATTCTGGTTGGTTTTTACTGGAAGCAAATCCTGGTCGCTCTGGAGGAGCTGGTCGGTCAGGTGGAGCAAAATCTGGTCGGTCTTGACAGGGTCGATCTTAAGCTGGTCGATCCCAAGGAGGTCAAGTCGATCCAAAGCTGCATGGAGGCGGGTCGTTCTGGAGCAAGGCTGGTCGGTTTTTGGCGGGTCGTTCTGGAGCAAGGCTGGTCGGGTTTTGGCTGGTCATTCTGGAGCAAGGTTCTGGTCGGTTTTGGCAGGGTCGTTTTTTGAAAAAGTACGTTTTCGGGTACGACTCGGGTACGAACCAAAAAGGTCGTGAACCCTAGCCGCAGCGCAGTGATGTGTTTTGGTTCGGTGATGGCGTGACTTCGAGGTGATTCAAGTAGGAAGACTCGAAGTGATGAATGTGTTCGTTGATCAAGGTGGAACAACGAATGCGGAGACAACTCAAAGGTCGTGAGTTGGTGGATAATGGCTGCTCGAGAAGGTTGTTTGAGCTATGAAACATCGTCAAGGTTGGACGATTAGAGATGCGAAGGCCGAGAAGTCATCGTTGTCGTAAGTTCTAGCAGTCTCAAAGCAGGGGTACGACGGGTACCGTTGAAAGGCCCAAAAGACCGGTTGTTGGTCGAGTACCCTGGGTCTTTCTGGTTGGGGAAAGGCCTAGTGTCAAGGTTGGACATTGCCAAGGTTGGGCATATGGAGTTCATGCTAGAACTGGGGTTATCATTAGCCCTTGACATATGGCAAGGTTGGCCGTCATACGATAATGATGGTTTCGAAGCAGGATTGGCAGTGATAGCCAGAGTCAGTCATGGATGATTGTTTGTTCTGTTTGTACTATCTCACATAGATTATCCAAAGTCGAGGGAGATGTTCTTTGAGTGCTTAAGTGATATTGGTTTAGGCCTCTGGCGAGGGTACTTGAGGAATGTTAAACTCGATTAGGGTTGTCTGTGTGAGACTTATATAATCTGGATGTTATGTGTGTTCTCTATGATTGAATGGGTGTTCTGGTTTCTATGGATGAATGGTTGAAATGCTTGGTGTAAAGGCTATCACTGTCCGATATGGGGAAGATAAGGTTGAGTTCTTCTCTGGTGATGTGGGTAGATAAGTTGTTCATTTACCCATTCTCATATGCTTTCTTGTTGAAGTTTGTTAGCTGTATTATCGCTCACTAAGACTATACTCTGACTCAAGGTTTTATGTCTCCTCTTATTACCTTGGGTTGTTCATCCGGTTGTGGATGGGCATACTAAGTGGCAGGTTACAGGTAATGGAGCTTAGTGATACGAGGAAGCTGAGCGATGACGAGCAGGAGGCTAGCGTACCAATTTTATTCTATCTAGTATTTCTGTTTCCGCTGTTTGAGTTGCTTGAGAGTTGTAGTGAGGCCTTATGTACAAACTTGGATATCAGTTGGATAATCTTTCTGGATGTTGAAAGAGTTTCAAAAGTTTGCTATATGATACCTCATTACTACCACCTGTTGTATATGTTCTATTATATTTTATCCTTGCGCTGTGAGTTCTACGACAGGTTTCGATGTGTTCACTTACTATGATGATCGTCCATAGCAGCCTGGCACGCCTTTCAACGCATTATTCCTCTTGTTTAGTGCGGGGGTTATGGGCGGTCGTCACACATACCATCGCAACATCAAAAAGCTGATATACTTACGAAACCGCTTTCAAGACCGAATTTTGTCAGATTAAAAGAAGAGCTCAACGTAGATTTTTTAAATCCGAACCAGAGATCAAGCAGAGCTATCTATATTCCAGAGTGACGAAGCATACAACCTGCGGAGTTGAAGAGCTTTGAAATTCCAGCATAATTTCTTCTCGAGATCACAGCAGAGCTATCAATATTCCAGAGTGAAGGAGCATACAACCTGCGGAGTTGAAGAGCTTTGAAATTTCAGCATAATTTCTCAGTTTATTTCTGAATCGTCCAGTGCGACGCCATTGATTCTGCAAACCCTAGATCTAATAGGGTTTGAGGGGGGGAGTAAAAGAATACACGTATTTACATCAGTAGTGTATTATTTTTATTCTCCCTGCTATATGTTAGTCAATTGGGCCGAGCCCACTATTGCAAAGCTGTAATATAAATACAATGCCTTATGTAACGTAACTATTATCATTCCTTTGAAAATAATAATCTCTTTACAAGTTTACTCTCTGTTTCACATCCTTCTTCAATATCTTCAATATCTTGAATCTGTTGTAATCTTTAACTCAACCTAGGTCTGCATCGTATGCTATCCCTTCGCTAGGCCTGTGCAGAATCTCAGAGAATAGAATGGAAGTAGTATATAGCTGTGCGTGTATATCTGGTTTGCATTAGCTTTTGATTTTGAACAGTCCTTTCAGCTTAGAAAGACGAAGCTTAGACATGAAGTTAAATGAATAATTAGGGTAGGAAAAGTAGTTTATCATGTGCTTGTGATCAATGGTAGGTCTGCACTTGTTTTAGGATAGGTAACTGCCTCTAAACTGTAACAGTGCTATTGTACTTGACATTACTTTGCATATATATATATATATATATATATATATATATATATATATCTTAGATTGGACAGATGTTGCGTGTTGTCTTTGTCCATTCTCAAAAAAATGTACATTTACATGTGAGTAGGTAAAAAACGAAATAGGGTAGGCACACTTGTACAATTTTTAGTTTAGGAGTTTGGTTTAATATGTTTATTTATTTTAGTATGGTATTAAATTTTACCGTTAACCGTCGTTTACCGGTAACCATTAAATTTGTACCGTCGTATACAAACTCCAAACACGTTGGAATGGACGCACTGCTACCAACTCCATTTGCAAAATGAAGTATTTAAAATTCCAATTTATACATTGGTTCACCCTTAAATTACACATGTAGATAAAATAACTCCGACTAGCTCCAAACAGGAAATCTAGCAATAACTAGTTATACGTATTCCAATAAAATTCATTTCGTTGAGAACGGAAGTCGTTTGAAAATAAAGCTATTTTTAAGGCTTATATAATACCGATAAAATATAACTAAATCGAAAACAACAATAATAATAAACTATTATTACCATATATCTTCAAATGAAATTTATACAGCTTTAAGATAAAACTAGTATGTATTTTAAACTCAATATATAAAAATACAGGATTAAACGATATTCAATATATATAGAAATTCCTATTTAATTTATTAAATAAACGTTACCATTAATTATCGTTCTCCATAGCAACTATTTGGAAATTTGAACAGGACATAACCAACAATCTATAAGCTGAAATCTTCATTTTTCTCTTCCAACAGAAAATTATAATCAATTAGATTTAAACATTTCTTGTTTCATAAAATTACGGCTCAAAATAGATTATGTATATTCAATTGAAGTTCAAATCGTAAATTACGAACTACCACGACGATACGAGCTCAATTTATAATTATATATAAATTTAAAGTTCAAACTTCGTTATTTAAATGAATTATAAATCCATTTACAAAACTAAAACTATATTTAAAATAATGAATTAAATTAAATATCTAACTACCAAAAATATGGTACGTTACGTGCTTCTTCTTAGAGAAGTCTTTATTTCTTGTGCCCCACCTGGGAGGTCTTATATTTTGGACCGATATTCATCGCAATCGGGCCGAGTAGATTTGGCACTGGCAATCTTATTGGTGCCCCTCTAGGAGGTCTTGGGTTTATGTGCCCCCTCTTGGGAGGTCATATATTTTTGCCCAATATTTGTTGCAATCGGACCGAGTAAATGGGGGCAGTAGCGATCTTATAGGGTGCCCCTTTGGGAGGTCTTAAGTTTATGTGCCGCCTTCGGCTAGGACTTATGTTAATCCAATGTTCATCTCTTACTCCTGCAAAGTAAATCAATGATCAGAGAAACTAACTGGGCACTCCTTTTGTGGTGATTTCTTCTTTCGTCTTCACTTGGGAAGCTTTTGTTGTTGCATCGTTCCATGGGGCGATGCCAGTCCTTTTACTGGATGCTTGACTTAGCAAGCGATCTCAGTTAGAGAACCAAGGCCCTGTAACTTATACTTGGGGAGATGCCCATTTGGAGGAACTTACAACCTTTTTTGTTTCACTTCGGAAGCGTTTTCCTCGCTCAAGGGAGTCTTCTTGCTTTACTTGGAAATCATTTCTTCATTCCGTCGTTCAACGAGGAGGACGCCATTCCTGCTATTGAATGCTTGACTTGCCAATAAAGCATGATTTAAAGAACCAGGGCCCTGTGCCTACAATTTAGGGAGGTGCCCTTACGGTGTAACTTGCAAATTTTGGTTCATAATTGCTTGTCATGCTTTTCACCGCTTGACTCCTAACGACTCCTCTTTCGATCTCTAAGGCGGTGCATTTCATCCTCGCATTTATACAGATTGATGTGTGTGGCACTCGACACTTGAGTTGTTGTTGTCGGGATGTATTGTAAGGGTCAGCAGGTCTTGTCGAATTTTGAGGAAGCAAGCGCTCTTTAAATAGCCTGCAATTTCAAATCGATTTTAAGTGAATTTTGAATTAATTAACAATTTGCAAATATATGATCGAGATAAGCAGACATACTTTTATTCATAGAGATGATGTAAAATTCCAATACTTACAAACTATTTACAGCAATTTTTTCAAGAAATGAACAATTCATCAAGTGAAATATCGACGCGGGTGGTAGTTGTTCAAGGTTCTTGATATTAGGATTCCATCAACTGTTGATAGCTTGAATGTGCCATCCAGGTGCTTTTGACTGATGATGTATGGTCCTTCCCAATTTGGTTTGAATACTTCTATTTTAGTCATCACCTACATGAGCACAAGGTCACCAACTTAGAATGTTCTCTAGAGGACGTTGGAGTTGAAATGTCTGACTATCGTTCTATATTGTGCTGTTATTTGGATGTAGGCTTCATCTATCTTTTCCTCAAGCTGGTCGAGTCCTTCTAGCTATAACCACTTGTTCTCCACTTGATCGAAGTGAATCCTTCGATGAGTGGGAACCTCCAATGAAGCGAACGGTTCTTGGGACGATGAGGAGCACTATAGAATAGAACGGTGCCCCCTAATATGGTTAACTTCTGTGCTTTCATGGACTTTTGGGACTTCTTCCTCTCCTTTTCATTCAAGCCAGTTTGAATTTCCATAGAATCCAGCTTAACACATCTCGGGTGGCCTTCCATTACTAGAAGCTTTGACAAGGATCCTGGAAATTCCATGGAAAGAACAAACAGATAGGGGGAAAGTTGAAGAAGTTATCACGGACGAGCCACATGTAGGGAAACTTGCACGTGTGGTTCTGGCCGCCTTCAGTATCTAATAACCTTGCTTCTGCTCGCCGCTACCCCGGTCGGTACAAATGAGACTATGCCAGAGATCGCAGTGTGCAAGTATGCCTTATTGACTGGGTGGTGCGAAACAAGGACGAGTCACTAAGGGAGTCTGTCCAAGCTTAGCCAACTAATGGCAAGGCTAACTTCTCGAGCCTAAATAGGTACGAGATCGATACTGGGCCTGTTATTGCTCTCTTCAAGCTGCTCATTGCTAGATCGATCGGTTTCGGGTCAAATAGGAAGAACCGGTCGCTTTCTTTGGTCGTATATCAGACACCTTCGGTCAATGGATCAGTCCCGCTTACTTCGCTCGCCTACACCTAATGGATTAAGTTGTTGTTACTATTTCCTCGCTGACCCAGTTTCAAGCAATGGTGTGGAATTACCCTAGCTAACAAGTAAACGAGTGAATATTGGGAAAGTGAAAACAATGTTGTTGGAATCTTCGAGCCAACCGTTAAGTACACTTCCTCCAATTAAGATACTAGCGCAGAGGTTTAGAGAACACTTTCCGAATTGCTTCGCTCCTTCGAATGGAGCCATCGTGCAGGTTTGAATGTGTAGCTCAGTAGGGGTTATGCTTATACGGATGAGGGAGAGAAAGCAGTAACGGATAGAAGTCATGACGAGAGCAGTCGACAACTTGAAGCCAACATGATGCAAAAGTAACTGAAAAAGTGGAATTCCATCAATATCAGGTTGCCTTTCCACTATACTGAATTTAGGCCCGTTCACACTGGACAAGGTAGCATAGATGTAACAGCTACGCCGAGGAGAAGCCAGAATGGAGAAAATGCCAAAGAAAATGAAGTGTGCCCAGTTTCAGATTTGTGACTCGTTCTATACGCCCACAGTGCAAGTGGCAGTTCATCTACCCAATCACCTTTAGCTTTCTAGAGATGCCTTTTGACGGTTGACTTGATAACGTTGTTGACTGCTTCCTCTTTCCCATTTGCATGCAGATGGTGTTAATCCCTAAAAAATCCACGTGCGCATTGAACGAGGAATATGTTGCTAACATCATCAGGGTCGTTCACACATTAAGGCACTCGAAGTATTAGTAACAGAAAAGAATGGTCAGAAGAGCAAGTGCTGAATGTCAAGCCCAGAATAAATCAGGTCGACCAGGTATAACCGGACGACACGATGCATTGTGCGATCCTAAAACTTGGGCCCAAATCAAGATTCAGGCACAGAGACTAAGACCGGTCGCTTATACGGAAATGAGGATATGCCAAGCATCAGCGTGAAGCAATTCGCTCGTCCAACATGAGCCAGAACGATCACATCCTGCAGAAGCAATATGAAAGAGAGCGCCTCTAAAACTAAAGCAATCGGTCGTGCAGGGAACAATGAAGAACCAATCCCAGACTTGCGTCCCATTCCTACAAGGCCTCCTAAAAATGGTCGCCCGCATAGAAGCGCCCACTCTCACGAACCCGCTCAAACTACATAAGGCGTCCGACCCAAAAAGCTATCTACGCATGACAGCCTGAGACAACTAATGACAGCTGGCGAAAACTGGCCAATGGACCGATTGTAATTACCAGAATTAGAGATTTACAAGGCGGGAAAGGGATTTCAAACCGATGACTCACCTATAAATATACCATAGCCACCAC
This sequence comes from Allium sativum, assembly GCA_030737875.1. Lineage (NCBI taxonomy): Eukaryota > Viridiplantae > Streptophyta > Magnoliopsida > Asparagales > Amaryllidaceae > Allium > Allium sativum. The sequence continues at coordinate 11,173 of JASFAX010000857.1, read as the reverse complement.
TGAAAAAGTGGGAAAAAAGGAGAGATCCGAAGAACTACGAAGTGCTGCCAAACTCTGCCACAAACCACGGATCTGGCCATGGCGTCAAGCTCAATTTCGTGATTCAGAGAGAACAAAGACATCATCAATCTCAATCATCCAATTATCATCTTTCTCCTCAAATTCAACCATCTTCTTATACAATTTCCTAGATTAATGTATATAAACAAGGTTGTATTAGGCGAAAATGGAAGTGTATGATAGAGAGAGAATTGATGTATTTGTAATTCACATCATGAGATTAGAAATCACCTTTATAGTGGACATAGGCCTCATTAACGGCCGAACCACTCTAAACCTCGTCTTTATTTTTACCTTTTTTCTGCATTTTGTACTTTGAATTACTGATTGAATACGGCTCCACTTTATTCCCAACCAAATTGGTGAAGTACAGCTTTGTACCTGAGGTGTTTGGACCATTTTTGGTGTAAACATTTTTGGCGCCCACCATGGGGCCGTGTCATAATATCCTTTGGTAAAACTATCGCGGAATCACTTTCTCTTTCAAGCCATGGTTGGATCAGAGAAAAGTAACAAATCTGTCAAAGTTATTACGATCAGTAAAGATGATAATGCTGACGAAGCTTCACCTCATATCTTTAATCAGGGGGCAAATGAAACCCTCAGGCCATCTATAACGCAAGATGAACTAAATGTGGTTGTAGCTGATCTAAAGGAAGAAATGGATAATACAATCAGGATGACAATGGAAAGGCTCAACACCCTTGTTTGAACCAACCTTCCGCCGCAAAACACCAACACCATGGATGATATTGGCGAAGAAGAGGACTCGTCAACCTCGAACCCAGGACGACTTCACGGTATAGTAAGAGACATGAGAGACGCCGGAGTTAAGGAATCTAAAGCCAGATCTCCACTATACAAAGAGGTATGACCAACTCAAGCAGTCGCAGGCCCCACCGACTCCCTTCTCCTTAGAAGAGACACGAGGCGCCAAAGCTCAAACTGCGGTCGCACAGGAGAAAACATCAGTACTGGTCCCAACGGTTCAGCAGATGATGAAAGACGCATCACGGATTTGGTTCAACAAATAATGAGGGAGAAGGCGGTCCAAGAAGATGAGGCCAAAGAAGGTAGGACATCTGATGACAGCATCGATTTCGTCACACCATCAACCAGTAATCCTAAGGCAGAAGAGATCTCGGAAAATCAAGGAGCTATAACTTGGAAGGAGCTGGAGGAAGTGGTGACAGGATTGGCAAGTCAAATAGCTATTGCAAATAATGCAATGTTGAAGAAGCTCGAGTCAATGCAGGCCAATCAAGCCACCACAGCAAAGGCTACTTTACGAGCCACTCGTTCCTCGCTAACCAGAACAAATTGTGCGCTAGAAGTAGAATACATCACTCCAAGCCCAAGACGGCAAGATATCATTCGAAGGGTCACGCATCGCGCTGGGATGAATCATGGAAGAAGAAACATACCTAGGCATCGACATCTCGACGACGCAGTTGCAAAAAAGGAGGAAAACCCTACCGTCATGGGAATATCCTTTCCAAAAGAATATACGGACTCCTTAACTCCAGATCGCCGGGGCGTGTCAGGATCAAAGCTCGATGACGAAGAAGGAAATCAGTTCGCAGATCCATGCAAAAAACAGGAATATATCTTGGGAATGGCACAAACAATTGTCAGAGAAAGCCTGAAGGGGCAGGACGATCGAAGTGGATGGGAGTCTTCCCCGACTAGAACCACATTGACCGACACGATTAAGCGAACCGTATACAAATGCAGATTCGATCCCCCGTCGTTGTAGTCCTATGACAAGATAGGCGACCCCAACATGTTCTTGTATAAATATGACCAATATATGAGTGGGGCACGTGCCACAGATGAAATCAAATGCTTGTATTTCCCGAATTATTTGGAAGGAGTGGCTTATCTGTGGTTCACAAAGCTACCGCCTCGGTCCGTGGACGATTTCACGACCATGGCTAAACTATTCAATAAGCAGTTTGAACCCCAGGCGTTCAGGGCCCGAGACGTAACAAGGCTAGTTGAAATACGACAGAGACCAGGGGAGTCCATCAAAGATTTTCTCACCTGCTTTCATATGGCAGTGGCTGAAGTTGAGGATCCCGAGCCCAACCAGATATTAATAGCCCTTGAGAGAGGCGTATCTAAGGAAACCAAGTTAGGACGGTGGATCAAAAGGAAAGGATCGAGCACACTTGAACGATTACTCAGCAAAGCCGAAAGATACATGAATATTGAGGGGAAAAGGCCACAGATAGAGGAGGATGGAGGCGCTCAGAGCATCCTTAACGATCAAAAGAGGAGCAGCAAGGAAAAGGATGACTGTACACCAAAGAGGCTGCAGTTCTATAAGAAATCCGAGTTTACACCCCTCAATGATACCGTGGGAAATATCTTCATGACAACTAAGGACACAGAGAGGTATCCAACTCTAAATCAAAGACAAGCCGAAACTGTTACTGAAACATCAATAAGATTCTATCAGTTTCACAAATAGCCAGGATATGGTACCGATAACTGTAGGCACCTGAAGTCGGTCATCGAGGGGTTGATTAGGAAAAACCACTTGCAACAATATGTAAAAAACCGCGCAGGCCATCCTAATTCCATGCAAACCGGGGGCAATACACCCTGAAAAGAAGGTAGAGGACTTAAACCAATCCAAAGAGAACGTTCGTCAAAAAGACTGGCGACTTATATCTCAGTAGTGAAGCATCAAACTAGAGCTCTCACTACTTTATTCTACTTTCCTGGGTTTCATCTTGTTATTAAAGTTGTTTTACCTAAGTTCATTATTTACTATGATCGTGTCAAGTAACAATTTACATTGCTAAACTCTATACATCAGGATCAAGTATCTGTCTACTTGAATAACATACTTATTACTCAATGCATCAGGGTCAAATATCTGTCTGCTCGAATAATACACTTATTGCCTTGTACTAAAAGAACTCCATGAAAGGAAGCCCACTACACACAGTCGGACTGTGACGAAGCACAAGAGCACTCATCAAACAAAGTGACTTGAGGATCACGAAACTCGAAACGATAGACAAACGGAGAAATAGGCGCACTACCACAAAAAAAAAAAAAAAAAAAAAAAAAAAAAAAAACAAAAAAACAACAAGTCAGTCTGCGGCAGACAACAAGATGAACAACAGGTGAAAGGCTACGCACATCACCATGGGAAACGCTGAATGCCTGGCAAATACCCACTCAAAGGATCATCGTCAAACACTGTTGCAATCCCAGGGCTATTGCAAAATCTGTCCACAACATCGAAATTGCCAACTCTGAGAAGACACCCTCTCGGATGCAGGACATGAATTCCTCAAAATCAAAGCCAAGACCAACAACAAGGAGTAGCACTTATCTCTCAGGAATCAATACTGGAGCAAAAGCAATTCAAAACAAAAAGGCCCCTCGGATAAAAATTTGCTGAGCCCATCAAAGAAACACCTTCATATTAGGTGTAGGATACGAGGATTCCTCTCCTTGAGAAAATTTCTTAATTTTTTCATTGAAGAGAGCCAGTATCTATTTCATTGGGCAAAATGCAATGTCGGCAAAAATCGACAAAAATTTGAAGTCGGCAAAAACCGACGTGGTTCATGAAAACCCTTACCGAAAGGAGGTGTCTGATCTTGATCTTTGTTGTTAACCAAGTTAACAAAGCCAAGATTGGATTACAGCAGAAATCCTAGCCGAAAGGGGGTAAAGCAGAAATCCTAGCCGTTGGAGGTATCCATTCTAGAAACCCTTTTTGAATAACTAAAACAATCAAGCAGGGTCTGGAATGGGTCGAAAACCTTTAACCCAAGTCCTCCCATGGGGGCACAATACTAAGTAAAAGATACTCAACGCGTGCTAAAAAATATATATAAACGCATGGTAATCCCCGACAAGCGACAAACTCCCAAAAGAAAATTAAATCCTAACAATAACGATAACAGTAGAAAATCGGGCGCAAGCGTACGATTAATAAAGCGCCCGCACGAATGAGCAAATCTAAAACAAAAGTGCACGAATGACGCACCCGCGCAAGAACGGACAGTTGGATTTTTTTTTTAAAAAAAAACTACTACTGTGCTAACGTCTTGAACCAACCATAAGGGACACAAGCAAAAGTATGCAATATTAAGAGAGGCTGGCACTCGCATATACTAACCAGACTAACAGTACCATTTTTTTCAAAAAACCAAAATAACAGACAGTGCAATTGCAGGTAGGGCATTGGTGAGCCACTATTTTCAGATCAGGTGGGAGATGATCCTATCCTTAGACTCCAGGGCTTTAATAAGCTCGAGCCTGTTCAATTTCAGAGCTTGGATTTGTTCAACTTTCTCCTTGTGTGACCGCTGAAGATCTTCAACAAAGGAAAGCCAGGCGTCCATCTGCTCCACAATGAAATCTTTGACATGTGTGACAAGAACTTCGACCAGATGAGGGCGTGCATCCAGCTGTTTGAACTCAGCTAGTATGCAGTCCTTCATGGCGTCCATTGTACCAGCAATGATCCATTTATCGAACGTGTCTGTGTGCACCCTTGGGTACGAGCTAGCTGGACACTAAGCTACAAAATTTTCGACAAATTGAGAATGACAGTAGTTAGGGATAGGTATAGGCTCCGGAATTGCTGTGGGGTCCAAGATAAAGGACGATGAAATCAGATGACTGAGGGCAGTCTGGAACTCTGAGTCAGGAAGTCGGTCCAGCAAACTATGGCTTGAAGTGTCAGTTGTACTCAAGACATCTTTGTCTTGAGGCATCTGTTTGGCACCAACCTTCCCCGTTGGCTTCTTCCTGAATTTCTTAGACATGAGAAATTCCAACCTTGGGCGACCTGTCTCAAGAAAAGTTTGAAATAAACTCAAACAGCAACCATGGAAAGAGATACGACCTAGCTAAATTCAGGTGCAAACAAAGACATCTCTTAAAAACATTTCGCCAAGCAGGTTACATACAAACACCAAGCTTTGGTATACTAAAGAGAAACACTGGAGGGTCCGCGTCCATCAGGATGATCACAAAAGAGTGAAGTAAGACAACACAAAGGAAAAGAAGCCTACCCATAAAAATCATCGTACCCCGGGCTCAAGAGAAAGTACGCCGAGACAGATAAATACTGCTGCAAATATAAAATCAGAGCAATGGATTTTTCTTGAAAAAAAACAAAGCCTTCCATTGAAAATTAAAGCAAGAATGTCAAATGGGGTTTACCTGATGAAACCCTCGAAGGAGCTCAACTATAACTCAATTACCATTTGAAAATATGAAAGTGACAGGAAGTGGGCTTTAAATAAATAAGGAAGAGCAAAAGGCAAACATCCAAAGGATCCTCACCACGTCAGCCTAAAACTCAGATACTGGCGTAAACATCCCATCGGAAGCTAGCTGGCACCAGTTCAAAATAATGACAGGGTAGTCCAAACGCCTTTCACTCAGGAATGAAATAACACCATTGGAGCAACTATAATCCTTGAGCGAACAACCAACCAACAAACCTATACAACAATGTGCGATCAGATGTGTCGAAGCCAGTAATTTGAGACGACCCGAAATCCCGTTCTCACGGAAACAAGGGTTATCTTTGGAATATAACACAGAAACAGATAATAGCAGAACAAAATTAAATAAATACACCAGATAATGAACAATAGAATATACTGGATAAAAGTAATCATCATAGTTACACAGTATACAGTATCTTACTTAGTACAAATACAGTTCAGCTATACATAAATGTCTACAGCGGAAATAAACAAAATAGGTACAATAGGAGCTGAACAGCATAAAAAGAGATAAATGATAGAATCCATCTTCAGCTCCAGCTATCCAGAGAAAACCAGCTAAACCTGAATACAAGGCTGCCCGTGTAGAAAAAGGGGCACCCGAGTTTGAAAGTGAAACAAACTACGAGTCAGTCATGGGACTGGTATGAGAAATCCATTCAACACATATATAATATGGCTAATCACAGGACCACGCCACTTTCGTGGAACGGGTTTACTCCATTGGATTGCCAGTGCTTTAAAACAAATCATTCTTTTTAACATCGCTATGCTTTTTGTAAAAATGGAGTCGTTATAAGACTCAGTTCCCATCACACAATGCAACGCAAACCGGAGGATAGAGTTTTTACCTTATAACGGCCAAAATATGCTTGGTACGAATAAAACAAAGGCATTTGATACTACTGCTAGTGTTTATATGTTTTGAAAACAATTTCAAATCATAACTATCAATCATAGACGGCATTAATGCCCCATACCACTATGTCGCCAAATATAGGTATACAATCAAAACCGCACGATGTCGTATTCGGAAATTGGATTTCCGTCATGAACCAAGGCAAAAGATAGTCCTTACCGAATTCGAGACGCTCTAGCCCGCCCCTCAGGAACAGCCGCAACTGCCCCTTGGATCGTCAGGGCCGGTCCACCGATGTGGATTATTATGCCTGAACAATACGTTTCCCCGCCCTTTGGGGCGTAAACGAGCCAACGAATGACTCCATCGGACCCGGATCGTCCGATCAAACCGAGGCGCCTCGCAACAGCAACAACCACATAGGTGAAAAGTATATAAATGTCAGGGCTGGTAGGTCACTGACACCACCCTAGCTAGAAAGAAACGCATGCCCTCCCTGAGGTCCTTCTCCCGTTTCTGGTTCATACCGGGGTGTGAGGCTCGCGAATTTACGTTATACACAAAGCTACGCCACACAGGCGGTGCTTTGATCATCACCACAAGACTTTGCTTTTCAACAGAATCCCTGATCACTGCATCTTAGCATGCCACGCAGGCAGTTCACGCCATGCGACTGATGTCCATCGATATACAACCTCTGAGCTCGTGCGTCTCAGAGAAGGGCATTAAGCAAAAGAATAAATTCTCCGTCGCCAAACAGATGTATATTTAACAGAAATCAATCAACACAGAATAAACTCCAATGTCAGACACACAGTCCATTTACAAGTCCGTTCTGGGTCTGAACGAAACCGGAGGCACTAAATACCTCGCAAACCCTTCGATCACCACGTACGTCTGGACGATCACCACTCATTATCCATATTTCGGGATGCCTCCCAATCAGGACCTCGGTTACCATCCAAACGAGGTGAAGATCTCCGGTCTTCGACCGTCGTCTTCATCTTCGAATTTCAATCGTCGGTCAATTATTTGAAATGAGAATTAACTCGGCCTTTTCAAATAATTCACGTATATTTAGAATTTCAAATCAATTTATTTCAATGGTTAATTTATTCGACAACACCAATTGTGTTCTTTAATGTAATTTTCACACCAAACACATTCAACCATCAAAAGCCACATAAATCAAGCAAATTCCGTTTATTTCCATTCCATATCGCTTATGATATTTTATAACTATTTATCGCTATTTTTATTTGTTTTAAAATAGCTAATTTATTCAAAACGACGCTTCGGGCCATAAAGCGGCTGTGGCGCTGTTTTTCTTCAGATTTGATTTACACATATCTGAAAATCTAACCGTTGGATCTTCACAAAATTTATATCATTAGAAAGGTCTTTTCAAAACGAATCCAACGGTTCTAGTTTCGGGAAAATCCGACGGTCGGATCTCCCGGTACAATCGTTTGAAGTTTCGATTTCAAAATACGAACTGCAGCGTCGTTATTCGATTAAATATATATATTTATATTTATATATATATATAAATATAATCGCTTCTGGCGCTGTTTTTCTTCAGATTTGAATTAAACATTCCAGACAATCCAACCGTAGGATTTTTACAAGGTTGGTGCCGTTGGAATGATATTTCCAAGGCGAACCCGACGGTTGCGATTTCGGGAAAATCCAATGGTCGGATTTCCCGTACTAGTTGTTTGAAAACACGGTTTCAAAACACGAACTGCAGGACTACGTTTCGTTTTAATTTTATTTATATTTATATATTTATATAAATATAGTTCATTCAATGATTTCAATATCGTTTTCACTTCAAATATTTCACTACCGCCTTAAAATTTTGGAAAATTTCGCCATAACCTCCCCTGCACCGGGAGCATCGGGAAATCGCAAATAGCTTTCCTGGTCCTTCTAATCTCAAAAAGAAAAAGAAAAAGCCAAGCGGCTAGCCAACAGGCTCATAAAATCATCACCCAAACAAAACAGTAAATGTGTACCTATTTGTCGGGCACAAAATTTTATTCCTCTTCTCTAGCCCCTTTGCTATAACCTGTTCAATGAATATGCATGTACATATATATAGTTCTTATCATTTATCATTTTCTATTTAACTTCATATTTGATTTCTATTTGGTTTAAAAACACCATTCATTCTAATGTTACATACATAGGTGCAAATCATTTCATTAGCTAATTAATGAATATTTCAACTCATATATATTTATTTGAACAAGTGGCTATTTTTAACACTTCACATTTCAACGGTTCATGCATACAATAAAAATGTGATTTTTATTGTAAAACAATTCATTTCAAAACACTATTATTTTGATATATTTCATACTGGTGATAAAAATAGGATTTTTATCATAAAACAATTTCTTTTAAAACGAGATTATTTTACACAGTTCATATAGCCGATAAAAGGTGATTATTTATTATCAAATAATTTATTTCAAAATATGAATACCATTCAACACATGAATTTCAATTCAACGAATGCATATCAATTCAACACATGAAGGTTTTCTATAGTTTCTATATATAGATAAAAATGTGATTTTTATATTTAAAATGCGAATACCATTTAACACATGAATTTCTAATCAACGAATGAATATCAATTCAACACATGAAGGTTTTCTATAGTTTCTATATATAGATAAAAATGTGATTTTTATATTTAAAATGCGAATACCATTCAACACATGAATTTCTAATCAACGAATGAATATCAATTCAACACATGAAGGTTTTCTATAGTTTCTTTATATAGATAAAAATGTGATTTTTATATTTAAAACGCGAATACCATTCAACACATGAATTTCTAATCAACGAATGAATATCAATTCAACACATGAAGGTTTTCTATAGTTTCTTTATATAGATAAAAATGTGATTTTTATATTTAAAACGCGAATACCATTCAACACATGAATTTCTAATCAACGAATGAATATCAATTCAACACATGAAGGTTTTCTATAGTTTCTTTATATAGATAAAAATGTGATTTTTATATTTAAAATGCGAATACCATTCAACACATGAATTTCTAATCAACGAATGAATATCAATTCAACACATGAAGGTTTTCTATTCAATGAATAAATATCGTTTAAGCAAATGAAAATAATTCAAACACACGAATATTATTCAAAATTTCGGCAGCATAACGGCAGGGTAGTTAAAACCGGGACCGTCCCTAGTACGGATCCTCGCTCTACCTTAAAACCTCGCGGTTTTTGACAATGGGGATCATGCATCTAGTTCGCACGCAGGCGGCATGTATATATTTATTTCATTTCCACAAACTAATCCTAAGTGGTTTCAACCAAATATTTCTCAACCACAAACGGGTATATTTTTCAACCATAATCAATCAATATCAACCACAAACAATCCAAAACAATCATTCGCTATCAATCAATTTTCACAACAATTTCAACCAATAAATATCGTCCATGGTTTGTGGACGAGGGGCGTATATATATATATATTTATATATAGCAATTCACTTTTATTTCAACACACACACACATATATATATATAGCTAGAAAAAGAAATTGAAGAGTGAGAAATTCTCACCGAATAGCTAATTCAATACCACGACTCTTCCTTTATAGAAATCTTCGCCAATCTCGCCTTTTGTCGCTTTTGTTGCCCGTATTCTCTACAAATGTAAAAATCGAATTTTTACTATGCTATTCAATATTAAAAAATCGAATTTTTACTTCGTTATTCCATATATAAAAAATCATATTTTTATTATGCTTCGATGTTCAATATATAAAAATCATATCTTACATCTTCTACTTAATAAAAATTCCGTCTTTTCTATTTTAAAGATCTGATCTATTCTATTCTAAAAATCTGATCTTTCTACCCAAGTTCAAATCTTTTTCTTTTTAAAGTTCAAATCTTTTTCTTTTTAAAGTTCAAATCCTTTTCTTTTTAAAGTTTAAATCTTTTTCTTTTTAAAGTTTAAATCTTTTTCTTTTTATCTTAAAATTAAAATCAGTTTTTAAACCTTTTAAAAATCAGAATTTAAACCTTTTAAAAATCAGAATTTAAACCTTTTAAAAATCGGAATTTAAACCTTTTAAAAATCAGAATTTAAACCCTTTAAAAATCAGAATTTTCAGAATTAAAATAAAATTAAAATAACAACTTACTGTAATCTGCGAAGAAGGGGGGGGGGGGGGGTCGTCAGGCTCGGCGGCAGGAGGAGGTGCAGGCGGTGGCTTCAGTGGTCTCGAACGGGGGGGGGGGGGGGGGCTCGCGAATTGGGCGTCGCGATGGCTTCAGGGGGGGCGAATGCGTCGCGAGGGGGTTCGGGTGCGTCGAGGTGGAGAGGAGCGGGATCGGCAGCGTGGTGGGGGTCAAGCCGGAGGAACTTGGTGGAGGCGGCGCTGCTGCTCCTCCTTTCTTTTCTTTTTTTTTCGTTTAATGAAATCGGGGGGGGGGGGGGGGCAGAAAGAGAAAAGGGAGGGAGATATATTTTTATTTTATTTTATTTTATTAATTAATTTAATTGCATAAAGTTGACTTTTACCCACGACTTCGAAACGAGGCCCACCGCCTGTCGTCCATAGCGTTTCACCCTCATTCCGAACACAATGGGATATATATTAAAAGCTGATTCGATAGTTACAATCAGTTTCCGTTTGATTTACATTTAAATCATTATATTGAATTTTAAACGTACATTTCAAATTACCGGGGTCACATACTAACTAGAAAAATTCCAGAAAAATATTTTCTAGCTTCGTATTGACGATACGGTCCTAACAAAACTAGTTTCGTCGAATTCTGAGACCGTTTGAAAAATGGCCAATTTCCAGTCGATTAAAATCAACTGAAACTAGTCAAACGCGTTTTCCTTTGACATGCTCACATATTGATTCGAAACATTATGAAATTTGAAACCTAGCAATAATTTGACATCACGGATCCAACAAA
>JASFAX010000856.1:0-55240 GCA_030737875.1 Allium sativum | reverse complement strand
ACTGATTAGGAGAATAAGCCCCTAAACACCAGCCCCGAAGACCGAAATCAACATCAGACTGGCACCTAGAGAATTACGTAGCCCAACCAACATATATGATTCTAATTTACTTCTTTTCCATTCATATAACTTATATCATCTTAAATTTCACATTTCTCCTTCACAAACCACTTAATTCATAATTAAGTATATCTTCACATATACGTTATCTTATTTTCCTCTATCGTTTCTTATAACTTATCTTATCCTATAAGTTATACTTTCCACTTGTCCCTAGGACAAGTCTAACCTATTATCCTTCCTTTTCTTATTTAAATTCATTCATTATAGGTTATTTACCATTCCCCATATTCTGTCACTAATTTAGATTTACTTAACCCTTCCATTTATTTAGCCCGTTACTTAAACTTTACCCAATTCAATTCATTTGGTTAAGAAAATCTAAATTTTCGTTTCATATGTCACCCGTTTCTCACTTAACCCCTATATTATTATTTTCATGTCTTACACATGCTTTACTATGGTTAAGTCTACATTAGTCATGTTTTACATCACATTCTTACTACTATTAAGTCCACATTTACATGTTATACATGCTTGTCTTACTACGGTTAAGTCAATATTTACATGTCATATTTTACATGTCACCCACTTAACCCTCTAACCATACCCATGTCGCCCACATGTCTTATTATGGTTAGTATTCCTTAGTTCATTCATTATGCCGTAACGATGTATGACCACCTACATTAGACTAACCATTTGTGGCTGCTGGATGTGCCAGGCGGTTCCGGGCAGACTTACACCACAACTCGAGTCCAACCTCGTGTCATAAGCTATTACGCTCAAATTCTTTCCTTTGAACTCTCACATTAGACGTCCAATTGTGGCAACTGGATTTGTCGGGCGGTTCCGGATAGTCTTACACCTCAAACGCGTCTAACCTAGTGTCAAAAGGTTTATTAATATTCGTATTTCACCCAAACCCCAAATTCATGTCATGTTTTCCAAATTCAACATATAATCCTATTCACATTTATGCCTATTTCAACATGTCAATAATTATACTAGTTACATAATAATTAGCCCAATTTCATATTACCCAAATTATTCAATTATAGCCAAATTCGCCAATTCCATGTTGTTCATATCAAAACATGCCGATTTCCAATGTCCAATTATACCCAATTTCATAAAAATCAATATTGTCCCAAAATATTCCCCAACGTTCCCACGTTCGTATATGTAGTCTAATTCACCCCTTATGCTTATTTTTCAATTCACAAACCAATCCATATTATCCAACTTACATGTTGTTCATACTAAATTATACCAATTCCATATCCGGTTACAATAATGCCAAACTTACATAGGTTCAACATTACAATAAAATCATGTCCATAATTCTCTTTCATATTATACACAATTCCCTCCAATCCATATTATGCCCAAACAACCCCTTTTCACTTTTTCAATTTCTCGTTCACGTTTACAACGCATAAATCCATGATAGACGTAGGCTCGAGATAGCCTTACTATAAAATAAAAATGGGAAAGAATAAAAGAGAGGAAATTTAACGTAAACATAACATAACTGATTTTTATTAAACATAGAATTACAACAAAAATCATATCCCAATCTTATTCAATTAAGTTCCATTATTCATTATGGGGAATGACAACGATAGAAGTACAATTATACAACAACAATATTTTAAACCACTCACCTTGACTGGATTGGAGAAATAAACAATTGGTTGTTGAGGTAAAACGTTGATGCAGAAACGTTGAATCGATGTTGATTAATTATCTCTAATTGATTGTTGTTGGAGCTCTAATCTTTGATTTGAATTGTTGATGAACACTTGATATATGATTTAGAGGCGGCAGCTAGGTTTAGGAGAGAGTTTGACAGCATGAGGACGTCATAGATAATTTTTATGAAGTTTAGGTTAGGTCTAAGGGTCATTATATAGGTGTAGTGAGTTATTTAAGGCCTTTAGATCACCCTAGTACCCATCAAAACCATCCAGCACTTCAGAAATCATCACACACCGCCACACGTCAGCCCTAATGGGCCTGGAACGACATGGGTCGACACCCCTTGTGGGGGGTCGACCTATATGTCGTCCCCCCTTGAGGGGGGTCAACCCCTATGTCGTTCCCCCCTTAAGGGGGTCGACACCCCTGGGCGAGAAATTTCCCGCCCAGCCTAGTTTGGCTGATTTTCGAATTTTGAACTTATTTTGACCTTCTGGACCCGTTTTCTGAAGTATCGCACCTAATATATGTATATATATATATATATATTTCTACGCGTATACAAACTTCAACGGCTTATAACCTTTTCATATGGTATCCGATTTACGCAAACCAGGTGTCTATCTGGACCAGAATTTCGAGATGAACGTAACGGCGATATCTGTTTTACTTAATTCCTGATATTTAAATTAAGTATCTTTACTTTCTCATCCCTTCCATTACATAAATTATCATCGTATTTATTTCCCTTCTCTTTAATGTATGAACTAATTTCAATTATACGTTATCTTCATTTAATTTTTCTCTTAAATATTTATGCGTATAATGTTTATTCATATATCCACATTTTTAATTTCATTAAAAATACGGGGTGTTACATTCTCCCCTCCTTAAAGGATTTCGTCCCCGAAATCTCCAAGTTAAGAAGAATGTATCCTAGCATCCAATCATGTGTGCATCCAATCTTTGCAAACATTGTGCGCAGGGGCAAAGTGAAATACATCATAGTAAGGCATGTATGCCTAATTGGTACCACCAATATGTATGAAATTTTTCAAAAACTCATTTTGAAAAACATGATGCTCACATCCTAAATATACTTGCAGTTCTATATAAATGCAATCTTTTTGAAAATCAAAACGTTTTTCACCCAAATTTTCCCACACTCTTACAGAATAATAGCGTAGTTCATCCAATTGTTGCATCCAAAATCCTACCAACCATCATTAAATTCCGAAATTTAGAAAAATCTAATTTTCTAAATTCAATTTCTAATGTTATAAAAAGGTATTAAACGGAAAAATTCGCATTTAACAATTTTCTTTTATGTACCTTTTTCTCGTTGTACTTGGATTTTATGTAACTACTCTATAAGTATTTCCTATTTTCCTATCCAAGCACAACCCACATAAGAAAATTTTCTTCTCTTTTTCAACTTATCTTGGAGAATTTCATTTTTATCCACTTTTCTTAAGATTTTCATTTTCTTTTTCCGTCTCGTTTTGTTGCTTCACTTGATTGGTTGTTTTCATTTTAATTAGGCTACTCTCTTTCTTAGCTTATTTGACTTACTCCGATTACTCAAATTTATTTTCCCAATAAGCTTTTCCATTTTCGACTCAAACAACATCCTACACGACTACTACCAAGGGCTAAAATTCATAAGACTATTTCTCTAAGGAAAAGTCCAACCACCAACTCTCAACACTTACTTGCCCTTCCACTGCCTAGTAGTCACTACTAGTTCTTGCTGTGTATTACTAGCCTACATTTTTTTTTCAAGCAACAATCCTAGGCTTTACAATGCTTTATGCATTTTACGGGAATTTATTTTAATTATTCTAGGATAGTCCTTGTTATTTACTCCCTTGCCTCAAACTCATTCTTTCTAGACACTAATCCTTACCTACTCCATTTTTTTCAATTGGCCTCTTTTCTCTCTTTCTTTCATAAAATTTTCTTCCCAAGAATTAAAAGCTTTAAAATTTATTTTCTTTTCCAAAACTTGCTTTTGCCGAACCATAAAACATGTCACAAAATAGAATTGCAAAACACATTTTATTTTTCAAATCATAAAACTGGAGTAGACAAGAACAACTATCGAGTTACTTTGTTTCTGCCTACAATGTTAATTTTGACTGCTTTCTACACGGTGTAAATTTCTACTCTATATTTACTCTCTACAACTTATTTCGTCTACCCAACAAAATTCTTTTCAAATTAATAATCAAAATTTATAATCAACAGAGTAGAGATTTCAAAACTTTCTAATCCTTTCATATATTATAATATGAAAATTAATGAGCTATACATGCTCTATAAGTACATTTTTTTAATGAGAGAATTCTTTCAAAACAATACATCATTACTTTACAAAATATACCACACTTTACTTTAAAACCCAATATGCATATTATAAATACTTTTAAGATTACAACTTGAAATACTACAAACTCTTTTGCAAATACTTTAATAATTTCAAGTTCTTAAAAGCTAATCATTGGGTTAGACTCAAAGTGGGTCTCCAACTCAACTAGGCCTTCCTAGACACTTTCCCAAAGTCAATTCCCTCAACTATATATAACCCTAATCCATTTTTCACTTTTTAACCTTTTTCTAGTTCATAAGGTTTCACTTCTGAACCCACCAATACTAACAGTTCAGTTATTATCATATGGGATTCGTCCTTCTATAAAACATATTGTACACCTTCCGCCCAAACCACCTAAGGGTCTCAAAATTTCTACGTTATTCCTTTAGTGTACAAAACATATATCCCATTTCTGTCCACATTTTACTCTTTCCATCTAGTGGGCTCCCTTATGGATTTAGGTTTATATATAATATATTTATATTTTTGAAAATACAAATATGCTCTCTCATTATCTATATAGGAATCATAAACCTATGCTCTGATACCAAATGTAACAACCCGAATTCCGACGGACCGATTTTTTTTCAAAAATCCAATCCATCGAAACCCAAGTTGGTTGCTCTGGTATCCTACAGAAAAAGACAGAGACAAGAAATATGTCAGAGTTCGGAAAACACCTCACAGCGGAAGGAATAAAATATAATATATATTTAAAACATAGATTTACCTTAATTGCAATACTGCTAAACCAGTATCCCCAAAGCTATAAGTCTCTATCATGATTCAAACCTGCGAATGTTATGAGGAGGGGGTCAGAACATAAGTTGTGTGTGAATGAATCTAAAATACCCTTCTTGAATAATCCTACACATACCGTTCAATTACATTTTTGTTTTTATTAGGTTATTCGTGTTATTAGCACTCAAGCCTTACACACACGTCGCACCCATCTACCCCTTATAGATTAAGCTAATACAAATATATGTGTAGCTATCCCCAAACAGAGGTACACCCCGTGGTACCCCACTTGCATGGTCCCCACCATATCCTCACAGTGATATACACAGTCCCATGTCCTATGTCATAGTAACGTACATTTCTTTTTATATCTAATACAAAAACTACACCTACATAGGATCACAATAATTTGACTGCCGTTATTGAATAATGCCCTCCAGTCTAAGATACACCACCCAGAGCAGACATGGTCATATCTAGACTCTTCCACGTACGTGTTATCCAACGTATTCGATATCTAACCCGCACACCCATCGTGTGTGCGTGCCCGAGTTCTGTGGAAGGGCTACACAAGAAACACAGAACTTGGTCGGGAGCTTTCCTTATATTTGTGCAAGGCCCGCTTTTAAGAGCCTCCCATACAAATATCCCTAGAGTCTGTTTTCTATGGTGGCTATGGCCTCACCTCGGCCCCTCCCATAACTAGTAAAGACTACGAGAGCTAAGCGACAAGCCCCTAAGCAACCAGTCTAAACATCCATGTGGCGTCTCCCCTCAACCACCGTCCCACGATAGTGAATGGTTAATGGTTTATTGGGTCAAGCTCTAGTCTTTCCGCATTCCACTGGCTGTGGTGACAGGCACTCGACGACCTACTATCCTTGTTGGTCCTGACCCTCCACCTCCGTTGAGGCAACAGTCGAATCACCTTTCCGTAACCGCGAACAACATTCTGACTGCTCAACTATTCTTGAAGTCAAGGCCCACTCACATAGTAGTTTCGCGCAGACCCAACCTTTGCGGGCACAACCTAAAACATCTGCCACAACACAGAGGACTACTAGGAGCACCTTTGATGTCTCAGGAAGCCACGTGCTTCCCCTTCCAGTCCGTTGGAGCCGCCAAAATAACGAACGGGCGTTACCCTCGTTCCTTATGACACCTTGATGATCTACCTCGTTGGGCTATTCATCCTACAACGTACGGACTGCCTAAGCGCCTTAATTTTATATGTCATTAGACTCTATGTCTAATAAATTCTTACGTAATTGTGTCATCTCGCCAATTTTCTCATTTAACTTGGTTATTCTTATTCATATTAACTTCTTTTTCAAGTTTACCAAGTTAACCTCGCTTATTAATTCAATTTATACTTAACCCATTTAAGTCCATTAATAAGACCACAACATGTTATTTTCCAACTTCATAAATTATTCCCATTTTGGGGTTACAAAAACATGTTATACTTAATTCATAGTTAAGTATACCTTATCCCACATATATACTGATTTGGAGAATAACCCCCTAAACACCAGCCCCGAAGACCGAAATCAACATCAGACTGGCTCCCAGAGAATTACTCAGCCCAACCAACATATATGATTCTAATTTACTTCTTTTCCATTCATATAACTTATATCATCTTAAATTTCACATTTCTCCTTCCCAAACCACTTAATTTATAATTAAGTGTATCTTCACATATAAGTTACTTATTTTCCTCTATCATTTCTTATAACTTATATTATCCCATAAGTTATACTTTCCACTTGTCCCTAGGAAAAGTCTAACCTATTATCCTTCCTTTTCTTATTTAAATTCATTCATAATAGGTTATTTACCATTCCTTATATTCTGTCACTAATTTAGATTTACTTAAACCTTCCATTTATTTAGCCCGTTACTTAAACTTTACCCAATTCAATTGATTTGTGATACCATTACGGGTCCCATTTGGTTAAGCATAACTAAATTTTCGTTTCACATGTCACCTGTGTCCCACTTAACCCCTGTATTATTATTTCCAGGTCTTACACATGCTTTACTATGGTTAAGTCTACATTAGTCATGTTTTACATCACATTCTTTCTACGGTTAAGTCCACATTTACATGTTATACATGTCTTGTCTTACAACGGTTAAGTCCATATTTACATGTCATATTTTATATGTCACCCACTTAACCCTCTAACCATACCCATGTCACGCACATGTCTTATTATGGTTAGTATTCCTTAGTTCATTCATTATGCCGTAACGATGTATGACCACCCACATTAGACTAACCCTTTTTGGCTGCTGGATGTGCCGGGCGGTTCCAGGCAGACTTACACCGCAACTCGAGTCCAACCTCGTGTCATAAGCCGTTACGCTCAAATTCTTGCCTTTGACCTCTCACATTAGATGTCCAATTGTGGCAGCTGGATTTGTCAGGCGGTTCCGGGCAGTCTTACAACACAAACGCGTCTAACCTCGTGTCAAAAGGTTTATTAATATTGGTATTTCACCAAAGCCCCAAATTCATGTCATGTTTTCCAAATTCAACATATAATCCTATTCACATTTATGCCTATTTCAACTTGTCATTAATTATACCAATTACATAATAATTAGCCCAATTTCATATTACCCAAATTATTCAATTATAGCCAAATTCGCCAATTCCATGTTGTTCATATCAAAACATGTCGATTTCCAATGTCCACTTATACCCAATATCATAAAATCAATATTGTCCCAAAATATTCCCCAACGTTCCCACGTTCGTATATATAGTCTAATTCACCCTTAAGGCTTATTTTTCAAGTCACAAACCAATCCATATTATCCAACTTACATGTTGTTCATACTAAATTATAACAATTCCATATCGAATTACAATTATGCCAAACTTACATAGGTTCAACATTACAATAAAATCATGTCCATAATTCTCTTTCATATTATACACAAATCCCTCCAATCCATATTATGCCTAAACAGCCCCTTTTCCCTTTTTCAATTTCTTGTTCACGTTTACAATGCATAAATCCATGATAGACGTAGGCTCGAGATAGCCTAGCTATAAAATAAAAAGGGAAAGAATAAGAGAGAGGAAATTTAACGTAAACATAACATAATTGATTTTTATTAAACATATAATTACAACAAAAATCATATCCCAATCTTATTCAATTAAGTTCCATTATTCATTATGGGAATGGCAACGATAGTAGTACAATTATACAACAACGATATTTTAAACCACTCACCTTGACTAGATTGGAGAAATAAACGATTGGTTGTTGAGGTAAAACGTTGATGCAGAAACGTTGAATCGAAGTTGATTAATTTTCTATAATTGATTGTTGTTGGAGCTCTAATCTTTGATTTGAATTGTTGATGAACACTTGATATTTGATTTAGAGGCGGTAGCTAGGCTTAGGAGAGAGTTTGACAGCATGAGGACGTCATAGATAATTTTTATGAAGCTTAGGTTTGGTCTAGGGGTCATAATATAGGTGTAATGAGTCATTTAAGGCCTTTAGATCACCCTCTAACCCATCAAAACCCTCCAGCGCTTTAGTAATCGTCACACACAGCCGCACGTCAGCCCTAATAGTCCTGGACTGACATGGGTCGACACCCCTTAAGGGGGGCTGACCCCTATGTCGTCCCGCCTTAGGGGGGCCGACCCCTATGTCGTCCCCCCTTAAGGGGGGTCGACCCCTATGTCGTCCCCCTTAAGGGGGGTCGACACCCTTGGGCGGGAAATTTCCTGCCCAACCCAATTTGGCTGATTTTCGAATTTTGAACTTATTTTGACCTTCTGGACCAGTTTTCTGAAGTACCGCACCTAATATATGTGTACATATATTTTTCTACGTGTATACAAACTTCAACGGCTTATAAATTTTTCATACGATTACCGATTTACGCAAAACAGGTGTCTATCTTGACCAGAATTTCGAGATGAACGCAACGACGATATCCGTTTTACTTAATTCTTGATATTTAAATTAAGGATCTTTACTTTCTCATCCCTTCCATTAAATACATTATCATCATATTTATTTCCCTTCTCTTTAATGTATGAACTAATTTCAATTGTACGTTATCTTCATTTAATTTTTCTCTTAAATATTTATGCTTATAATGTTTATTCATATATCCACATTTTTAATTTCATTAAAAATGCGGGGTGTTAAAAATATGCTCTAATTTCAATTATAAATTCCTTTTTACGAAAATAATCAATTAATGCAACATCCCTTCCCATCACAAACTAATATCATCTCTCGATAATAGTGAAGTCGTTCAAGTTGGGGTATTTTAATTACCTCTCAGACCTTGATCGACAAGCCTCTTATCTTGAGATAGATAAAAGCTTGTAATACAAAAGCTCAATTTGAATCTCACCTTTTATTCCATTTGGAGATCTATTTTCAAATTACTCGATGAAAATTACTTCATCATGCTTATAAACGTTGTTTAAAAATTGGACTACTTGTTTTATTATTAAAAACAAGTTAATATTTTCTAAACCTTTCGAAATTCAATTCAGAAAATAAATTTTCCCTTTTTAAATCTAAAATCCCTTTTTATGATATTTTAAATATAAATAACTAGGGCCATTGATATTTAAACATTCAAATACACGAACCATCCATTCAATCCAACATATCATACATACATAAATATGTAAACAACAATACATAAATTTTGAGGAATCCAGTTGGATCCCTCCAACCTGTTTTCCCTGCATCCACAGATGTTAGTCAACAACAATAATAATAACAATCCTGCTTCAAGGCAGGATATCGCGGTATGAAGGTCATCCACTATATATATTGTGAGGCGCATAGGGAAATCATCCGCTAATGATACTACGGGCATCCGCTAGTGGTACTGTGGGAAACATCAATCACCAATATATATATATATATATATATATATATAATATCCACAACCATCAAGCCTAAATAACTAATACATTTAATCACAATGATTCAATAATTCATGCATGCATCCAAGCAACCAATAATTATTTTTATCGTAAACATTAAATCTGAGTGAGTTTACTCACCTGATTTTATTTGCTGAAAATCCTGTTTAATTTCAAGTCATCGCATTAGAAATCTATTTGAATCGTCTTCAACCAAATCTATTTGCTCCAATGATAAATTAAATTTTATTATTGACTAACCATTTATTTTATTTAATTTAACTTACGAAAATAAATAAATAAAATAGCCTATGCATATTTAATTTTTTGTAAAACATATATACCTTAATGACTTGTTGCTACTACATGTTACTCTCCTTCGATGTTCCAAGCTCCTGCTGCTTCGTACACTACTGTATAAATCGTGACAGTAAGATCAAACACCACTTCCACCGTGCATTCACCATCCTTACAAACATATTCGAACCTCCGCAATTATCTGTTGTTGAACTGATTTATACACAGTTCAAACTCCAGCAACTTGCAATGCCTCACAAAATATCCAGACACCACTGCCTGTGCTCTCCCCATCCATCCTCGGCCCATAATTCATCCACCATATTGTACACAAAACCAAAGCTCCCACTTCCACAAAAATCATTCACTGACGAACTCCAATACCTTAATCCCTCCTCAGTTCAATCATTGAACTCCACGACAACCCCGTCATCATCATACATCGCACCCTCACTGTCTCAGCCAAACCCCGCAAATTACCCACTGTTGATCCCCAGTCCATCCCGTTTACCCTATCTCACCAGCACCCATAACCCCAAAAGCCAAATTCGTTCAACCCATGGCAACCTCATATAAATGCGAACTCCTCCTGACGTCGATAATTTCAGTGGATTCCGAGTCTAAATCGCGATACCCTATTCCTCAAACCCAACGTTAGTCGATCGCGGTATGTAGTGAATAAAATGTGTTTGAGTTCGAGCTTTAGAAGACAAACAGGTTGAATTCTGACTTCAGTTTTCTATTTTATTCTATTTTTTATATGGTGGATGATTTCTGATTTTGATTGGGGAAAAAGAATGAAAGGAATGTGATTGAAATAGTTTCTCATTGGTTTGGCGAAAATAACGAAAGCAGTTGCTCAATTTATACACACGAATAAGGGAACAAATCGTACGAGGACATTAAAATCATGTTTCTTTGATTTTAAGGAGGGAGACATTACGGTAATGAGAATTAAAGGGAGAAGACAACGTAGTTATAGGTAGGCTGTGATGTAAATGTTAGGTCGGCTCTTTATTATATATATTTTTATTTTGATTTGAAATTTAACTATATGATTTTACCCCTTAGTTTTGTAATAATATAATTGCGGTTCCGAACTCCAATCGAGACGCAACAACTGACATTTCAAGATGTTAATGTTACTTTGAACTCAATGGAACCGAATTCTAAATTTTAATTTGACTGTATAGAAGATATAACAATTTAAATTACCGATTTAAATTAAATTCGATTTAAAATATAAATTGATTGCAAACAATTAAAATCATTGATAATAAATTATTATCATTGTTCTAATTCAGTATATAATTTAAATTGACCATCTGAATCATTTCGATTCAGTTTTAGCTTCAAATTCAATTACTTGTCATTTTTCTATTACGATAATTCAATGTATTCGATATTAAATCGTATAATGATTATTAAATCAATAAATTCAATAAAAATCCATTTATTATTCCAAATCAATATTTAAAATAAATTTAAATATTCATATGTTAAATGCCCAAAAATCCGGAACGTTACAACTTTAGTAGGAGTCCTTGGTTAAATCCGGTATTCATATCTTCGAATTTTAAAAGTCGTGACAGTTATTCAGAATGGGTTAAACCCGGTCTTTCCGATTAACTCGCGCATCTTTAAAATCATGTGATATATATATAGAAAACATCTCATTCCAATCATGAATATATTTTTTATTCAAATATTCTTTATACTACGAATGGTTCCCAATAATCTTGTCAAAGATTATCTCATTTGAACTTATTGTTTAAATCTTTCCTTTGAAATCATTTATGAAGATTTTATAATATCTTTTCACAACTTAAACAAAATAAAGTTTTTTTAGTATTATCATAAATATCAATTCTTACGAAGTAATCATTCTCATCGTTATCCCATTCCAAACCTATTCACTCCATGGAGCAAAACTGGTAGTACTCCATACTTAACACCCATCGTGTTACAGGTAAATTTAATTACCACTTAATTTTCCCAAGTCATATTATGGTTATTAGGACTGAATTTAGATCAGACCTGATAATTAGTCGCTTTTACACATGAGTGGATTAAACTATATATATGTTATAATGATATATGATATCCTTAGATTCTCATTTTGATTATTATATTGTCATGTTTAGGCTAATCATAAAAAAAATTCTACTTAAATTATATATATTAAACTGTAGATCTTAAAAGTGTTAGATTTAGAAACAAAACTTGTTCTAACAAGAATAAATCTGAACACATAAGCAATGATTAGGCTTAAAATGATGGAAAAGGGGCGTAAACCTAAATATGAGAAAATTTATAGTTATACTTTCAAATATATAAAAGTCAAATAAAAAGGGAATTTAATGTATTTGGGAAGTTAGGAACATTTTGTTTGGTTGGAGAATAATATATTTCTGTATTTCATGTTTTAAAAGGAGCGTTGAACATAATTACAAGGATAAAGTTAAAATAAGGAGTAGTACAAAACATATGTGTTAATGTGTCTTGTATTATCTAACGAAAAGGAAAAAAAACAAAGAAGATATTTATAATTATAGAACACTATAGGAGGAAATTGTATTACAGGGACTATAGAAATAGATTCTAATAAAGCCTTGGTAATATATGCACTAGAATATGACCAGCCAATAAGAATAAGAATTATAATGGTAGTTAAAAGGTAAAAATATAACAGTTAAGATGAGGGTAAAAAGAAAAAGGAAATAACCAGGTTGAATTCTTGGTAGGCTAAAGAAAAGATAAAAGACGTTAATGGTAAAGATCTAAAATAAAAATAAAGAAAAGAACTAATGTATGTCCTTAAGATATGTACACAAAGCAAGAAAGAAGATATTTAATATGGTAAGTAGTTTAGGATAATTAGGTACAACTTTCGATTGAGACTATCATGTAACAATAAAGAACCTAATAGAGGATTAAATATCATAATAAGAGAATAAAATAAATAAAAAGAAAGGGAATGTGCACTAAACACATAAAAAAAGATTAGATATAGGATCTAATAAAGAAAGAGGTCACAACTCTAACCTCACAAGACGGGTTAACAATAGTCTAAAGGGAACATGGATGTAGGCCTTATGAAGTGGACCATTCTGTCTCCTTTAAAGTAAAGGGGGTCCTCAATGATGAAGAACCATGAATTTTTCAACAAAGGTAGATAAGCCACTTCAAGAGACGTGGAGGATATCCTAAGATGACCCTCCGATGTAGGCCTTATGAAGCGGACCATCGATGGCAGGTCTGTTAGATTTTATCAAGAGGGTATGCCTAGCTTGCATTAGACAGTTTAAAGGATGATGGGTGATTTCAGTATTCGTGCAACACCTAACTTAGATTCGGTTCAAGGAGAGAACAAAATGGATAGTAGTCTCTCAAGTACTGGTCATCATCAATTAGTAGCGAGCATAGGGAAGGGCTTGGGTTAGACTTCTATAGGCTAATGATTCTTCACTATCGAGATGCTGAATTGAGGAGGCAATGTCACATGGTTATTTAATTTTCTTTTTTTTGGCGATGTCGTTAACCCATGAGAAAGACTTCCAACTAGTAGATGGGTGGCTGCTAAGGGACATTGTTGTGCTCTTAAAGGGACAATCCATATATGGCATCTGTTTCGCACAATGTGGGCATTGGTGCAACTTGTGAAAGGGACTCAAAAGGGTAGGTAGAACGATAATGTGCATATCCATAATAGAAAGAACTTTACAAATATTCTTATTGTACGATGGAACAATTATAATGTAGGCCTTATGAAGTGGAACGTTACAGATGTAGTTCAGCACTCTTGGTGAGAAGGTGGATTCTTAGCGAGGAGGATATGAAAGGTACTACGGGTGGTAGCTAGGACCAAAGTCATAACGACCCGAATTTCCCCACCCTTCGAACAGACCATAAGCCATACAGGTCTGATAAAAAAGGACAGAAATCTTCGGATTTTTATGAGAACACGATGCATCGAAACACAGAACAAGATAACTTTTCATTGCTATTACAACTAGTTACATCAGTGTACAAGATACCAGAGTATAAATGAATAATACACAGTGGAAAAATATCAGAGAATCAATTACAATACAACAAAAAATTAAATACATAAATACAATACACAGCGGAAGACTGCAAAATAATCCTGAGTACAACTCACGCCATAATCTAGGATCCTGTTAAATAAATATCTACAAAAAAAAAAAACAACTAGCTGCCCGTGTGGAAAATATGGAAAACCAGAGTTTAGGTGGAAAACAATAAACTCTGAGTCAGTTATGGGACTGGTGTGATAACTAAAAACAGTTGTTAACTTTATTTTAAAGTAAGGTAAATCACGGGACCATGCCGTATGACATGGAACGGGTTTACTCAACATGCATACCAGTGCATAAAAACAAACAATGCAATGCCTTTTGAAAAATGAAGCTATTATAAGACTCAGGTCCCATCACACAACGCAAGCGCAAGCCGGAGGGTAGAATTTTGACTTATAATAGCCAAACATGCTTGATATGCGGTATTTTTATATTCATATTAGTATATAGTGCAGAAAAAACAATTTCAAAAATAAATGTATCAATCTTAGACGGCTTAATACCCCATCCTACTATGTCGTCATTAGGTTTACAACTAAAACCATAATGTTGCATATTAGAAATTGGGTTTCCATCATGAGTCGAGGCAAGGGATCTTCCTTATCATATTCGGGCAATCTCTAGCAGGATGCCTAGGACCTAGACTCTGGTGATCCCTTGGAGCGGTAGGGCCGGTGAGGAGTACGTTGTGGATTGGTCAATACCTAAACAATATGTTTCCCGATCCTATTGGACCCCTTGGTTTATCTGTCGATCTTGTCCTTGTGCCGCCATATCCAAGGAGCCTCGATTCCAACATCCACATAAGTAAAAATGTCAGGGCTCTATACCATGACATCACTTCTAGCTAGAAAGAAACACGTCTTCACTACGGTCCATTCCGTTTTTGACTCATATCAGGGTGTGAAGCTCGCGAATTTACGCCATACACAAAGCTACGCTATATTAGCTATGCTTCGATCATCATCCACAAAGATCTGCTTTTCAACAAAAGATTTGATCACTGCATCTCAATATGCCACATTATCAATCCATACTATACCATTGAAGTTTACCAATATATAACCTCTAAGCTCATATGTCTCAGAGAAGTGTGTTAAGCTAAGAGAATAAATTCTCCACCACAAAACAAATATATATTTAGTAAGGGCCAATTAATACATCACAAAATAAAATGTTAGACATATAATCCATTTGCAAGTCCATTCTGGGTGTGAATGAAGCTGGAGGCACCTTATTCCTCATCCCATATGCCGAATACAGGAGAAAAGACCTCGCATATCCGGTCGATATCCAAGTACGTCTGGATGATAACCATTTATTACATCAACTTGGGTGTACTGCCCAATTGAGACATCAATAATCTTCCACACGATGTGAAGATCTCCAGTCTTTAACCACCGTCTTCGTATCCTCGACTTTAATCGTCGTAATAGTTATTCAGGATGGGTTAAACCCATCTTTTCGAATAACTCATGCATCATTAAAATCATGTGATATATATAAAGATAATACACACATCACATTCCAATCCAGAATATTCTTTTACTCAAATATTCTTTACTTTGGCAAAGGTTCCAATTAATCTTATGAAAGATCGTCGCATTTAAACTTATTATTTAATCCATTCCTTGGAAATCGTTTCAAGAGTTTTTATAATAACTTTTCACAACTTAAACCAAATTAAGGTTTATAAAATTAGTCGGGATTATCGAGCTTTATCGAAGTAATCATTCATTTTATTATCCCAATCCCAACCTATTCATCACATGGAGCAAAACTGGTAGTACTCCATGACTAATACCCATCTTGTTAAATTTAATTACCATTTAACATTCAAATCTAATTAAAGATTCATTAATTGCATGGAGTAAAACTGGTAGTACTCCACGAACACTTCTTATGTTTGGTAAATTTAATTACCGTTTAAATTTCAAGTTAATTAAAGATTAATTAAAACCTTAATTTAATTTTAAATCTCAAGAATCATTACTTAGTGAATACTCAACTTAGGAAATTAATCCTATCTTTAAATGGGTAAAAGAACTAATGTCTTTTAAAACATCATTCACAATAAACCAAAAATCACCTTCCATTAAGTATGGAACCATCACAGAAATCAGATCAGTCATAATCGGTATAAATTTCTATATACCACTAATACTATAAACAGAATAACAGGAAAGCCTTTAAAATTCCATAAATAGTAAAGGCCTTCCTTCACAGGAGCTCATTTCGATTATTAATAAATCGAATTTCATTCGATTCAAATTTAATTATTTAAATTGGAAAACTTATCTAAATCTTAATTAAAAGATTTACTACATTCTCAATCGGGGTTTAAGAATAGATTTATTAAAGATACGATTCACAACAAACCCAACATCAAATTTGATATTAAATACAAGGCTTTGAGTAAAAATCATAACGACTTATTTTCAATACCAAATTCAAAAACTAACAAATACCGTTTTGGGAATAACGATATCTATATCTTCCAAATTCCTCAACGATATCCATATAATCACGAAATCCAATATCGAAATATCCGAAGATAATTTCCATCAAATCCTTTCTAATTTATATGTTGGAAAACTCTAGTTATGTTAAAACTATTCTCAATCCAATAAGCTATTTAAAATTAGTGGAGTACTTAAATCCAGAAAACATCGTCTGATTTTAGTCGAATATCTGATGTCCTTTCGGTTCTTCCCACCCCTCGGCTAACGGAATAATTTCCAATAAGATATCACGGGTGGTACCAGACTTTACTCTCAGGAATTATTGCATATTCCTTTTGGTTCTTTACTCTAGTTGTTAGCTAGCTCATTTAGATAAAAATATCTTTTATCTTTACCAAACCTGGAGTATATAATCCATAAATATTTTTAAATCAATTATTATGATTTAATATATTTTAGCCATATTTTTAATAATTTTATTAAGGCGCTTACAATTGGTTTCCAATATCGGCCACCGAGCTGTACCCATAAAGACCTTTTCCAAATCAGATTTGGACATATTTTACAATCAAACTATTGGATTTCAAAATTTATTTTTCCATTTGAAATATCTTTTCATTATGGATCTAACGCTTACAGTTTCAGGAGAATCCGACGGTCGGATCTACCGGTATGCCAATTCGAAGTGACGGGTTAATGTTTGTGAACTATCGCCATGTGACACATTCTATTCAAACCCGAATAAATTTATAATTTAAAAATAAATCAAAACACTTTCCCATCCAATTTTATAAATTATAAAAAGTTTATAAATTATCTTTGAAAACTCTGTTACAATCGTTTCTCTTTAAAATCCATATTTCCACTATACAGTTAACTTTAATATTATTTTAATAAACAAAATAACTTTATTTTTCAAAAGTCTTTATTTTTATCAATTTTTCCGTACATTCATTATAAAAATAAACGAAAAACTTTCGAGATTGAATTTCTTTCAAAACGTTTTCTAAATAGCCCGACCAAACTTCCCTTTAAA
The DNA here is from genome assembly GCA_030737875.1 of Allium sativum. Taxonomy (NCBI): domain Eukaryota; kingdom Viridiplantae; phylum Streptophyta; class Magnoliopsida; order Asparagales; family Amaryllidaceae; genus Allium; species Allium sativum. Next base: position 37,548 of record JASFAX010000856.1, on the reverse strand, counting down.
AAAATTAACTATTCATTTCCAAATCAAAACTTCGACAAGGCCATAAGTATATTAAAATTACTTCAAAATCATTCGCTACAGTTACGAATATTAATCGATATTTTAATATATACACTTCCGTCTAAAATCAGACATCGAAATCAAACTTTGAATTTTCATTGAATATTATATTATTAAAATATTCGTTTTTATTATGAATTGGAATGAAACGCAACCAAACACCATATAATTTTATTTATGTGGATTTTCAAACATCATATGTATCCAGCAATAGTTGTGAACAACTATCTAACATCCAATTCACATGCAAAGTGCACTTTACCATATAAGCATTAAATAACGCTTATATCGCTCTATCAATTCGCAAATTGACCGTCTACATACTTGGGGTTAAGATCACCGTTTATCTTTCTCCCAATACCCATGTGAGGATTACATCACATTCACAAACAATCTTGACTTATCTACACACATGGGGATGCGTGAAATTATCGTTTCAAGAATATTGTGGGGTTTATGTTATAATCTATGTAACTTACATACACACATAAGAGACGTGTGAATTACTGTCATCTCAAGACCCGTGTGGGGTTTGCTATTCAATTAATTTGACTTACACACACACGGGAGATGTGTAAAAATATCATCCCAATACCCATGTGGGGTTTACGTCAAAATCTATGTAGCTTATTTACACATAAGAGAGACGTGTAGCGTATTGTCATCTCAGGATCCGTGTGGGATTGCTTTTCAATCAGTGTGTTAATACAAGTGTATAAATATATATAAAAATCCAACACATCATTCAAGAACTAAACATATTAATATAAGACATCATTTCTTAAGAGATAACGTAAGCAAAGAAAATTTTTCACTTGAATGCATAGGAAAAAAGTTAATAGATATTTTAACCAAACCTTTAAATGAAACAAAATTTGCTAAATTTTGAAGAGAATTAAGCATTTGCTCTTTAACCGAAATAGTGTAATTAAATATATTAATATAAATATAGTATAAAATATAATAAAATTCAGAAAACTAAAAAATATTGTATGTATGTCTACATACGGAAACTTGAAATGAATTCTCCTGTGAGTAGGGACTTTCATCTCCACATGGATCATTTCTTTAGAACCAAATGGGGGATAAAATGGAGTGTTCCCAGTCGTAGTTTTATGAGTCGTACGATAATCCCATAGTGCAAGTGGGGGCTCTTCTAACTAACCACCCTTGGCTTTCTAGAGGCGCTTCTTGATGGTTCATTTTATGATCTTATTTACTGCTTCTACCTTCCCATTTGTTTGCGGGTTGGCAACTGTTGAGAAGCTCTTCTGGATCTTGTATTTATCACAGAAGCTCCAAAATTCATCACTCTCAAATTGCATCCCATTGTCTGTGACTGTCCGCGGTACGCCAAACCTACAAATGATATTCTTTAGAACAAAATTAATGACTTTATTTGAGGTGATGATGGTCAATGGCTCTACTTCGGCCCATTTGGCGAAGTAGTCCACAACTACAATGGCACATTTTAAACTAGATTTTATGGTGGGAAGTGCTCTAATGAGATCAATGCCCCAGACAGCAAACCGCCATGGGCTAACCATTTGACTTATCTCTGTAGATGGCATCCTTGGAATCTTTGCAAATCTCTGACACCTGTCACATTTTATGGTGAAAGTTGCTTAGTCTTGATTCACATCAGGCCAAAAATAACCATATCGAAGAATTTCTTGGCCACATTCACTGTTGTGCTGCTCTGCTAGAATTTCTTTCGATTCCTCTTTAGTGACGCATCGGAGCAAAGGCATAGTAAAACCCCATCGGTATAGTCGACCATCCTGAATAAGATATAATGGAGCTTTCCACAAAATCTTTCTCCGCATCTTCTCTTCTGCTGGTAGTGTTCCATTCAGTTGGTATTCTTTGATTAGAGTCATCCATAAATCTAGCTCTTCAGCTGGTTCCATAATCCAATCAACATCAGCGTGCTCAATGTTAGGGCTCGAAAGGACTTCTGCTGGAACGAATCCCATTTGCTGCACATCTCCTGTGCTTTCCAGCTTTGCAAGCGAATCTGCTTTCGTATTCTCCTGTCGAGGAATATGAGATATGTTATAGTGGTCGAAGCCTTCAAGTAGCTTCCAAGCTTTGGATAGATAAGCCGGCAAGTTGCCTGCTTTAGCTTGGAATTCTTTCTTGACTTGGCACACCACAAGCTTCAAATCGTTGAAGATTTGCAAAGTCCTTAACTGCAATTCCTTCGCCAATCTTATTCCAGTGATGAGAGCTTCATACTCTGCTTCATTATTTATCGACGGAAATTCTAGTCCAAACGCATAGCAAATGGATCTCCATTCGGGAGATTCCAAGATCACACCTTTCCATGAACAATAACCGTTTCCTACTCCATCAACAAATAACTTCAACTGAATCACAATTTGAACTGGAGGCTCTTCCTCCCCCTCTCCACGGTCTGTGAACTCTATGATGAGATCTATAAACGATTTTCTATTAATTTCCCTTCGAGGATGATAAGTGATGTCATACTGGATTAGCTGTATATTCCACTTTTGCAACTCCCGGAGGTTCCGGGGGGAACAAGACTTGCTTCAACGGCTAGTCGGTGAGGACTTTAATCGGATGAGCTTGAAAATAGGGCCTGAGTTCTTTGAGGCGGTCAACAAGCAGTAGCCAAGCTTTTCTAGCTTCGGCAGTTTAGTTTGCCCCCGTCAACCTTTTACTGATGTAGTTGACAAGCCTCTGAATCTTCAAATCTTCCTTCACCAAAACAACACTCAACGCATGTGCAGACACCGCCAAGTACAAGAACAAATCTTCGTCATCGCTGGGCTTGGATAACATTGGAGATGTCACCATATGCTGGATGAGTTCTTCAAACGCTTTCTAAAATTCACAAGTCCACTGGATATCTTTCTTTCCTTTTCGTAGGACATCAAAGAAAGGAAGGCATCTATCAGTTTCTCTCGATATGAAGCGATTCAAAGCAACAATCTTCCCATTAAGGCTTTCAAACTCTCTCTTAGTCCTTGGAGAACGTATTTCCCTAAGGGCAGAAATCCGAGCTGGGTTGACCTCTATCCCACGAGCGTTGACCTTGAATCCTAGGAACTTGCCTGATGCGACCCTAACAGAGCACTTCAAAGGATTTGGCTTCATGCCATATCTTCGCAGGATATCAAACATCTGGGCCAAATTCTCTAAATGATCGGCGACCCTTTTTGACTTTACCAACATAACATTAACTTAAACTTCCATCGTCTTTCTGATTTGAGCTTTGAATATTGCGTTTACAAGTCGTTGGTAAGTCGTCCCTGCGTTCTTCAGGCCAAATAGCATCACCTTATAGCAATACAAATCCCTGTCGGTCATGAAGCTGGTGTTGTCTTGGTCAAGTTCATACATTATAATCTAATTATATCCTGAATATCCATCCATGAAGGATAACAACTCATACCCGGTAGTAGAATCTACGAGTTGATCTATCTTGGGTAGAGGGAAGCTATCCTTCGGATATGCCATGTTCAGATCTGAATAATTGACGCAGACCCGCCATTTGCCATTTGACTTTTTCACTAACATGGGATTGGAGACCTAGTCTGGTTAGGCAGATTCTCTAATAAAGCCATTGTCCATCAACCTATCAACGTCTTCTTTCAAAGTCGTCAATCATTCCCATCCTTGGGTTCTCCTTTTCGGATTTACAGATGGTACGCGCGGATCTATGTTAAGCTTGTGGACAGCAACATCTGGAGATATTCCACACATTTCGGAGTGATTCCACACGAACACATCTAAGTTTGCTTTCAGAAAAACAATTAACTTACTCTTTATTTCCGGACTCAGCTGAGATCCAATATTTGGCACAAAATTTGGATCCTTCGGATTTACTACAACAGGAAGAGTAATCTCAGCTGGGATCGGTCTCCCCTCCTCTACACTGGCTTTTCTAGGATCAATATCTTTTTGTGCACTATTGTGCTCGCCAGTGTAAGGGCCTTGCTTTAACTGCTATAATGCATTTTCACGAATGTGGAGTGAGGCCTCAACACTCACTATCCTTCCCATCTCCCGCTTCCTCGCTTCATGAAGCTCAGCTATACAGCAATCTCTCGTTGTGATCTGATCTGCCTTGATCACTCCCACTCCGTTCTCGGTTGGGAACTTCATAGTCAAACACCAGGGAGTGACAGAAATTTTGAAGCCTGCAAGAGTCGGTCATCCAAGAAATGCATTATGTGTGGATAGCTCATCCACTAGGGTAAAAGTTTGTAACATGGACACCTTACGCACTTCGTCTGCCAATTTCACAAGCAGATCAATCTCGTCAATTGGTTGTGTCGGCTGGCCGTTGAATCCATGAACCTTTTGCGGACTAGCCCTAGCATCCTTCAACGAAAGCTTCATTTTTTGTAAAGAGTTTATGAAAACGACGTTCACCGAGGCTCCTGTATCGACCAAAACCCTTCTCATAATCACCGGGCCAAGGCCAATCATGATTACCAAAGAATCAACAGTCGAAGTGAGAACCCCATCAGATTCTATTTCTTCGAACACCACATCATCATTAGAGGTTTTGGGTATCTTCATCGGAAGTGAGTTACTTAAGATCTAACACCTTCCTTCCTTGGAAACATTTTTTAGCTCTTCAGCGTACCTTTCCATTTCACCCCAACTCTTCCCAACTGGATGTGGTCCTCCATAAATTATGTTGATGATCGGTCTCGGGTCCATTGGAGCCTGAGCCTTCTCCCCAGATGCCCCATGTCCAGCAGAGGCCTTTTGTCCTTTAGTGTTCTGAGGCTTCTTCACATACTGCGGGATAAGGCCCTTTCTAATGAGCTCCTCTATCAAGGACTGCAAATGCTTACACTCATTAGTATCGTGCCCTGGCTGTTTATGAAACCTGCAGTACTTCCATGACTTGAGAGCTTGCTCTGTGACCTTCTGCTTCTTTACTTCTGGGAAAATATCGTGGTCCATGGTAGCGATGTAAATCATTTCTGGAGTCTCATTGATGGGAGTGAACTTTGAAGGTTTTAAGAACTGTATCTTCTTGTACATCTTGTTATCCTTCGCCTCTCCCCCCCTCTTCTGGCCAGAATTGTTCTTCTGCTTAGTTTTCCCCTTGCCACCTTTCTTAGTTTAAGAAGCACTACTTTACCCAGGTTCTAGAGCAATCTCAGGATCTTCCTCAACCCGAATATACTCATCGGATATTTTGTAGAATTTTTCAAGAGTATTCGGCTCTTTCATTTTTATCCATCTTCCTAGCTGTGACTTCTTATATACAGTATGATACAAATCCATTAATATCATCCGTGGTTCGGGATTTCCCACTTCAGCGACAACTGCATCAAAAGCGGGTTAGTAAGGCTTTCACGGACTCTCCAGGCCTCTGCTCAACATCGTTGAGTGACATGACGTCTTTCGCCTTGGTAGAGTACAACCGAAACTGCTCTTTAAACTTTTTTGCCAAGGTAGCAAAATCATCCACAAACTTCGGCGGGATCTAGTGGACCATAGAGTAGCCACCCCTTCCAAAATAGGTGGGGAAATGTAAATATTTTATCTCGTCGGTAGCCCTAGCACCGCTCATGTGCTAGTCGTATTTAAATAGGAAAATGTTTGGATTCCCTGTTCCGCTATATGCAGTTATGGTTGGAGGTGTAAACTTCTTGGGGAACTTCGCCTTTTTGAACCTCTCTATGAAAGGGTTTTTGGTTGGTGAAAATTCCCATTCTTTTTCATCATATTTGCGGGCCATGCTCCCCTTCATTATATGTTTGACCACATCAGATGAACGCTTCTCGTAATCGATTTGCTCCACGGAGCAGGCATCGGTTGTCGTACCAGATCGATCACGTTTCGAATTCCGATGCATGGGACCCTTCTTGGTGGGTGCTCCTACGGTGGGGCTAGAGATGTTCCGAGCTGCATTCCTCTCGATGTGGTGTCGATATAACACCCCGTAATTTTAAAGAACATTAAAATGATAAACTAAAATATACTTAATTAAATTTGGGAATTAATTAAAATGGAATGCGCCATTGCATTCGTCTCGGAATTCTGCTTAAAATAGACTTTGAGTTTGCGTAAAACGAACATCGTATAAAGAAGTTATTAAACCTAGAAATTTATACATATATAAGCTAATTATATATTAATTAAAATCAGATTTCAAATTCAAATGACGAGGAAAAGGGAGGGAGTTAGGCCCATTAGGGGTCGACCCATACCCTATGGACGTCGATACCTATGTTGAACCCACCAAGGGGTTGTCGATCACTATGTCGACACCTATGTCGACCCTCGTTCAATCTGGACACGCTGGGTGTCCTGGTTCGTTGGCTGACGACTATATAAAGGACCTTAATCCCATTGTTTTATTCACCAACATCTATGGTGACGCCATGAAGTTGCTTCAACTTAGATTGATTTATCCTATTCTTTTTCAACAACTAAAGATAGACATATTCAAGGATTTGTGCTATAGCATCAACAATCAACTCTCTGTTTTTTGATCTAGTCCTTGTGAGTTCATGTTATTTTTAGATACAATTATCTAATAAGTAATCCTGACATGTTTATAAATTGGATCTAAGCCTACGTCTGTTAGTAATTCGGATCATATCATATCTACTTTTACTTGTACATCGAATCCATAGTTCTCATATGCCTAAATTCTACCATTATATGTCTATCTTGTTAGTTTGGTCTATTTTATCATCTTATGCCTAATTTGTTATCATGCCTATTCTTGTTCTCTTCCCTTCCTCTTTCCCTTTTTATTTTTATGTCTTGGTTACATTCGAGCCTATGCCAAATAACGTAGAGATATACGTACGGATGAAATTAGGAAATGTTTGGGAAATTTCACTACAACAAAACGAATCTATTACAACAGGCAATGCCCGTTGTAATAGGTGTTTTACAACGGCCAGCTCGCCCACTGTATTAGGCCATGTTGTAATATGTCCTTTTTTACAATGGGCAATGAACGTGGTAATAGGCAGTTGTACTAAACTTTTTACAACGGTCTTATGTTGTTGTTATATATTTCTTCAATAGAATAGCAACCCGTTGTAATATTTTTTGCAATAGGTATTGACCGTTGTAATAGACGTCTATTACAACTGTTTTTGCCAGTTGTTAAAAATATACAAAATTATAAGAAAACCATTGATGCAAGATATGCAAATTGTATGCGCAATTGTCAGAAACCAACACAAATTATATATTCACATTATATGAAGTCACACATTTATTTCCTTTTAAAAACATTGTCACACATTTACAATAAATAACAAAGAATATAGTACATGTTAAACACAACAACAATAATAATACCTATTGTTTGGACACAGATATGATACAAACATCCACATACTAATCACATATATATCATGCTTAGTAAAAAACACTTATGGACATAATGCATATAACCTTATTTCTCAAAAGATGAGTGCAAGTGCAATTTCAACACTCAATCCCTTCACTTGTTTCAATCCCGATGAAAAATCTCGCTTTCGCTTCTTAAACTCGAAAGCGACAACTTATGTCCCTTTGGTCTTTCGCCAAAGCCTCGTCTTCATGTGCTCTTGATTGGATTCAATAATACAGAAAGGTTAAATAGCCCATCACAATAACAATTTGGAATTATATTCACAATTCATACCTTACTTTTAAATGGCATTAGACTATTTGACATAGGTTAAATGCTAAAAAAAATATGTCACTATGTGCAACTGAGTTGCAAACTCAGTTTGTAAACTGAGTTTGCAACTCAGTGGCAAAACTAAGTTGTTCCAAACTGATTGGAAAAACCGAGTTGTCCTAAAATAACTAATCTTAACCAATAGTTTATAGTATGTCCTATGCTTTCTTTCATGATTCTTCATACAACTGATCTACCAAAATTATTTGACAGTTTGGTCATGAATATATAAATGTACTAGATGGAAACCAAGCCTATATACCTAGGAGATACTCATTAAGCTAAAAGGAAGGCACATATACCCAATCATTATTATTTTCCAAAGAACTAAAATTGAAAATAAAACAATTATTAAATATTTAACATAACCAAATGTTTGTGTATAATATTTGTTCATATGTATAATTTTATACGCATAATACTTCATAGAAAGTATTTTGAAAGTACACACAAGAATATGTACTTTCATCATGGCGAGAACATACAAGTTCTTCATTTCTCATCTGGTCTTTTCAGTCCAAATAATTTGGCTCGGTAACATTTTGTGTGATGTTTCCGCTTTATCAATATGCCTAAAGCTATTGGATTTCTTAAACAAAATCCATATGTGTTCTTCCTCCGATACAAATTCGACACTAGGCCTTACAATTTCAAGATTCTTCCTGTTAGTAGTACGTACCTTTAGTGAAGTTTCAGCTTCTTCGCTACAGTTCAGGTTTCTAAGTTCTTCTGTTGATTTCATCATTCACTCTGTCTGCTAAGAATTCAGTTTTAAGTACCTTTTTCCAACATTGGTGTTAAAACATAAGATCTGCATCACTTTCCAATCCTCCTGACGTCAGAGCAGGATCCATGTCCAAGTTTTCGACATTCCTTATATCCTTTTTAGAGTGGCTTGGCTTCTCTTCAAATGCAGAAGGAACGAAAATCAGTAGTCTAAAAAAATGATCTACTATTTAACAAAGAGGAACAAAGAAGCAAGTTATGAAATCACCAATGTTACAAAAGTTTATATGCATCACAAATAGTTCTAAGAGGCTCGGATGCCATCTGCACCAAAAATTGTCATAGATATGTACCAAATAAGAAACAGATTAAAATATAGCTTAACTTCTAAATCCTAACTTCCATGAGCGATTCTACGTTCGAGATGTATGCCCAAAGCAAGTATTTATGTCGACATGCAATTTAAAAAAATTGTAACTTTTGTTTTGTCTTGGAATAATCATGTGAACAACATGAATGAAGACAACCGAGACAAACCAGCTTTTCTACTTATGTGAATAATATATATTTCCACACAAAAGGGCCATCATTTGTGCTACATAAAATTGGGTGTGCAAGAAGAGTTATGACTTATGAAGTACAATATATAAAGTCTAATTTAACATGTACAGTTTCCACATTTTGAGATAGAGACATAATGGTTCAAACAACTACAAGATGCGACTTCTTGATGCTATAGAGAAGGAAACAAGGCAGAAATGTTATGATTCAAGACATGTACTAAACAAAACATACATATACATGCATATGAATGCACATATGTATATGTTGATACATTCACCCTTAGTTGGATGCATGCAGTTCCAATTTTTAGCAAACAAGGATATGTGGAGTTCACAGTGTTAGAATTTTTTTTTTAATAAGAATTTCAACATCGGCAAGTGTACACAAAGCATTCACGTGTGTGTTACCAATCGATAATTTAAAGATAGAGCCACGATTATCATACATCCACCCAAATCAGTCAAAATATGCGGCCACCAACCTTTAATAATTATGTCCAAGTTTGTAAACGTTTCTGCCAGTTCCCATGTTCCCAATCAAAGATGCAATATGTGTTATGGTCATAAAAATATAAAGTTATATTCAAACGGTAAGTGCACAATAACTCACTTATCAACATGGGTACACATGTGATAACAAGGTGCTTCCAGGTTTTATCACACACGGCTATAGGATGTGTTTTTGCTATAGGAAATATTAACCAAGTAAAAGACATAACAAAATGTGTATTCATGTTGCAAATGATACAATAGGGGATGGTTCTTATTGAGATTATAAATCAGAATAAACCAGGCAAACATGATTTTCTTGCTACAGATTATAGCGAACAAGGCAACACATAATAGCGGAATAAACAAATCCCAAATATAACTTCAAATTACCATGGATCAAACATAACTGTTTAAGGGTTCAAAGCGGTCGGTGTAAATTTGCAGGGTACCGCAATATACAAGGTGCATAGTTTAACGCATACTCTAATCAAACTAAACGTGAAAATAATGCAACCATAGGAAGTAAACATAAGACAGGAGTTCTACGGAAAATCGGTAGTTCAACATCAAACAAGTTACAACTATATTTCTAGTATAAAATCGAAGTTGAACATGACATAAAGCAAATCGTGAGATGACTCACCTATTCGGTGGACAGCAGCAACAAAAATAACAGTTACGCGAAGAAGCTTCAGAGGTGTCAGGGATCTTCCCTGGTCAGCGCACTGTCAAAGGCGCAAACAACGATGGATTCGGTCGAAGTTGAGAAGAGGAAACTGCGATGAAAGGCTGTAGAAGGAGGCAGCTTCAGGTGGACTTCGACTTGAAGATGAGTGAACGTAGCAAAAGTCGGGGTTAGGATGGTCGGAGCAGGTGCTGACGAGGTGGTGGCCAGGGAGCTATGTGGTCGGAGGGGTTACTTGGGCTTGCGGAGAATCGTTGATGGGGTCAGTTTCACTAGTGACAGCGAGGGTAAGTGGGAATGGATGGGGTGAGCTTAACAAGCGATTTCCTTTTATTTTTAGTTGTTAGTGTTATAAGAAAAGGAGAGGAGGGAGAAATGGGTGATGATGTTCACAACGAAAGAGGAAGGTGGAGGCGAATGGATTTGAGAAAGAAGATGGATTTGGTGGAGGCCATGATTTTCAATTAGGGAATTTGGGGCTCATGTTTTGGATGAGGCGAGAATGAAATGATAATGAAGTGTTTGCTTTCAGCGGCTATAGAATAAGAGCGGCAGTAATTAAAAATATAGGGAACGGACACGGTTTTGGCAAAACAAATGGACACGTTTTGAAATATCTGAACAATACGAACATGTGCCAACTGATTCAGTTAGGTCCAACAAGTAACAAAACTATTTAAACAAATAATTTAAAAAGAGTATATACCGAGTTTACTATATGTATACATACCATTAAATTATACAAACAATACTAGTAGTGTATTTAATACGCTTCAAAACACATCTAAATTTAAATTAAAAACAAAATTCAACCATATAAAATTATTTAAATAAAATGTCAAACAATATACATCAATTAGTTTAAAATATCACTAATGTTTAATTTAACAAAATATAAAAAAATTTAAATTTACATTTAAAAATTAATTTAAAACAATAATAAAATAGACTAGATCTCAATTTTAACCAATATAAATTTCCTAAATATCAAATATCAAATAAATTTCATATTTTAAACCATTAAAAATCTTGGTTTGTTACATTTTAACAGAGGCAACAAAACATTCTAAACATTAAACAAAAATTTGAATTCTAAATTTATGATTCTAAATTTGAATAATGTATCAAACGTTAATTTATAATTTTTATTTATGAATTTTATCGAAGTTTCAAATTTTAATTCTAATTTTTTTGAATTTTAGTATATTTATCTTAGAAATTTTAAAATTCTTGGAATATTAGATATTAAAGATAACAAGTATTTACATGATTAATTACTTAAAAAGAAATTATAAATATTGCTTCTTAATTATTAAAAATTACATATTAATCTAAATTATTAAAAATAAATTATCAAATACATAGCAAAAATTTATTATTATTATAAATTATTAGTTATAATTTATAGTTGTAAAATATTAAATATTTTTAAATATGATCATCAATCATTAATTATTAATTAACAATATTATATTATTAATGATTAGTAATTAGTAATTTAATTTTGTAGTTAGTAATTTATAACATATGATCAATACAATATTATTAATAAATAAAAAATATAATAATTATTTATTTTAAGAAAGCATTAAGAATGCTCATTATTAATTATTGATTATTTGTACTTATTACAACGTGCATTATGACCGTTGTAAAATTAGCACCTCTTACAACGGACGTTTTAAGATCGTTGTAAAATTGGCACCTATTACAACATGCATTTTGTGAACGTTGTAATATAGATGTCTAATTACAACGGGCTAGAGAAGACCGCTGTAATATCTTTCTATTACAACGGGCAGTTATTGCCTGTTGTATAAATGATGTTGTATGAGGAATCTATTACAACGGGCCTGAATTGACCGTTGTAATAGCTCTCTATTACAACGGATAGATAATGCCCATTGTAAAAATGATGTTGTAATAGGGTATTTTTGTTGTAGTGATTGAAGAATAACTTATGTTTTGAAATTTTGGGCATAACTTACGTTTGGGGTTGTGGGCATAAGTTTTATTGGGATTTTTAGGTAAAAGGCATAAACATGAACAATTGGCTAAGAATGGATATGCCTAGACCCGAGGTTAGATTTCACTTGTGGTAGAAGTCTGCCCGGAACCACCCGGCATATCCAGCAACCACATGTGGTTAATCTAATGTGAGAGGTCGAGAGCATAACTATACACGATGCTTAGACATGAGATTAATTCTAGCTTGCGGTAGAAGTCTGCTCGGAACCGCCCGGCATATCCAACAACCACAAGTAGTCGACTTAATGTGGGCGGTCTATGCAATAGTAAATATGAGTAAACAATTAGAAATGCTTAACGAAGATAAGATTGGTGTGTTTACATAAACATGATTGAGTCAGTGGGAGGGATTAAGTCATCTTGCATAAACGGACAAACTTAACCTATATTATATGTTGTTTGAATAAGTGAGAGGGTTCAAGTCATTTTTTAGAAACCGACAAACTTAACCTATAATGGGGTTATGAAAACAGTATGTGTAACCTGTAAAAAAAACTAGTAGTGGGGATGCAAGCCTTGGAGGGTGGGTTGTATCATTTGTGTGGAAGACTTATCAATCAGTAACCCATCTAGGTATCAAACAAAGTACTCCGAACTAGGTCAGGTCAGGGCACACTTACTAAATTGATTGTAAGAGGTCAAAAGAGAGAGGGTGTTAGCAGCGCAAGTTCCGATGGGGTCATGTACGAGCATGGTTCCAGATTGGTAGAGGAAGAATAAGACGTTGTGACATCAGTAGATATGGTTGTACATCTCCTTGTATCATGGCTGCCACTTTAGGGAGTGATACACCCTACTACGGGGCCAGCACGGGTATCTACAAGAGTAGGGAATATCTAGTCTTGCTAGGAGCCCATTAATATCGTTAGGGTAACATCTGTCAGTTCTGTTGGGCTATCTGTTATTGTATGGGTTGAAAACCTCTCACTAGAATTACACCTAAGTATACCATCTTGTTGGGATCATCTTGTTCTGTGATACTAATATTAGTGCAAAGAAACGTATTAGAGAAGTGCAATATATCCTATCATGTTTATCCTGTTTACCTTGTTATATCTACCTTATGACATTGTTATCTCTTTCATTCAGTCTATGTGCTTGTCATGATGCTTTTACTTATTTGTATGCTAAAAGTCGTTGGACTCACCAGAGTTTATGTCTGACCCGTTTTGTTTCCTCTTATTTTCTTCAGTTTCCCCCTTAGGTTCTCAGGGTAGAAATACTCAAGCTTGATTCAGATTCCTCTTTCTTTCTTCTTGGAGTTGCTTGATGTACTGCTTGATTTCGTATCTTCTTTACTATGGCTATATTTTGTGGATTATGCTCTTTTATGTACTCTGATGATGAATTAATAAAAGGCAGAAGATTTATGTTGATGTAATAAGTTTTAGTATTTTAGACTTGTTACGTAATTGGGTTTGGGCCACGAAGATTTTCTATATATTGAAGTTTTTTTTATTCTGTTGTTATTTTAATTATCTGTCTTGTGATATTTCTGTTTCTGTTTACATATAACGCTTCACGAAACTTAATGCATTCCCATAGTGAGTGACATTAAAGGACATGGGGTGTCACACTTGATATCAGAGCTGAAGGTTACCGGTTCAGATAAAAGATTTTGAAAATTGTTTACAAAAAGGTTTTAAAAGAAAGCATTTTCATAGGAAAACTCTGTTTTAAAAACATATTCTCCAAATCCATATGAACTATCTTTCAATTCTCTATTTGAATCTCTTTTTTGTTTCATTTTAGCTTGTCTGGAGAACCTGTCCATCCTGAGGGTGTACAGATACCAGCTTGGTTTCATAGATATCTAGAGGCTATGGCACCTACCGTTGGCCAAGCAGACACTCCTCCACTAACTGCAGCTGCTGTTCCTCCTCCTCCGCGTATTGATGCTTTCGCAAAGATACGTAAGGATTTCCATGCTACGGTGGAAAACCATTACATGGAACTGAGAATTTTGTAGAAGCTAGGAATTGGCTTAAAAAACGAAGAATTTGTTTGAGATTTCCGAGTTTGATGATCGTAGGAAGATTCAGCTAGCCATTTGGCAGCTGAAAGATGAAGCCTCGTTTTGGTGGGAAGTGACACATGCAGGATGACCGGTGGAGACTTGGTTTGATTTCCGACAGAAGTTTGATTTGAAATTTTTTTTCTCAAGCAGAAGAGAGTATGCATATGGAAAGGTTTAATAAGTTTAACCAATTGGCTAGGTTTGGTCTGGAACTAGTGAATACCCCGCACAAGAAAGCTTTGAGGTTTGCAAGAGAATTAAATGAACCTCTCCATGTTGGATATGTCCCATATTTCTATGGGGGCAACTTTTGAGAAACTCGTTCATATGACATTGATTCAAGAAGAAGATAAAGGAGAAAAGAAAGAGGCTAAGTTGATGAGGCACAAAACAAGAAGGTGGAACCCAAGAAAGGAAAACAACAACAAAAGAAGGGTGGGAAAAATGATTAAGCCCGAGAGAAGAGAAAGGGTCATAATTGTGGATGGGTAGGTCATCTAATCAAAGATTGTAGGAAAAGGAAGAGTGGAAATTATTTCCTGTGCGGTGAGGCAAAACATCTTATCAAGGATTGCCCGAAGAGACAAGGGAAATGCCAAAGGACAGGATCTTATGGAGGGCAAGTGCATGCTCTCGTGGCTAGTGTACCCGAAAGAGGTAGGAAAGTTTCTGTCGAAAGTTTAATTTCCATTTTTGATCACCTTGTCAGAACTCTTTTTGATTCTGGCGTTTCGCATTCATTTATATTTGATTCCGTAGTTGAGTCTCTAAACCTTAGTACTAGTATGGTTTTGGATCCCGTTGTTGTCTCAAACCCCAATGGGGGTTTGGTTCATCTGTCTATGATCTGTTGGGGTTTGAGAATATATATATTGGGCATTGAGTTTGAGTGCAGCGCCTTTGTGATTGGTTTCATGGGCTATGGTTTCATTCTAGGGATGGATTGGCTAGCCGAATATGGTGTCATCCTAGACTGTGAGAGGAGGGTAGTTAGACTTTTGACCTGGTTTCGTAAGACCCTCGAGATTTCTTGTGACCCTAAGGGTTCTGTCATGCTTAGCTACCTAGAATCGCTTGTTATATCAATTGATGATTTACGATCTGTTCGAGTAGTCTGTGAGTATCCTGATGTTTTCGAGGAGGTTCGGGGTTTACCTCCGAAGCACGAGATTGATTTCCGCATATATTTGATAGACAATGCAAAGCCAGTTGCATTGCATGTGCGCCACATGGCTCCGAGAGAGAGAGAGAGAGAGAGAGAGAAGGGATCTCAGTAAGGAAGTTGGGGAGCTACTTGAGAAAGGGTTTATTAGGCGAAGCATATCGGAATGGGGTGCTCCAGTTGTTTTTTCAACAAAATCTAAGGGATCTTGTAACAGCCCAAAAATTTTGATGTTAGAAAATATTAATTGTACTTTGAATTAACGTTAAAATGAATATTTTATTTGGATTTCAACTTAAAAATTTGGACCATTATTTATTTTGGAACGTTGTGTATACCTATAAATGGAGATTCTTTTTGGTGAACGGTTTGTCGAAAGCAAATGTTACTAACATTATAACTAATTTGGGACTTCTTTGAATAATCAAAACCTAAGTTTGAATGGAATAAAATGAATCTTGTAAGTTTAAATTTAAATTTTTAATAATTCAATGTAATTAGTTTAGTTAAATTATACATTATTAGTGTTTTAAAACAAAAATTGTAATTGTTGTTTACACAATTATGTATAATGGTTTGGAAATATAACCTGAAATATTTAATTTATTTAGATTTTAATTTGGTTAAGGAATAAAAAAAATGAACTTGAGAAATTATTTGTATGTTTTTTTTACACTTGTTAGGTAGGCTGAAAATTTCGTGCCACTTGTTGTATGAAAATATTATGTTTAACACTTGTTCTTTTTTTTTCCTTGTTTGAATCACCATGAGTTCCCTTGTTTATGTATGCGTCCCTTCCCTTTTCTTTTTCTTATATTTTGCCATGCATTCCCTCACTTCTATCACAAGCCAAGAAAATCAAAAATCCCAAAAAAAAATTGAAAAAATAAACTGAGCCTTCCTCCTAAAAAAATAAAAATCGTTTGCTTCCCGATTCGAGAAGATGGCCTTCGCAATCGGCGCCTCCTCTCAGCCGACGCCATCCAACGTTACTCTCTCCACAGCCTACCTCAAAGCTGACCACCTGCGTCTCCACCGAACCTGTAACCTTCACCAATGTCGTTCGCTCATCTCAAAGTCCACACCGCCATCAAGTCACCTTTCACCGTCGTTCCCTCTACCTCGTTAAAACCTTGAACCCGCAGCCACAAAATTTTTCACATATGTCAGCCTAACCTCCTCGCGTCCGTCGAAATCAGGAGCAAGACCAACTTGAACATCACCGCTAGTTTCGGTTTTGTCATCGTCGTCAAATTGTAATTCTAACTTACCATTACACTTTTTGGCAAGTTGTAACGACCCGGATTTTCGGCAGCTTTGGTTATCGACATAAGCACGATGTCGATAACCAAAACATCCAAAAATCCCGGTAATTAATGAAAGAAATTAGAAGGTGAGAATATATAAGATAGAAACTTAGAATAGAAGAAGAAGAAGAACACAACATCAGAGTAACAAGAACCTCACAGCGGAACGAATAACATATAATAGATAACATAACTTTGAAATATAACAGTTATGTATACAATAGCACTTATCAGAGTATAACACTTACAACACAGCGGAAATAACCATAGCTATATGATCCTGAAGCCTCCTGCTCCACGCTCTTCCAGTATATCTGTAAATTCCTGACTACTTGACTGCCCGTACAAATTTAGGCACCCAAGAGTTTAGGGAAAACAAAACAAATAAACTCCGGGTCAGTCATGGGACTGGTATGAGTAAAACAGTTTAAACAGATATATGAACAAGTAAACGATATCTCATAAGACCACGCCGCAGAACGGAACGGGTTTTTCCCTTATGAGAATCCAAAATATCTTTATATCAAAAACCTTTTGATATTATAATAATGTATATGTACAAATAGATATCAACTAGCAGAAACGCTTTCATCTCACGTTCTACATATATAGTATACAATCAAAATCGCAAGCACGTATTGGATAATGGATTTCCAACTATGACAAGGTATGGAACCACCTTCCGATCAGCGTACTCTAGGAACGATACGCTGGAGTTCAACAAGAACATCTTGTAACTCAACCACAAATGACCGACCACTCATTTCGCTTGAGTGTATCGAATGTATATCACCAACGGTTGGGATCAGCAACCATTCCCGTATATATATATGGGACAACATTGATAGATTTAATAAACAAATGAATATTCTCTAGATAGGTGATTATACACCCTACTTTGGTGCGACCGACTTAGCCATGCTGCCTGCCCGATTTCTGTCATGTACCGGTTGATGAGGCTAGAAGCTACGCTTTATCATCACATCAGATTCACTTCGAATGCTACATTGTCAAATCTATCGAAATCACTAATTGACGTCTACAACAGTACATTACGTGTCAGCTAAAAGAAGTCTCCTTCTCCGCTTCCACTCTTGGTACGGTTGAAGAAATCAATGTACATGACCTTTCTGGAAATACTCTGTCAGACATTCATCGTCATTCACTTAGAACGTCACATCGTCATACCCGCTAAATCACAAATTGACTTATCCAAAAATAACACGGGTATATAGCTAAGAGAAACGAATTCCTCCGCCACCAAACGTGAATACGTTTGAACAGATCAACTTACGCGATCCATTGGATATACTCTGTCAGACCTTCGTCCATACAAGTGTCCTGAAACTGGACAAACTGAAGGCACTATTCTGTAAACAGGATAGCCCTTGCATTTTACTCCGTCTTCAATTATCTTTGGCATATATGATTCGCAACGCTTATGCCAATACAGAGTGGTTCTTTGGATAATAATCCAACCGGTCTCTCCATATTAACAACGTTAAAATGGTCAAAACTTCGATAGTCTGTGATTTAACTATCAAAGAAAAACTCATGTGCAAATAATGATATTATTTCCAGATGGACATTATATCGATCAATCATCAATCACTACAAACCCACAACTATCAAACTTTAACTGTAAACTAATAAGAGAACAACTTCCCAAGTATAAACCCCGAAGGCCGAAACCAACATCAGATCGATACTCAGAAAACTGTTCAACATAACTAATCTCCAGTCAGTTTCTAATTTTGTTTAACTCTATATTCTTTAACTCCATTCACTTAACTCTAACTGTTTACTCTAATCGATTAATTCTAACTGATTAACTCCAACTGGTTAACTCTACCTAATTAACTCTACTGAACTGGTTAACTCTACTGAACTGGTTAACTCTATTCAACTAACTCGACACAACTAACCACTTTCGAATAACATATTAGATTAACTAACTTTAGAATACCATATTCGATTAACTAACTTTGAATACCATATTCGATTACTAACTTCGAATACCATATTCGATTAACTAACTTCGAATACCACATTCGATTAACTAACTTTCGAATACCATATTCGATTAACTAACTTCGAATACCATATTCGATTAACTAACTTCGAATACCATATTCGATTTACTATATTCACTTTATAAAGATTTCCTTTTTAACAACGTTTTATTCATTTGAAAAGATTTACTTTTAAATAACGGTTCTATACTTTACAAATGATTTCCTTTTTATAATGTTCCCTTTCCAATTCTATTTGTAAATGGTTTACAAATATTTCCTTTTCAAATTTATTCTTGAAATATTCTAACTCCTTAAATTCCCGGGAAAATTCGCTATAACCTCCTTTGTATCGGGAGCAACGGGAAAATCCCCAAACTCGCCACACAGGCCTTTCCATTCAAAAAGAAATGTTTTGAATTTATTTTCCTTTTTGAAATATCTCCTATTTATAAATATCCCAATTTATAAATATTCCTTATTTATAATTATTTAAATTTATAAATATCTCTTATTTATAAATTTTCCATTTTATAAATATTCTATTTTCAATTTTACATTGAAAATCCCCTTATCAACATTTTGGTATGTTATGGTATTCAATCATATCAAATCACGATGTTCAATATCGTCCAAGCACATATAATTGCCCACAGATTTTATATCACATTGTATAACAATATATGAAAAACAATAAAATAACTGTTGAGGAATCCAGTTGGATTCCTCCAACCTGTTTCCCTGCATCACAGATGTTAGACAATATAGATAACATCACTTTCAATTCCATATGATATATTCTGTTAAACAGAATCAATTATAGAAATTCAACTAACTGACTAGCAGTTTAATCAATCAACCAACACACAACAATCAACAGATGATTAACAGTTCTAAAAATACATTATAAAAATATAACTGTTTAGAGTTAGTGAGTTTTACTCACATTTGCAGTTCATCGTTAAAGAACGATAAACCGTATTTGATTTGAATCAAACAATT
Source organism: Allium sativum (assembly GCA_030737875.1). NCBI lineage: Eukaryota > Viridiplantae > Streptophyta > Magnoliopsida > Asparagales > Amaryllidaceae > Allium > Allium sativum. The sequence goes on along the minus strand of JASFAX010000856.1, from coordinate 17,816 downwards.
TATTTCGCCATAAATTGTAACGAGCTCAGATTCAATCCCAGTCAGTCTCATTGTGTTGCTCCCGTCCATACGATCCTGTCGGATCTTGTTTCGCTGAATTCTGATATCGTACGAGAAAGTTATACGCTTTCTAAGTTTATAAACTAGAATTTGAATTTAAAATAAAACATAGCTTTAATTGCTTTGGGCCTCACCCCTTCGATTTTTTCCTTTGGCCCATCTCCCTTGGCCCATGTTTACTAATTTTAACCGTTGACCCTAACCCACGGTTGCCACAAATCAACCGCTCCCATCCATACCCGTCTTCCCCAACTTGAAACCTGATTCCATCTCGTGTAAACCCAACGTTGACCTGCCCTTTGACCGACCCAGACTCCTCCTCCGGCTATCGATGAACATCGCAACCATCACCAATCAGACCTGCGCCTCTTTCTCTCTCCAACTGCACCCTCAGGTCAACGTTCGATCTCACCCTTCATCGACCAACATCCTGCCTCCCATCGTCACTATCGGTGATGCATTTCGCCACAAACCACCGGAGTACCCAAAATCGACACCCTACGAGGCGCCTTGCCACCAGAAGTTCACCCGTAACCCCCACCATACCTCCGATGTTACCAAATCAAATTCCGATCTCAGCCCTAGATCACGGCAATGCAAAAACCAGTGAACAAAATTTGTTCGAACCCAACCAAAGGCATACTGGTTCGAAGAGAATATGCTCAGGAATTCAAAGACCATTGCTTTCTGATTTATAGATTTTCCCATCATTTTCTTTTGATTTTTGAACTTTCATTTTTATTGTTTGGAACTTTCTGGTGGCGGCTACAAAGTTTTCATGAGGAAGTGAACCCAATTAGGTCATGGACGAAACGTTGTACTTATAGGGATTTTCTTTTGGGTTTTGTGGAGTATTGGTCTCCACGTTTTTGCTTCGCTTAGGTCCATACATTTTTCTGAAGCCAGCAATATGGCGTGGTGGCTATCGTCTATCCACATCTCTTTGTTTAGTTTATAAAGTTTAGTGAACTCCAGTGCACAACTTCGTTACACAAGACTTATACGATTGTACGGACTGCTATAGACAGAGTTGAACATACCGTTGTGATGACCAACGTACCACGACCCCGAAGATACAAAAATATCGGTAGGTGGACTCATATTTTGAAACTTCAAAATGTTGACTTCAGGGTGTGAAATACTTCAAATAAAAAGTCGCTTATTAAATTAATTAAAAATCACAGTAAAATTCTAAAAATTATTTTATCACTATTTTCCAAAAGAACCGTGTTCAAATTCGAATACGATAACTAGTTATATCGAATAAACAGTTAGGTCGATAAACGATTCTATAGCGACTATTTTAAAATTTGATTTGGACGTAACTCAAAATCTACACGATGAAATCCCGATTTTTCTCTTCCACTAGGAAGATATACTCCATCAGCTCCACACGTTTCTTATTTCACAGAAATCCGGCTTAAAACGAATCCTGTACATTCAGTTGAAGTTCGAATTGCCAATTTACGAACTGCAGCGCCATCTCGATCTCGATTATAATATAATTATACGTTCAAACTGTCGCCGATTGAATATATTCGTCAATATAATTCAACTCTAAGTTGAATTGAATCTAAGTGACTACCCCATTCATCGAATATTGTGATTTCCAATATTTTTGATTATTTCTGAATTAAATATATTATTTAATTTTTTTATCTAAATTAAATATTCCCAGTTATTTAATTAAACCTCTATTTAATTCACTACATCACGATATATATAATTAAATTAATTAATTATAATACCCTTGACAGTGCGGGTCATTACACAAGTTTTCTACTTCGGACTCACTAAGTACAATTGGTTTAGCTACTGTTCTTGATTTCGGGTTCGTCACTTAATGCATTATTATGGGATTTCATACTGAATTTGTTCACTTCCTGTGAATATACAATTTAGCAGGATCTTTATAACAACCCTGTTTACCCATGTCTGTCTCAAGGGAAGTGCTATAAGTTACCTGAGCACTATATTTACTATCTATACAGTCATTTATATGTGCTTGATAAGTTAAACTGATATTACATAGGTCAGAAGCAGATAAGAAATGATATAGGGAAATTTAAGTATAAGGCAATTGCTGTTACCTTTAAATAATAAGTATTAACCATTTCATACTTAAGTAATTATGGTACGTACACTGGTTTCATTCACCACTGTGACTTCCACGAAGTAACTTAGTTCTCGCATGCGCAATTTACATTGCTAGCTGACATGTTCATACACATATATACCCATTGTTGTCATGTAAATTTGAAGCACCTGGAAGATATATATATACCTTGTTTATTTCTGTAGCTTAAAAAATAAAAACTCCCATGCCTTACTACCAAACTTAATCCATATATACTGTTATCCGAGAAAATTCATGTACATTTTGGATGGGTCATTCTTATGCGGGTCAGTTTTGTTAACCTTTAACACGGAGGGGTCGGTCGAATTATCAAGAAAAGACTGGTTGGCATTCTTTACTTAGTAGTCAGGTTGGTTCTGAACCTCCTTGCAGCGAGTCGGTTTCATTCTGGACAATCTGACTGCTGGGTCGGTCTTGTTACCATCACAATATTGTCGATCTCAAGTAACCTGGTCGATCATATTCCCATGTTAGCATGGTAGTTCTTTTTCCTGGCCGGTCCGCAAGCCTACTGGTCGGTCCACAAGCCTCCTGGTCCGTCCGCAAGCCTCCTGGTCGATCTAAGTATGATTTGGGTCGGTCATAGCAGGTTTGGTCGGTTTTAATGCTTGACAACTGGTGACAGCTAGTAATGACAATTCCGTAAATATTTAAAAAACCGACCCATAGCCTGAAAACCATATTTCAGCACTTTCATCACCTATAAATAGGGGGTCACTTCCATCGTTTTTAGGGGAGAATTCGGGAGGGAAGGAGGTGCTGCCAAATCATTTCCAAGACGAATTCCAATCATTCCAACATTCATTTACTTTCAATCATCAAAGATCCATGAAGTTGATGTCCATGGCTTCCTTGAAGATATCATGAAGGCCCATAAAGTTGAAGATTCATCTTAAAAGCCCAACAAGTGAAGAAATTCCTCGCTGTCCATCTAAATTATCTCCCTTTTTCTATGAATTCTAAGGATGAATGCATGTAAAAGAGTGGTCTAATAGGTGTATGAGCAAGTATATGTTGTAAAACTCTTGGTGAATAATAGATTTCCTATTCAAAGTGGACGTAGGCCTCCTCAAAGGTCGAACCACTATAAACTTTGTGTCGTTTTCTCCATTTTGATGTTTGAGATGTTAGATTTGGTTCCACAAAATCTCTCTTGAAGTATTCTAACAATACTTTTAGTTGTTTGTGTCAGTTTTTGGTGTAAACAATTAGGCGCCCACCGTGGGGCCAGATCATATTCTCAAGCTTATTTGCCTTATTGAAAACGAGATCCCTAGAGAGACACTCTTCGAAGTTTAGATCTATAACCGAGATAATGGCGAAATCCAAAAAGACGACTAGCAAATCTGTTGGTGGAACTGATGATGTCGCTAACAACAATGCTACTCCTCAAGCCAACCGTCCAGAAGTTGGCCAAAATTCTATAACTGGAGCTGGTATGACAAGGGGCGAGTTGAACGAAATCGTCGCCAATTTGAACCAAAGAGTGGATGCTTCTACCAAGGCGATGATGGAGAAACTAGACGCCATACTCAATGCTCATTCAAATCCTGTCCTTCCTAAAGTTCATATCAACCTAGACGAGAATGAAGATTCTTCTGCTTCCAACCAAAATCTCAACAATGATATGGAGAATGACGAAGGATGGATGAACGATAATAATGGAGCCAATGTTGTTAATACCAAGCCACATGCTAAAAATCATTCTACTCGATATACTCGAAATGTTGTTAGTCCCGCGCAAGGGGCACTTCCTACATCCTTGAACCGTGATGACTTGTTTAGGCAAAGATCCGGTAAAGGGATCGACGTTGGTGTGGCGGAACAACGCAACACTGAAGAGTATATTGCGAGAATGATTGAGAAAATCATGAATAAAAATCAAGCCTACAATGACGATGAGAACGACTTGGACTTCTCACCTAGCCGAACTCCATTTACAGAAAGGATTCTTCAAGCAGAGTGCCAAAAGAAATTTACTCCTTCTACGTTACCCTTATATAATGGTCTCACAGATCCCAACTACTTCTTGTTCAAATATGAGTGGGGTATGACTATAACCAAAGCTACCGACAAGATGAGATGCACTTATTTTCCCCTCTATTTGGAAGATGCTGCATCACTATGGTTTACAAAGCTGCCACCCAAATCCATTGACCAGTTCTCAGATTTAACTAAAAAATTCAAAGAGCAATTCCGCTTATATGCTATGAAAGATAAGGATGCCATAACGCTCTCATCAATGAAGCAAAATCCGGGAGAAACGGTTAAAGCATTCCTCAGTCGTTTCAATGTTGATCTTTCTGAAGTAAGGAATCCGGAAACCCGTATAATTCTCATGTCTCTTCTCAGCGCGATAGACGAAAACAGTGAATTTGGCAGATGGATCAAAATGAAAGAACCAAACACGCTAGACAAGTTCTACAAAAAAGAGGAAGAATACATGAGAATATACAAGGATCCTTCATGTGGCCTAAGTAACGCCATTGAGGATAAGAAGGTAGACAACTCCCAGAAGACTCAAGGACATAAATGATTCAATGATGGAAATGGGAACAAATTTAACAAGAAGTATCGTATTCCTGATTTACCCCCTTTGATTGATACTGTTGAAAATATATATCTAGCAACAAAAGATACTGAAAGTTATCCAGAACCTCAACCAATGAGAGTGAATGACCGCATGCTCAAATCAGGAAAATACTGTATCTATCACAAACAGCCTGGTCACGACACTAATGATTGTAGACAACTAAAGGCGCTGTTTGAAGAGCTGATCAAGAAAGGTCATCTGCAACAGTATATAAAGAATTCCCAAGCTGCAAATCCCTCTATAACTACCCAGGGGCAAGGAGCTGCTCAAAACGATTCGAGGCCAATAATTGACTGACATCCATTGTCATTCTCGCATTAATGGATCATAATAAGCGATCATCATCGCCCTTCTTTTACTTACTGCTTTATTGCATTGCTTTTACTTTCTGTTACATTAGAAGTTTCATGTAAACGGATTGTGATAATTGCTAAATAAAACACTGAATAATTGCACTATGATCAAAAGCATATGCGCTTAACTAAGTTCTTATCTTGCAATGTTATGGATAAAACAAAATTTGCTAAGAAATGATTTCTTGTTATAGGCTATCTAATGAATGCTTGACTTCCTGAAATCTGATGCAATATGACGACTCCCGATAATTCCAACTTACATATCAAAGTGTAGAAATATCGATACAACGATAAAAAGCATATCATGGAATATAAACAAAGGGAGTTGCAAGAGGTCAGATGAAACAAATTCAACGAGCACAGAACAAAATCCCATGGAGGTCCAGGATCCTTCAGTCGGAATGTGAAACACTCATGATAATTGGTGACTTAACCGAAGACTGAAGCCCGCTCCATGAGAATAACCAAAACCTCTACGGGGGCGACTAACCCAAGACCTCTACGGGGGCAAATAACCCAAGACCTCTACGGAGGCAATTAACCCAAGACCTCTACGGGGGCAATTAACCCAAGACCTCTACGGAGGCAAATAACCCAATACCTCTATGGGGGCAGATAACCCAAGACCTCTACGGGGCCAGATCCAAAGACCTGCACAAGGGGGCAGATCCAAAGACCTCCACAAGGGGGCATATCCAACAACCTCACGGAGGTCCAAGCTCCTTCGGCCGGGAGATGAAACACTCATGACAATTAGTGAATTAGCCGATGACCGATGCCCGCTCCATGGATCCATTCCTTAATCCAAAAACCTCATGGAGGTCCAGGCTCCTTCGATCGGGAGACGAAACACTCAGGACGATGAGTGAATTAGCCGATGACCGATGCCCGCTCCATGGATCCATTCCTTAATCAAAAAACCTCATGGAGGTCCAGGCTCCTTCGGTTGGGAGACGAAACACTCATGACGATGAGTGAATTAGCCGATGCCCGATGCCCGCTCCATGGATCCATTCCTTAATCCATTAACCTCATGGAGGTCCAGGCTCCTTCGGTCAAGAGATAAAACACTCATGATAATGAGTAGTTTTAGCTGATAACTGATGCCCTCTTCGCAAGACTAAACAAATCCTTTCCAATGAAGAAACTAATAACCACCTCTTAAGCAAGGGATCGACATCAAAGACTTCTTCAAAAGGGAATAAACAACAAAACACAGATACATATTCTCTACATGTGAAATTATACTACATGGTGAAATAACGTTTAAAATCCACGATCGATTTCAGTTGATTAGTTGATTTTAATCGTTTGTTGTGAATCTGAATTGAAATGTCGTGTTTGTGCAAATGAATTTCAATGAATTCTAAACTATCAAATAAAGCAAGTTCAGCATAAATACTTCATTTAGTTCAGAATAAAGTTAACTATAAATCATTTTTAAACCACTATTGATGTGGACGATCAATGGTGAGTATAAGTCCAAGACTCGTGCAACTATTTTCTTAAATTACAGAACAAGCAGCATGAAGCATATAAAGTCAGATAATAGAGTGCTATATTAAGTTGCATCACAACATCGTCAACTACTCAACTATCCAAAGAGCAAAGTAGCAAGAAGTTTCAGGCGAGGACTGGTACTCACATACTACGTCCAGTCTAATAACATACATGAGATCAGAATACAAAACAGTCAATGCTAAAAGTCAGACATGCACGGCATGAAGTCATTTCTCATCATGAGTGGAAGATGAGCCAGCATTGTTCTCTCGGCCCAGGAGTTCTGCAATCATCTTGTCTCTAGACTTCAGGGCTTGGATGAGATAAGCTTTGTCCTCCTCTAGAAGGGATATGTGCTTGAGTTGTTCATGATTCAGTCCTGTAAGGTTGTTGACAAGATCACGCCATCCAGTCATGTCTTTGGCTACGTAGTTGCTAAGCATATCAAAGTGTTTCCCCAGCCAATCTTTTGTTTTGTTGAGCTATATGAGTGCATCGGTTTGGATAGTGTTTACGTCATCAGCAAGCACTCGGTAATCTGACGGATCAATGTCAGGATTAATAAATAGTCCATCCAAGCACCATCCCTTGAATCGACTAGCGAGTTCTGGATGGCACGACAAAGCAGAATACTAGGGTAAATTCATAATAACTTGGAGTTCATCCAAGGAAGGGGTTTTCTCAACCGACTCACCGGTTACAGAGCAAGCTTCAAACATAGGAAGTTTATCAGTTCTACGGCGTTTCTGGGCTCCTTCCACTGTATCACCCTTGTTTGTCACCCTGCATAAGGATTTCACAAATTATTAACCATGGAAAGTTAGAATGATCGACTTTTGATCAAATGGACTTAAAGGGGTCGGTCTTGTTAAGCCCCGAACATGGTCGGTTCTAGACCGATCATCCCTTTAGTCAGTCGAGATTTTCGAACAGATGTGCATGGATTGGTTTAGACAGAGCTGCGTTAGACAGAGCTATAGCTGGTCGGTCGCATACGATATGGCATATAAAGCATTTAAAACTGATCCATCTTTGGTCACTAGAAAACCGACCCCAGCCAACCAAGTTGGTATCAATAGCCAATCCCAACCAACCGTATAAGTGTCAATGCAGTTTCCTCAATAACATCATAATCTCGACAATCAAGATAAGTCGGTGTTGGAAGTGTACATGATCATTTCTTCAAACAACATTCAAGCATGAATGCAGACATGATTTTGAAAAGCATTATTACATTCTGTGTCACTCATAAACAAGTTAAAACCCAAAATTTTGCCAACCTATCCAATCAATACCACCTCAAAATTACCATCTCAAACCATAATCCCAACTCAGCCACACTTTACCTCAGAAACCTTCCGAGTTCATATCTTAAAAACCAAGTATTACTAAAATAAAAGACAATTTAAAAGCATTCATACCTGAAAGTGAGTTGAATCTGCTGACGAGAATTGGAAGATGTGTGACTTTTTGAAGCAAGAGGGTAAGTGCAGGTTGATTCAAAAATGCGATACAATCTTAGTGTGGATAGAATTAAAAGGTGGATGAGAATTCGGCAGAGTTTTTCGCAAGAGCTACCGCCATTAAGTTGAGACGAGTCAAAGTTTAGAGAAAATAAAGAGTTGATATAATAAAAAGGATTTTATGCAAGCCATATATTAATGGGCTATTTCAGCCCATTAACGTTTAGTCGATCCGGCAAAAGATCGACCCATAAATTGGGCTCGGTTATGACATTAACATCGGAACGAGGAATCCGTCATAATGTGGTCTGTCAGTTTCAAAGCCTACGATTTTTCATAAGTTAAAAATTATAAACTTTGAAGGGGAAAATGTTATCCAAGAAAATTCATGTACATTTTGGATGGGTCGTTCTTGTGCGGGTCGGTGTTGTTAACTTTGAACACGGAGGGGTCGGTCGAAATATCAAGAAAAGAGTGGTCGTCATTCTTTACTTAGTAGTCGGGTCGATTCTGAACTTCCTTGTAGCGAGTCGGTTTCATTCTTGACAATCTGACTGCTGGGTCGGTCTTGTTACCATCACAATATTGTCGATCTCAAGTAACCTGGTCGGTCATATTCCCATGTTAGCATGGTAGTTCTTTTTCCTGGTCGGTCCGCAAGCCTCCTGTTCAGTCCACAAGCCTCCTTGTCGGTCCGCAAGCCTCCTGGTCGATCTAAGTATGGTTTGGGTCGGTCATAGTAGGCCTGGGCGGTTTTAATGCTTGACAACTGGTGACAGGTAGTAGTGGCAATTCTGTAAATATTTAAAAAAACCGACCCATAGCCTGAAAACCATCTTTCACCATTTCCATCACCTATAAATAGAGGGTCACTTCCATCGTTTTGGGGGGAGAATTCGGGAGGGAAGGAGGTGCTACCAAATCATTTCCAAGACGAATTCTAATCATTCCAACATTCAATTACTTTCAATCGTCAAAGATCCATGAAGTTGATGTCCATGGCTTCCTTGGAGATATCATGAAGGTCCATAAAGTTGAAGATTCATCTTAAAAGCCCGACAAGTGAAGAAATTCCTCGCTGTCCATCTAAGTTCTCTCCCTTTTTCTATGAATTCTAAGGATGAATGCTTGTAAAAGAGTGATGTAATAGGTGTTTGAGCAAGTATATGTTGTAAAACTCTTGGTGAATAATAGATTTCCTATTCAAAATCGATGTAGGCCTCCTCAAAGGTCGAACCACCATAAACTTTGTGCCATTTTCTCCATTTTGATGTTTGAGATGTTAGATTTGGTTCCACAAAATCTCTCTTGAAGTATTCTAACAATACTCTGAGTTGTTTGTGTCATTTTTTGGTGTAAACACACACACACACACACACACACACACACACACACATATATATATATATATATATATATATATATATATATAAACACACTTGTGTAGAGGCCTTTGTTCGTATACTACAGCACAAATGTCTATATTACATAATCACCATTGTGTCCCCTACTGCTCTAAGGCTAGTTAGGCAAGGATATTCAAGTTAGAAACATTTTCTTGTCTATTTTTAAATAATTTTTACGTTTGAGCTTCAACTCCTAAAGCCTTATCATCATCTTTTGTATGAACAGACCCAATGTCATTAATTGAAACCTGCTTTTCCGTTCCGAATGTATATTGACCACGCATGTTGTGAACCGCGCTTGTCCGCTGGCTTCGGGTTCATAAGATGTTGGTTTGGCCATTCGCTGCACACATCCGTTATTTAGTAGTTGTTGATATTGTTACTTTGTTTGATGACTGTATATGCTTCATAAACCTGTTCTTACCAGTCCCTCTTTCATATGTAGTTCGACAATACATTGATCATTGTGATGCTTGAATTATTTAGTAACCTAAGTTGGCCTCCCCCTATTTATGCAAAGTTGGACAATATAGCCTACATAACTTTTTTTTGATACTAGGATTCACTTCTGCACGCCACATATAATGCTGCATACAATGCTTTAGGACTGGTGTAATGATTTTTTTCCTATTTGGCGCCATCTATAGCTTACTGCATTGGAAGTAACACTTAACTGAATTAATGACACATGGTTATAACTAACATAGGTGTTGGTTTGATAGGAATGGAGATTTAGTTGGAGGTTTGTAAATAATTGAATGTTGGATTTGGTTAGAAGCAAGTAATAACAATATATATAATAAGAAATTTCCATGCTGCCTTGAAATACATGCTAAGTTTTATTGTGTTGTGCATGATTTGTTACCATAAAACCTTCAGCACTTGTGTTCCATTTTAAGGTGCAGTAGCATTCTCTTGCATATGCATGTCTTCTATATTCATTGCTGCTCATCCGTATGCTACTTGCTAGCATACACTTTTGGCCTATGCTTTGTTTACTTTGACATTACATTCCTGGTTCTCGCATAAAAATTTAATGACACATGCATCTAGTATTGGTCGTGCAAGCTTACATTATAATGATGGTTCGCCCTTAAAATTTGACAAGTCTATATATATGTTAGGAACACCCATTGTGTTATTTGTTGAACCTCAGTAAATATTGGCACTCAATATATATATATATATATATATGTATATGTATATGTATATTTATATATATATGTGTGTGTGTGTGTGTTGCTAATACTCAGTCACAACTTGTTAATATACGCAAGTTAAAGTCTTTTGGATATCTGTTATACTGCACGCACGAGGACTGAATACCCTTACATGTCCCACGCTAGCTGCTTTGCTGTCTCATTCTTTTGACTGTCCTTTAAGATTCTAGTCCTCTATTTTGTAAGTGGTTCTTCCTTATGTTATAGCATGGCCTGGCTCACTGTTTTACATCTTTGGTATAAACATTATACAGTTGCATGCTATGTTACCCCCATTCCTGATGATTAAATTATTGCATGCTTCTTGACTCTTCCTAGTTCATATAGTCGGTTGCATTTCAAGTGTAAGCCATTTCTTGACCATGAGACATGACGCACTTTATTTCTGCACATTCTGTTGTTGATTCATGCATATATATTTGACTCGTTATGTTAATGTTTCATCAGTCCATAGGTATGTTATACTCGAAATTTTGGATATTTTGGGATTAAACAAATTATATTCATGTGTTTATCGAAGTGTGCTAACTTGAAATAAGTTTAATCCTGACTCGGGTGTTTTGTGTATTTTGCATGGAACGCTCGGGTCAGGCCCTAAGTGTTTCAAATCTAAAGATATAAGCTCGCAATCTGGAGAGGCATGTGAGGACAACACGCAAAGACGCCCGCCCGCTCGTGTTACGCTCGACAAAGGCATAAACATTTTTATTTAAAAAATTGTGTACAAATTTACGTTAATGCATCCACTGTACAAATTTGTAAAACTCTGATTTTATATGAAAATTTATCCCGCTGCAACTTTTATGCTATGTGATTCTGTACTGTTTCTGTTTAAACCATATAAGCCAAAACAATCTGTCATTTTGGACGTTCCGAGTTGGTGTAAATACCAGCTTGGAGCGGGCAAAATGGCTGGTTGTTATAGATCTCTTCGCTTATGTGTGGATTACCGAGAGCTGAATAAGCTCACTAAGTAAAATAGACACCCACTTCCAAGGATAGATGATTTTTTTGACTAGCTTGTTAGTGCATCTATTTTCTCCCAGTTAGACTTAGCCACAGGGTTTCATCAGGTACGAGTAGTCGTGGATAGTATAGACAAGACTGCCTTTAGAACTCTAGAATGTTTCGTCGAGTGGCTCGTCATGCCTTTTGGCTTGATGAATGCACCCGCCTATTTTGTGGATCTAACGAGTAGGGTGTTTCGGGTGTTTCTAAATAAGTTTGTTGTGGTCTTTATTGATGATATCTTGATTTTCTTAAAGAGTGAGGAAGAGCATTCCTTACATTTAGGGAACGTTTTGAAGACCCTCCGAGCACATCAGCTTAAGGAAAAGTTCTTTAAATGCAATTTTTGGAGAAAAGAGGTGAGATTTCCAGGGCATGTGGTAGTTTCTAAGGGAGGGATAACGGTAGATACCGCAAAGGAAGTTGCAGTACAAGATTGTAAAATCCCAAAGAATGCAACGGAAGTAAGGAGTTTTCATGGTTTAGCGGGCCATTATAGGAAGTTCATTAAGGATTTTCCAAAGATATCGGCCCCACTCACCGGATTAACAAAGAAGAATCTGACTTTTTCTTGGAATGTTGATTGTGAGGAAGCTTTTCAGCGATTAAAGAGGGCTCTGGCGACAGACCTAGTTTTGACTTTGCCTAATGTAAAACAAATGTTTACAGTAACACCGATGCATGCAGTACAGGGCTTGGTGCTGTTTTGATGCAAGAAGGTAAGGTAGTATGTTATGGAGGGAGTTTAGAGTCCACGAGAAGAACTACCCTACCCATGATTTAGAATTAACCGCTGTAGTATTTTCGCTTAAGTCTTGGTGCCATTATTTGCTTGGAGGGAAGTTCGAGTTATATACTGATCATAAATCTCTGAAGTACTTATTCTCACAGAAGGATCTCAATTTGAGGCAACAATGATGGATGGAGTTTCTAGCATCATATGACTTTGAGATTGCTTATACCCCTGCTAAGGGTAATATGGTGGCAGATTCCTTGAGTAGACAAAGTTTAGTCTTAAGTTCTCTTTTAATAGAAAGGTAGGGTTTGGAGAATATATCGACCTTTGATTTTAGACCCTCTACCGAGATTGTACCTAGCTTATTGGCATCGTTAAAAGTGCGATCTACGCTTTTGGATCAGATAGGAGCTTCATAGCAAGAGGTCCCTCAGATAGTGAACATACCAGATAAACTAAGTAGAGGGGAGGCTTCCAGTTACCTCAGTAGATATTCCATAGCTGATAAAGGGTGGTAACGACGTGATGGGAGGCTTTGCATTCCACGAGTTGGGAGTTTGTTAAAAACAATCCTTGAGGAAGCACACCATTCTAGGATGACTATACATCCCAGGGGTGACAAAATGTACAAAGATATGAAAAGGGTTTTCTTTTGGGCTGGAATGAAGAAATATGTAGTAGAGTTTGTTTCTAGATGTCTTGTTTGCCAACAAGTCAAAGTTGAGCAAAAGAAGCAAGGTGGTTTGCTTCATCCTTTAGAAGTCCCACAGTGGAAGTGAGAGAGAGTCTCTATGGATTTCGTTGATGGGTTGCCTAGATCATGGAAACGCAATACCAGTATTTGGGTAGTTGTTGACAGGCTTACTAAGAGCGCTCATTTTATTCCCGTTAAGAGTAAACGGACCGCAGCACTGTCGGCATCAGTTTATCTTTGTGAGATAGTCCGTCTACATGGGATAACTTCCAGTATCATGAGTGATCGTGATCCCTTATTCACCAGTGAGTTTTGGAAAAGCTTACAAGAGGCAGTAGGTATGCGGTTGTGTTTGAGCACCGCTTGTCGCCCTCAGGCTTATGGATAGACAGAAAGGGTGAATAGAGTTATTGAGGATCTTTTAAGACTGTCATCCTAGACTTTGGAGGGACATGGGAAGAGCATCTTCCATTAGTGGAGTTCGCATACAACAATAGTTATCAAGCCAGTATCGTTATGGCAACCTTTGAGGCTTTTTACGGACGACCCTGTAGATCACCGACTTGTTGGTGGGAATTTACAAACAAGCTTCTACTTCGGTCTGAGATGTTTAGGGAAACCTTAGAAAAGATAGATCATATTCGAAGACGCATGAAGACGGTTCAGGACAGACAAAAGTCTTACGCAGACAAGAGAAGGACCGATATTGAGTTTGAGATAGGAGACATGGTTTTCATTATAGTTTCACCTTTGAGGAATGCGGTTAGTTTTGGATCTGTAGGGAAATTGGCACCAAGATTTGTAGGGCCATTTCGCATAGCAGAAAGGATTGGTCAAATGGATTATAGAGTAAAGTTGCTGGAGAGAATGGCTGGTGTTCACGATGTTTTCCACATCTCTCATTTATGGAAGAACTTGCTTGATACCATAGATGTAGTTGACCTGAGTATGCTTAAGGAAGTAGAAGTGGAACGAGAGGCGACAGTCAGATGGGTTCACACCCGCATCCTTGGAACAAAGATTTAGAAATTGCGCAACCGAGAAGTCAAGTTGGTAAAAGTTCAATGGGGAGATAATCAAGAAGATGAAACTTGGGAGACCGAAGAAAGTATTTGCGCATCGTACCTGTAATAACCCAGAAATCTGAGCCAGTTTAAAATTTTTATTTTGGCAATTTTAACGAATTTTGAACATTTAAAATGCATTATTTTAAATAAAATCGTCGAGAAATTTATTTTTAATTGAAATTTGACGTATATGTTATATACGTCATCGTTAGAATATAAATAATTATATATAATTATAAATAGAATTGAAAATGGCGCGACAGTTCGATAATTCGATTTCAAACTTCAATTGAATGTACCGGGTGCAAAACAATACGGATTTTAGTGAAACCAAAAATAATAGGATCTATTTGGGAATATCTTTCCAACGAATCCGAAAAATCAAAATTTCATAGCGGGAATCAAAAGATATGTCCAGTTGAAAATTCTGAATAGTCGCTATGGAATTCAGGCCCTTAAAAATGGGAATTTTGCAAACGACCTCGGATTTCGACGAAACCACTTTTGTTGGGTCCGTGATGTAAAGTTATTGCTAGATTCCAAATTTCATAATTTTTCGAATCAATATGCGAGCGTGGCAAAGGAAAACGCGTTTGACTAGTTTCAGTTGATTTTAATCGACTGGAAAATGGCCATTTTTCTAATGGTCTCAGAATTCGACGAAACTAGTTTTGTTAGGACCGTATCGTTAATACGAAGCCAGAAAATATTTTTCAGGAATTTTTAGAGTTCGTATGTGACCCCGGTAAATTGAAATGTACGTTTAAAATTTAATATAATGATTTAAGTGTAAATTTAACGGAAACTGGTCGAAACGATCGAATCAGCTTACGATACCTATCCCATTGTGTTCGGAATGGGGGTAAAACGCTATGGACGGTAGGCGGTGGGCCTCGTTTTGAGATAAAAAAAAAAGTTGCTTTTTGGCGAAAAATAAATTAATTAAATAATAAAAAAAAATATACCTTTCTCTCCTATATCTCTGCCCCCCCTCCCCCCCCCCCCCCCCCGTTCGATTCAATCAGAAAAAAAAAGAAAAAAAAAAGAACGCGGAGACGAGCATCGCGCCCCCCCCCCTAGGGCAGCGCCGCCCACCGCCGTGCCCCAAGTGGCGGCGCGCCACCTCCAAACCCCCCTCCCTTCGCCTGCGACATCGAGCCCCCCCCCCCCCTCTACCCTAAATCAAAACCGCAGCCCCCTCCTCGAAGTCGACCGACGAGAGCACACCCTCCATACCCTGCTGCGCCCTAGCATGGAACCCCCCCCCCCTTCGCTGACGTGACCACCTACGATGCACTGCGACCCCCCCCCCCCAACCATCGGTTCGAACAGAAGCTCTCCCCTCCTCAGTAAATACCGATAACACAGTAAGCATTTCTATCTTTATTATTTTATTATATTTAGTAAATAAAGGATTTCTATTTAGAAGAAAGTTAAGAACTTTATTTAAAAAGAAAGACTTGATTTTTAAAACCAGAAAGATTTGACTTTTTATTGCTTGAATAACGACTTAGAAATATGATTTTTATATTTTTAAAGAATTAAAAATATGATTTTTATATTTTAAAGTAATAAAAATATAATCTTTACTATATAGAAGTAGTAGAAATATGATTTTTGTTTATGTAAAGAATTAGAAATATAATTTTTACATGATAGGAATATTAGAAAAATCATCTTTATATGTGTAGAAAAATAAAAATGTGATTTTTATAATGATAATATTGAAAAGGTGAAATCTTTATAGTTGAAAAGGCGGGACCTTTATATAGAGAATAGCGAAATAAAAATTCGATTTTTATATATTGAATAGCAAAATAAAAATTCGATTTTTATATATTGAATAGCAAAGTAAAAATTCGATCTTTATATATTGAATAGCAAAGTAAAAATTCGATCTTTATATATTGAATAGCGAAGTAAAAATTCGATTTTTACATATGTAGTGGCTACAGCAACGAAGATGACAAAAATGCGATAGCAATGAAGATTTCTATCAAAGAAGAGTCAAGATGTTTGGATAGCTATCGGTGAGAATTTCTTACTCTTCAATTTCATTTTCTAGTTATATATATATACTAGGATGCAGACGGTGTTTAGTAGCACCCGACACAATCGTCCACAGACCATGGACTTGTTTGTTTGGTTGCATAAATTAGTTAGATGATTTGATTTGAATTTAGTTGTTTGGTGAATTTGATTGATGTGTGAATGGCGTTTGCCTTCACAAGACCGGGGCTAGGCCTCGTCCCGTTTCTAGTATCGTGCCGTTATGCCGCCAAAATTTTCTAAAATATGTTAGAGAAATAAAAATATCATTTTATTGAATAAATGAACCGAATAGAATATTCATAGTTTGAATAAAATGTTTTGGTCGTTAAAAATAAAAATTTTAACGTGAAAGTGAATAAATAAATATCTATAAACAAATCGGCCGATTTGTTTATATACACTGAATTGACTGATATTGATTGGGTCGATAAATTTTACACATCGCCCAACTGCACAAATAAAATCTCTGTTTGATTGTTCGTAACCCTACACGGGTGTTGGGATGAAATTTGAAGTTCACTCATCCTGATTGATTAAATATGTCGATCGATTGATTGACAGGCTGTGATAAGCGTTAGATATCTATATTTGATGCTTATACAGTGTAGTGCACTTTGGTTGATGGTTGATTATTTTCCAATGCTATTATATACGTGTGATGTATGAAAATCCATATAATTAACATTATATGGTAATTGATTGGGCCTCATTCCAATTTGAAAAATAAAGATTAATATAATATAAATGTTCATGTGTTGACTGTACTCATCCATTGAGATTAGTCATGTGTTGAACGAAATATTTTTATAATAAAAATTACATCTTTATCAATATAATATAAAGGTTCATGTGTTGACCGTACTCATCCGTTGAGATTAGTCATGTGTTGAACGAAATATTTTTATAATAAAAATTACATCTTTATCAATATAATATAAATGTTCATGTGTTGACCGTACTCATCCGTTGAGATTAGTCATGTGTTGAACGAAATATTTGAAAGCTAAATATTTGAAATAGAAATATTTGTAAAAGAAATATTTGAAACAGAACATTTGAAAATAGAAATATATGAAGCCTTGTTGATTAGATTGACGCCATTTAGACATGAACGATATTTATATCGATTTTACTCATTTTGAAATGAATATTGAAAAGTGATTTCGAAATCGCATATTTTGAAATGAATTGAATATAAAACGATTTCGAAATGAATTGAATATAAAACGATTTCGAAATGAATTGAATATAAAACGATTTCGGAATGAATTGAATATAAAACGATTTCGAAATGAATTGAATATAAAACGATTTCGAAATGAATTGAATATAAAACGATTTCGAAATGAATTGAATGTAAAACGATTTCGAAATGAATTGAATATAAAACGATTTCGAAATGAATTGAATATAAAACGATTTCGAATTTGATTTCAATTGAATATATAACGAATTTGATTTGAATAGAAAAAGAATTTGGTTTCAATTGAATATATAACAAATTTGAATCAGATAGAAAACCAA
>JASFAX010000855.1:0-55246 GCA_030737875.1 Allium sativum | reverse complement strand
TGAATAGAAAATGATAAGTGATAAGAACTATATATATGTACATGCGTATTTATTGAACAGGTTATAGCAAAGGGGCTAGAGAAGAGGAATAAAATTTTGTGCCCGACAAATAGGTACACATTTACTGCTTTGTTGGGGTGATGATTTTATGAGCCTGTTGGCTAGTCGCTTGGCTTTTTCTTTTTCTTTTTGACATGAGACGCCCGTGTGGCTATTTGGGAATTTTCCCAGCCCCTCCCGTACAAAGGAGGTTATGGCGAAATTTTCCACAATTTAAAGGCGTTAGTGAAATATTTGAAGTGAAAACGATATTGAAATTGTTGAATGAACTATATTTATATAAATATATAAATATAAATAAAATTAAAACGAAACGTGGCCGTGCAGTTCGCATTTTGAAACCGCGATTTCAAACGATTATACCGGGAGATCCGACCATTGGATTTTCCTGAAATCGCAACCGTTGGGTTCGCCTTGGAAATATCTTTCCAATGGCACCAACTTTGTAAAAATCCAACGGTTGGATTGTCTGGAATGTTTAATTCAAATCTGAAGAAAAACAGCGCCAGAAACGATTATATTTATATATATATATATATATATATATATATAGAAATATAATTATAATTAAATCGAATAACGACGATGCAGTTCGTATTTTGAAATCGAAACTTCAAACGATTGTACCGGGAGATCCGACCGTCGGATTTTCCCGAAACTGGATCCGTTGGATGCGTTTTGAAAAGACCTTTCTAATGATGTAAATTTTGTGAAGATCCAACGGTTAGATTTTCAGATATGTGTAAATCAAATCTGAAGAAAAACAGCGCCACGGCCGCGTTATGGCCCGAAGCGTCGTTTTGAATAAATTGGCTATTTTAAAATAAATAAAAATAGCGATAAATCGTTATAAAATATCATAAACGATATGGAATGGAAATAAACTGAATTTGCTCGATTTATGTGGTATTTGATGGCTGAATGTGTTTGGTGTGAAAATTACATTAAAGAACAAAATTGGTGTTGTCGAATGATTTAACTATTGAAATAAATTGATTTGAAATTCTCAATATAAGTGAATTATTTGAAAAGGCCGAGCTAATTCTCATTTCAAATAATTAACCGACGATTGAAAGTCGAAGATGAAGATGGTGGTCGAAGACTGGAGATCTTCACCTCGTTTGGATGGTAACCGAGGTCCTGATTGGGAGGCATCCCGAAATATGGATAATGAGTGGTGATCATCCAGATGTACGTGGTGATAGATGGGTTTGCGAGGTATATAGTGCCTCCGGTTTCGTTCAGACCCAGAACGGACTTGTAAATGGACTGTGTGTCTGGCAATAGATTTTATTCTGTGTTGGTTGATCTCTATTAAATATACATCTGTTTGGCGGCGGAGAATTTATTCTTTTGCTTAACGCCCTTCTCTGAAACGCACGAAATCAGAGGTTGTATATCGATGGACATCAGTCGCATGGCATGAATTGCTAGTGTGTCATGCCTAAGTGGCAAATGATCAGGACTTCTGTTGAAAAGCAAAGTCTTGTGGTGATGATCAAAGCACAGCCTGTGCGGCGTAGCTTTGTGTATGACATGAATTCGCGAGCCTCACACCCCGGTATGAACCAGAAACGGGAGAAGGACCTCAGGGAGGGCATGCGTTTCTTCCTAGCTAGGGTGGTGTCAGTGACCTACCAGCCCTGACATTTATATACTTTTCACCTATGTGGTTGTTGCTGTTGCGAGGCGCCTCGGTTTGATCGGACGATACGGGTCCGATGGAGTCATTCGTTGGCTCGTTTACGCCCCAAAGGGCGGGGAAACGTATTGTTCAGGCATAATAATCCACATCGGTGGACCGGCCCTGACGATCCAAGGGGCAGTTGCGGCTGTTCCTGAGACTCGGGCTAGGCAGTCTCGAATTCGGTAAGGACTATCTTTTGCCTTGGTTCAGGACGGAAATCCAATTTCCAAATACGACATCGTGCGATTTTGATTGTGTATATATATATATATATATATATATATATATATATACACGGCGACATAGTGGCATGGGACGCTCATGTCGTCTATGATTGATAGTTATGATTTGAAATTGTTTTCAAAACATATAAACACTAGCAATAATACCAAATGCCTTTGTTTTACTCGTATCAAGCATATTTTGGCCATTATAAGATAAAACTCTATCCTACGGTTTGCGTTGCATTATGTGATGGGAACTGAGTCTTATAATGGCTTCATTTTTATAAAATGCATTGCGTTGTTTAAAAGAAAGATTTGTTTTTTTAAAGCACTGGAAATTCGATGGAGTAAACCCGTTCCACGAAAGTGGCATGGTCCGGTGATTAGCCAAATTATATATGTGTTGAGTAGATTTCTCATACCAGTCCCCATGACTGACTCGTAGTTTGTTTCACTTTCAAACTCGGGTGCCCTTTTTCTACATGGGCAGTCTTGTATTCAGGTTTAGCTGGTTCTTTCTGGATAGCTGGAGCTGAAGATGGATTCTATTATTTATCTCTTTTTATGCTGTTCAGCTCCTATTGTACATATTTTGTTTGTTTCCGCTGTAGAAATTTATGTATAGCTGAACTATATTTGTACTAAGTAAGATCATGTATACTGTGTAACTCTGATGATTACGTTTATCCAGTATATTCTATTGTTCATTATCTTGTGTATTTAATTATTTTGTTCTGCTATTATCTGTTTCTGTGTTATATTCCAAAGATAACCCTTGTCTCCGTCAGTACGGGATTTGGGGTCGTCACACTTTCCGAATCAGATTTAGCCATAAGACACAAATTAGCTTCCTCTTTATCACTGTCAGAAACTTGTAATAACCCGGAAATCTGAGCCAATTTAAAATTTTTATTTTTTCCATTTTAATGAATTTTGAATATTTAAAATGAATTATTTTAAATAATGACGACGAGAAATTTATTTTGAATAGAATTAGAACATATATATTTATTTGAATCATCATAAGAATATAAATGTTAATTTTATAATATAAAAGGAATTGAAAATGGCGCGGTAGTTTGAAAATTCTATTTCAGACTTCAAATGAATGTACCGGGTTCAAAATAAACCGGATTTTAGCGAAACCAAAAATATTAGAATCTATTTGAGAATATCTTTCCAATGAATCCGAAAAATTGAAATTTCATAGCGGGAATCAAAAGCTACGCCCAGTTAAAGATTCAGAATAGTCGCTATGGAATTCTAGCCCTTAAAAATGGAAATTTTGCAAACGACCTCGGTTTTCTACGAAACCACTTTTGTTGGATCCGTGATGTCTAGTTATTGCTAGATTCCAAAATTCGTAATTTTTCGAATCAATATGTGAGTGTGGCGAAGGAAAACGTGTTTTGACAGTTTTAGTCAATTTCGATCGACCTGAAAATGGCCATTTTTCAAACGATCTCAGAATTTGACGAAATTAGTTTTGTTATGACCGTATCGTCAATATGAAGCTAGAAAATATTTTTTGGGGATTTTTAAAGTCCGTATTTGGCCCCGATAAATTGAAATGCGCGTTCAAATTCAATATATAGAGTTATATTTTGATTTTGACGAAAACTGATCGAAACATTCGAATCAGCCTAGGATACATATCTCATTGTGTTCGGGATGGGGGTAATTAGCTAAGGGCGACACTCGTTGGGTCTCATTTGGTGTTCGGATTAAAAACTTGCTTCTTTATAGAAATTAAAAATATTATAAAATCCAAGAAGCTTCCCCTTTCTCCCTTTGAACCAGTCAACCCCCTTCTTTCCCAATTCAGTCTTCAAAATCCCAATTAAAAGAAAAAAAAAGGGCATCGCGCTTGATTTGCTCCCCGTCGCCCATCGCAGCTGCCACCGCCGGAGTTGGCGCCGCAACCCCAACCCAGTCGCCCCTCGACAGCCTCCTCCCCCTTCTCCATTCGAGTCCGCGCCCTCCCACAAAAGCCGAGCCCAAAAGCCTCCTCCCTGATCCTCCGGTGAACTCCGGCTGCCACCGCCGACCGCTAGAAGGCCGTGTGTCCCCCTGCGCGAGCACAAACCCCCCTCCAATCGATGAAACTGTAAGTTTTTTTTTACTAATTTATTTCTTTTATTTAACAAATGATTTTTAGTTTTAACACCCATGAATAGGAAGTGAAAAAGCTTCGATTTTTTATTTAGAAAAAAGGCGATTTTTAACATAGAAAAGAATATATATTTTTTACATAGAAAAGAATATATTTTTAACATATAAAGATTGAATTTTTAATGCAGAAAATGTAACGAAAAGGAATTTCGCTCGATCTGAATCGATCGCTAAACCGACCAAGACCGTTCGAAACACTTGATTGTTTTGAGAACACGACAAATCAGAACACAAACAGAAGAACATTTCATTGCTTATTACAATAATTCCATCAAAATACAAGAATATTATAGAGTATGAATAAATATTACACAGAAAATATCAGAGATTTAAATTACATTTACATACATCGCAGCGGAAAAACAATACAAAGCACAACTGAAAGATATATACGGATACAAAGCTTTCCGGATATCGTTCCAGCTGCAAATCAGGATCCTGTTAATATAAATCTACAAAACCAAAAGTACTAGCTCCTCGTGTCAAAATAAGGGCACCCAAAGTTTAGGTTAACACAATAAACTCCAGGTCAGTTATGTGACTGGTGTGAGAACTAAAACAGTTATTTAAAACTTTACTTTAAATCAGATATATCAAGGGACCACGCCGTATAACACGGAACGGGTTTCCTCCCAAGAATACCAGTGCATATAACAAAACAACGCAATGCTTTTTGGAAAATATGAAGCTATTATAAGACCTAGGTCCCAATCACATAATGCAACACAAGCCGGAGGATAGGGTTTTCCCTTATAATAGCCAAACATGCTTGGTACGTTAAAAACAAATCATTTGATACTATTATAAGTGTATAGTGTCAAAACAATTTCAATCATAAATATCAATCATAAATGGCATGGGTACCACATATCATGCCGCCATACTAGGCTCTACAATCAAAACCGCAAATGTCACGTATTGGAAGTTGGGTTTCCATCTGTGAACCGAGGCAAAAGATAGTCCCCACCGATTCGAGACGCTCTAGCCCGTGTCTCAGGACCCAGACTCAGGTGGGCCCTTGGATCGTCAGGGCCGGTCCACCGATGTGGATTAAAATGCCTGAACACTGCGTTTCCCCGCCCTTTGGGGCGTTAATGAGCCAAATGACTCCATCGGCTCCATATAGTCACTGATATATCTGAGGCGCCTCGCAACAGCAACAACCACACAGGTGAAAATAATATAAATGTCAGGGCTGGTAGGTCACTGGCACTTCTCCTTCCTCATTATCCCATGTAGCAGCAAAAGCCTTCTTCTTTCTCTTCTTTCCCTTTTCATTCTTAAGTTATGGGCAATCTGGTTTGATATGTCTGGGTTTCTTGCAATTATAGCAAAAAAATTCATTGTCTAAGCTACTAAATTTTTGGACTTGCTAGATTTTGAATTTTTCTTTTGTGGCTTGTATTTTCTATTAGCCCATTTTCTAAAAACCATGGCTAGCTATTCAATATGGCCTTCGTCATCACTTTCAACAATATTGTTTAGAGCAAACATTTTTTTTCTTTTATTCAGAATTCTTCCGTTCTTATCTTGCTTTTAACTCCATCTCGTAAGTAATCAGATTTCCAATCAATTTCTCCATTCTTAATTTATTGCGATCTTTTGATTCTTGAATCTCCGTCACTTTAGCTTCAAAATTCATTCGTAGCACTCTCGATATTTTTCTAATTAATTCCACTTCAGTATAAGGTTTGCCAAGAGCTTTTGCATTATATACTAGTGATGAGAAGCGTCCAAACATCTCTTTTATATCTTCATCTTTTTGCATAGAAATTTTTTTCATATTCATTGTTGAGTAAAGCAAGACGAGATTCCTTAACTTGAGATGTTCCTTCATGTGTGACCTCCAACCTATGCCATATTTCCTGCATAGTTTCACAATGAGAAACTCAATTAAATTCAGTTTTATCAAGAGCACAAATGAAAGCATTCATTGCCTTAGCATTAGTTGAAAATAATTTTTTCTCATTAACATCGCACTTGTCATTTGATTTAGGAACTTCAACACCATTAAAATCACAGTGGGAGACATATAACCAATTTCAATAATATCTCACACATCATGATCAACTGAACTCAAATGAATTTTCATCCTACCTTTCCAATAGGCATAATCAATTTTGTTAAACATAGGTGGCCTAGGTATGGATTGACCCTCAGAAAAACCGTTAATAGACAGATCCATGACTCTAAGGTTAGAAAGTACACGCTTTAATACCACTTATAGGATCTAAATTAACCCTAGATGGTGTGGATAGGGTTTATTGTAGTTTTTGCTAAGTAATTAAATAATATCAACACAGATAATAATCAGAGTAAATGTGGAAAAATAAATAACGTACAGATATACCCAGCTTCGGCGAAACCCCGCCTACTGCTGCATTCCCCAAGGTTTCTACTAGGAATTAAAATAATCTCTACGCTTACAGTCCCCTATAAATTCGCGACACCAGCTCCCAACTGTTCTAACCTGCACTCAAAACCCTGCACTAATCTCTGTCCACGAGACTGGATTTCCCCAAATTACAAACCCGTAATTCATCTCCCTAGTTTTATAGACAAACTAGAAAACCTTCAACAAGATTTCAAATTAAAAAACACTCAAAATAAAACCAACTAAAAACACTTGAAATACAAAACCCTAGTTTTGAATAAAATCCTCTAGTCCTTTATAATTTGGCGCCCCCTTTATGTAACCGTTTGTCTATGTTCAAACGTATTCGGCCCTCTTTCTCTTATTCGTAATCCTAATTTCTCCTTTGCTCTGGAAGTTAAAAATGGCAATGGTGATATTAAATCTGGGTTTCAAATCTCTTTAGATTAGAAGTCGGCGCTCTCTCTTCATTGATGCTCTTGAATTTCCAGTAGATATCTTCATTTGGTTTGAGTGAAATACTTCAGTTTGGATCCAAGCAATTTCGGTTCTCTGGTACGATTTTCTATTTGGATTTCTTTTTATTTATGCTCAAACTTGGATGCTTGCCAATGATGAATAGTGTGTGAATTTATAAGGTTCCTAACTCCAATAATATCTCTGATTTCTTATTTGATTTGGTCGTGATTATTTGCGATATTTTTGGGGCTTGAAATCTTTGGATATTCTGGGGGTTTCTTCCTTAGACTAGGTTGATGATATTTGCAATAATACTGGGTTTTTGAAATCCTTGGCTCTGAATTTGTTAAGTTTGAAATGTTCAAACTTTATAAAATAACTTGCATGTGACATCCTTGACTTTGAAATGATCCCTTGATTTTTGGAACTTCGAATTTCCTATCCCTTTGACATTTTAAACTGATTTTCAACTGATATTTTTTCAATACTATATGTTGCCTTAAAATTGAACAGTTGCTATAAAAATTTGAACTGGTACTACACTTTGGTTTGTCTTGAATTGTTGAGCAGATACTATTCTTGATCATACTTGAGCTTCTTGCATGCCTTTTGCATTTGCCATGATCTTTACTTGTTGTATACTAAATGTAAGCTTGCCAAAACCTAAAATGTGACTTCTGCCTTTGTGTAATTAAATATCACTTTGCTTGATGCTTGGAAACTGTACCATGCTGCTATTTTTTGATCTTTGATTAATTTACTTACCCAAGCTGTTGTGTGATCATATACTTGAAATGAAAGCCTTAATATGTATGTGGCTATCTGTGCTTACTGTGCTTCTTGTTTGTTGCTGTAGACATATATGTACATGCTTTTTTGCTCGAAACTTTTTCCATGAAAACTGTTTTGAACTGTGCTTCATAAAAAATCTGATATAAACAGATGCTTTCTTAATCATGCCTTGTTCGACATTTTAATACTGCTCGGCTCTTCCTTGTGTAACGGTAAGGAATTTTGCTCGATCCGAATCGATCGTTAAACCGACCAATACCGATCGAAACCCCTGATCGTTTTGAGAACAGGACAAATTGGAACGCAAACAGAAGAACATTTCATTGTTAATTACAACAATTCCATCAGAATACGAGAGTATACAGAGTATGAATAAATGTACATTTGATAAATATCAAGATTACAATAAGTTACATAGCAGTGGAATAACAATACAAAACACAACTGAAAGTAATACACGGATACAGAGCTTTCCGAGCATCGTTCCAGCTGTAAATCAGGATCCTGTGAATATAAATTTGCAAAACCAAACTACTAGCTGCCTGTGTGGAAAATAGGGGCACCCAGAGTTTAGGTTAAAACAATAAACTCCAGGTCAGTCATGTGACTGGTGTGAGAACTAAAACAGTTATTTAAAACTTTACTTTAAAAGAGAGTAATTCAAGGGACCACGCCATATAACACGGAACGGTTTTCCTCCCAAGAATACTTGTGCATATAACAAAACAACGCAATGCTTTTTGGAAAAATGAAGCTATTATAAGACCCAGGTCCCATCACACAATGCAGTGCAAGCCGGAGGATAGGGTTTTCCCTTACAATAGCCAAACATGCTTAGTACGTTTAAAACAAATCATTTGATACTATTATAAGTGTATAGTGTCAAAACAATTTCAATCATAAATATCAATTATAGGCGGCATGGGTACCATCTATCATGTCGCCATTCTAGGCTCTACAAATAAAACCGCAATATCACGTATTGGAAATTGGATTTCCGTCATGAGCCGAGGCAAGGGGCAAGCTCCTCTCCGATTCGAGACACTCTAGCAAATGTCTCAGGACCCCACTATGATCCTTTGGAACCTCCAAGGCCGGTCCTCTCTTACTTTTGAGGATTAATTATTCCTAAACACACGTTTCCCGGTCCTTACAGACCTATAACCAAGGCGCCTCGCATCCAACAGCCACACAGGTGAAAAGTATATAAATGTCAGCCAGTTTAAGCACTGACACCACCACTAGCTAGAAAGAAACGTCGTGCACTCCTTAGGTCCTTATCCCGTTTTTGACTCACACCGAGGTGTTTGGCTCGCGAATTCATGCTATACACAAAGCTACGCCACAGAGGCCGTGCTTTGATCATCAACCACAAGACTATGCTTTTCAACAGAAGCCTTGATCAATTGCCACTTACGCGTGCCATACTGGCAATTCACTCCATGCGACTGATGTCCATCGATATACAACCTCTGAGCTCGTACGTCTCAGAGAAGGGCGTTAAGCAAGAGAATAAATTCTCCACCGCCAAACAGGTGTATATTTAATAGAGATCAATCAGCACAGAATAAAATCCAATGTCAGACACATAGTCCATTAACAAGTTCGTCCTGGGTCTGAACGAAACCGGAGGCACTTTCCCCGCATATCCATCCATCTCCAAGTACGTCTGGACGATCACCAACTGTTTCTCTCATCTTGGGTGTACAGCCCAATCGAGATCATCAGCAATCATCTAAACGATGTGAAGACTTCCGGTCTTCAACCACCGTCTTCATCTTCGACTTGTCGTCGAATCGGTTATTCAGAATTGGTATAAACCCGGCTTTTCCGAATAACCTGCGCATATAATAAACACGTGTTACACAAACACCACATACACCTCATTCCAATTCAGAATATTCTTTTATTCAAATATTCACATTTCTAGGGAAAGATTCCTATTAATTTTATCAAAGATAAATTCTTCTAAATTTATTCTTTAATCTTTCTTTGGATATCATTTCAAACCATATTATGGTTTGCCAAACTAGTCGGGATTAGCAAACCACACCAAAATAATTATTTATTTTATTTCCCAATCCCAACCTATTCATCCCATGGAGCAAAACTGGTAATACTTCATATCTAACACCACTGTGTTATTGGTAAAATTAATTACCATTTCGCGTTCAAATCTAATTAAAGATTTAACTATCGCTTTGGAGCAAAACTGGTGATACTCCATTCTCGATCACTTTTCAAATTTGATAATTTAAATTATCAATTCACTTTCAATCTAATTAAAGATTCATTTAAAACTCCACTTAGTTTTAATCTTCTCAAAAATCAATATCCTGTCTTCAACTGGGTTAAAGAACCAATGTCACCTAAAACACGATTCACTACAAACCCAAATCACATTTGATATTAAATACAAGGCTCTGAATAGAAAATATATTGGCTTATATTCAATATCAAATTCTGAAACCAACAAATATCGTATTGGAAATAACGATATAAATACATCTTTCAAATTCCCATAACAATATCTGTATAATCACAGAATCCAACATCAAAATATTCCAAAGACAATTTTGATTCAAATCCACTTCTACTTTATATATATTGGAAATTCTGGTTATTTTCAAAACCAATTCAAATTCAATTTATTTATTTCAAAAATAAATTGGTTTTAATTCTAGTTCAAAACTAGTTCATTTCGATAAAAATCTATTTTTATCCTTTCAAATGTGGGATTTTTCATCCCAGTTCTTTCCAATTCACATATCATGATTTTATACAAATTATTAATATTTTTAATAATTTTATCAAGGCCCATACAGTCGATTTCCATCAATGGCCATCGAACTGCACTTACAACGACCTTTTCCAAATTTGATTTGGACATAATTCCAAATCCAACCGTTATATTTCAAATTTCTAATATTCATTGGAAAGCTCTTTTCGATACGAACCCAACGGTTCCGGTTTTAGGAGAATCCGACGGTCGGATCTCCCGTAATGTCCATTCGAAGTCGATGGTCGAAATTCACGAACTGCCGCGGCGCAGCGCGTTCTATTCAGGCCATTATATATATATAATATATATATTATATATATTTCGTCGATTTCCTTTCAAAACGTTTTTTATAAATCGTTTTAAATTCATTTTCAAAACCATTTCAACTCTATATTCAATTTCAAATCAAAACTGAATATTCATATCATTACTATATAAATGATAATATTTTCAAAACGTTATATTTTGAAATCACTACCTTTTCTATATTCATTATAAAAACGAATATAATCGATATAAATATCGTTCACATCAAAATAGCGCAACTCTAATCAACACAGCTTTATATATTTCAATAAATTCGTTATTCTATTCAACAAATGAATATTTATTCTATTCAACACATGAATCTATATTTCTTTCAACATATGACTAATATCAACACATGAGTACTGTCACACGACTATTTTTGTTGTGTAATATATTTTGTAAAATTTTGGTATCTATCGTTTGATTTTTAATCAGACTCCAACCGTAAAGTAGTTTCTAATCTTAAATATGATAAAGATGTAAATTTTATTGTTAAAATATTTTACTCAACACATGAATAGTTTCAACACATGAGCATCGTCAACACATGACTATTTTTATATTCTAATATTCTTTATTTTCCCAATTGGAATGAGGCCCAATCAATTTACCATATAATGTTAATTATATGGATTCCATACAACACATGTATATAATAGCAACGATAAACAATCAACAATCATCCAAAGTGCACTACTCCGTATAAGCATCAAATATAGATATCTAACGCTTATAATAGCCTGTCAATCAATCGATCGACATACAACTAATTATTGGGATTAGTGTATATCGTATTTTATCCTAATACCCGTGTGGGGTTTCAAATCAACAAACAAAGATTTTTATTTCTGCAGTTGGGCGATGTGTAAAATTTATCGTCCTAATCAATGTCCTTCAAATAGGTGTTCATAAACAAACCGTACGGTTTGTAGATGAATATTTATTTATTCACATTCACTATATTCATATTCACGTTAAAAATTATATTTTTAACGATAATTTATTTATTTCAACACATGAATATATTTTATTATTTATTTCACATCAACATCACAAACAATTTTCACAACACATCAATCAAACAAACAAGCCGTCCATGGTCTGTGGGCGACGAGTGTCGGGTGCTGCTAAGCAGCGTCTGCATCCTAATATATATATTTATAACTAGAAAAAGAAAATTAAAGTGAGAAGTTCTCACCGACTAGCTAAACCAATTCACCACGACTCTTCATATGTAGGAACCTTCGTCGTGCTCGCCTTTCGTCAATTTCATTGCCCGTATTCACTACATATATAAAAATCACATTTTTGCTTCGCTATTCAATATATAAAAATCATATTTTTACTTTGCTATTCAATATATAAAAATCGAATTTTTACTTCGCTATTCAATATATAAAAATCATATCTTTATATCTTCTATAAATTAAAAATCGCATTTTTATTCTTTCTACTATATAAAAATCGCATCTTTATTATTTCTACTATATAAAAATCGCATCTTTATTTTTAATCTCTTTATATAAAAACCGCCTTTTTATTTTTAATCTCTTTATATAAAAATCGCCTTTTCACTTTTAAAAATCTTACCATTATATTAAGAAAAAAAATCTAATTCTTTACCTCATAAAAGTCATGTCTTACTCTCATTAAAAATCCAAACTTTGCATTGTAAACCATCGAACAAAACTGAAATTTTATTTGCAATTTACTTAACTTAAATTAAACAAAGAAAAAGAATAAATATAAAAATATAAGAAGGACTCACAGCGTTTTAGAAGAAGGGGGGTTTCAGCATTGCGCTGACGTGGCAGTGAGGCGAGGGGGGGTGAATGGTGGTGGCGGCTCTTCGGCTTCGGCAGGGAAGTGAGGCGTTCTCGAAATGGGGGGAACTTCAAACCGCGAGAGGGAAGGTTCAGGAGGGGGTCTGGGCGGAGGAATCGGTTCAGGGTGTGGCAGAACTCATGGGTGCTAGGGCTTAGGGAAGGACGGAGGCTTAAGAGGAGGAGGAGGGGAGAAGGGGAGCGTTGGTCTCACCAGTGGCGGCGCGTTCATCAGCGTGGTGGCGCGCAGGGAGGCCACGACGAGACCGATCGTCGATCTTCTTCCTCTTTTTTTTTCTTGAATCTGAATGACGAAGAGAGGGGTTGACTGTAAAAAGGAGAGAGAGGGAATAGATGATTATATATAAAATATATTTTATTATTTAATTTAACCCCAAAATGCAACTTTTGTTTTCGAACTCGAAATCAAATCCACCGACTGTCGTCCCTAGCGCATTACCCTAATTCCGAACACAATGGGATATGTATCATAAGATGATTCGATCGTTTCGATCATTTTTCGTTGAAATCAACATATAACTCGGTATATTGAATTTGAACGCACGTTTCAATTTACCGGGGCCACATACTAACTAGAAAAATTCCCGAAAAATATTTTCTAGCTTCGTATTGACGATACGGTCCTAACAAAACTAGTTTCGTTGAATTCTAAGACCGTTTGAAAAATGGCCATTTTCCAGTCGATTAAAATCAACTAAAATTGGTTAAACGCGTTTTCCTTTGCCACGCTCACATGTTGATTCGAAAAATTACGAAATTTGAAACCTAGCAATAACTTGACATCACAGATCCAACAAAAGTTGTTTCGTCGAAAATCGAGGTCATTTGCAAAATCTCCATTTTTATGGGCCAGAATTCCATAGCGACTATTATGAATTTTCAACTGGACATATCTTTTGATTCCCGCTATGAAATTTTGATTTTTGGGATTCGTTGGAAAGATATTCTCAAATAGATTCTAATATTTTTGGTTTCGTTAAAATCCGGTTTATTTTGCACTCGGTATGTTCAATTGAAATTTGAAATCGAAGTATCGAATTACCGCACCATATTCAATTCCTTTTATAATTATAAATAAAATATTTATATTCTAACGACGATCTATGTAAATATATACGTTCAAATTCTATTCAAAATAAATTTCTCGTCGATATTATTTAAAATAATTCATTTTAAATGTTCAAACTTCGCTAAAATTGCCAAAATAAAAATTTTGAATTGGCCTAGAATTTCCGGGTTATTACGCCTTGCTTGAGCTATTTACTTGCTTACTATATCGATTACTTATGTACTATTGTTTATCTTGCATTTCTTGTCATTGACTTAGTGTATATCTGGTTCTTCCCTTGAAACCGAACTGGCTTTTTATGATTAGTTGATTCCCATTTCCATGCTATTGTACCAATTATTGAGTTATATGTTATATGACTTTATATATATATTTAGTTTTAGGATGCCTTGATATTGTGGTCTGACTATTTGAAAACTTCCCCTCTGGGTTGTGCTATTTGAGTCTTTGGCTTGGCATGCATTTTGAGATACATTCTCTACTGTTTATACCGCTGCTAGTAGTTTCGGTCATGTATGTGCTCTCCTGTCGCATCCTTGTTAAAATTGAACTGAAACTTGTATACTCTGCTTGATATTGCTGGTTTGCATGCTGTCGTTTTGATTTGCATTGTTTTGTCAAATTTGTTTTATGCATCTCGAACCTATGTACTTGCACATTTATATATGTGTATATACATACAACTGTATGTGTATACATGTATCGCGCATGTGTAATTTATATATGTAGGTTATTGAATGATAGGTGTGATTTTTTTATCAGCATACCTATGTTGGGACTGTTTAGAATCAGTTAATTGTAATGCTGGTTCTAATCAGCAAACCAGTGTACTTGTGTTGGGGATGATCTATGAGCACTAGAGCATACATTCTGCCTTGTAGTACTTACAGTGTATCACTGTGAATATTACAAGTGGTCTAGACTCAGATATGTATTATATGTCAGACTAAGTCTAGAAAAATGATGAGAAGCACACCAAAATTCTGAGGCAAATAAAATTTAAAAATAAATTTATATTTTCTTGTATTTAAATCTATTATTCTTCCATTTTACTCTGTGTGTTTCTTTGACTGGTATGGAGGCGACTGGACTGGATTGGATTGGAAGCACGTGAAGACTCAGTGTCAGTGTTGGAGTCAGTGAATATATATGTAACTGTATATGTATATAAAATAAGTGATACTGAGTGATATGTCATGAGGAAAAAACTGTATATGAAATCGATTGTAGACGTGAATAAAATTATACTAATATTTGTAACAAACTGAATTGAAATAAAAATATATTTTTGCTGTTCAATTCAGTTTATCTATTTTATTTGAATTCTTTTCATGTGATATATATTCAAGTGTGTCATGTCAAATCTAAATAGAAATATCCAAACAAATTCATGTGAATTATAAATAGTGGAGTCAGAGAATATGTACTATTTCAATTGTAGAAATAAAATATTCATTTAAATAAAAATACTATTTGAATATTCAATTTTGTGTAATAGTATTCTATTCAAATAAATATTTATTTCTATATGTGATTTGAAATATAGAATTACTCAACATGTCTAACAGAAATACATTGTATAGTCATGTAGGTAAATATATGTTTAAAAAACCAGAAGTGTCCAATGATCAGATAGTCAAGATTTAACATCTAAAACAAGTCACACTTGTTCTAACTTAAATCATGTTTGCCTCAGTGATTTTAACACACACAGATTAACATTGTAACACCCCACATTCATTAAGGTCACTCACAAAGGGAATTCCTTAATTTCAATGGAGCATTATGGGTACTGGAACAGAAATATTACAAGACAGACATATATAAAACAGCGGAAAGTAAAGTAGAAGTACTTCAAATCATTTATTAATTAGAATTGTTTACAATAAAAGCCCATCAACTTCCAATACCCAAATACATAGCTAAAATATCTGTCTTGCTCAAAAACAAAGAAGCATAAAAATAAACTGTAGTATTCCCCAATAAAGCAAAGCAAGCCATAGCCAAGAGGAATCCAAGCCTTACATGAAAGAGCCTTGGGGCTGGTTAAGATCCGAACTAAGCTATATTCCCACCCTGTGAACCTAGGGGGGGGGACGGAAGAAAAAGAGGCGAAACAAAACGGGTCAGTCATAAAGACTGAGTAAGTCCTAGTGACTTTCAGCATAAAAATTAGTAAAGATAACATGGCATGAATAAACTGAAAGTAAACATAAGCATGATGGCAAGGTAAGCTACAGGCACGATAAATCAAGTATAACATCCCATAATTCCTAACAAGTATTACTTCGCATGGTTTCTATCAAGAATAGCATCGCAAGGTTTCTTAGGTTTCACCATTAAAATGATATCTAATTGCTCTGCACCACCTAACTAGTGTCCTAACTAGTCATTTATATCAAATGCTAATATTGCAACACGATCCCAATCCCCGCAGTTGTGGTAGCCTTTAGGTATACATCTAGTATGAGGATTCCACCTCAATCAGACCAATTGCTATGAAGATGTTAGATATACCCTTACTACCCTATCGATCGGCTCCCTATCTGTATGCCTGTGTCGCGTGTGTCATACGGCCCTATTCGATTGTAGATACCTATGCTGGTCCCACCATGGGGTGTATCAAGTCCCGTAGTGGCGGCCCGACACACAATTCCTAGAATGCATAGGGTATACTACTGATGGCCCAGTGCCCTGACTTGTCTGCTCCGGAGTGTGTGCACGCCCGCACTCCGTTAGAACCCACACTGTGCACCAACCGCCGTCGCTTTGACCGCTTACAATCAGCCCAGTAATCGTGCCCCACCCTGCCTAGTTCAGGGTATCATTGATACCTAATTGGGTTACTGCTGAAATGGGTCCCCGTTACTAGGGTTTCCTATTGGTTAAGTCTGTGGGCCTATATATACAGATATTACCCACCTACCCGTGATGTACTTAACCCTCCCACCGATTCAAGCATGTTCATTAACGGTTAAGTTTGTGGGCATATACTTACTGATATTACCCACCAACCCTGATATGTACTTAACCCTTCCACTGATTCAATCATATTTATTTTATGGTTAAGTGTTTGTTTATTCATGTTAATTTAACCCGTCCATTCCTCATATCATATTGGTTAAGTGCTTTTAATTGTTAACTTAACCCCACGTGTTCCTCAGGTTGTTGTGGTTAAGTGTCATTAATAAATTCCAGTTAACTTAACCCTCCTACTTATCATGTTACTCTGGTTAAGTGTTGCCTCCTGGTGTTAACTTAACCTCACCATCTGTTGAACTAACCTGTTACAGCGGTTAAGGGTTTCCTGTTAACCTAACCCCAGTCACCCATCTTGTTATACCGGTTAAGCGGCCTTAACCCTAGTTATTCATGTTATATTGGTTAAGTGTTTCTAACTTACTAAACCTCAATCACTTGTCTAACTAACATGTTTCTATGGTTAAGTGTTCTAGTTAACTTAACCTCAATCACTAGTCCAGTTAATCATGTTATAATGGTTAAACATTTGCTTAACCTTACCCACTCCCCTAGTCAACATATTAAATTGGTTAAGTGTCCAGATTAACCTAACCCTACCCACAAATTTAGTTAACATGTTGAATTTGGTTAAGTATTTATTAAATTGACTTAACCCTATCAGTCATAACTCAGCTCTAATTGTCTTATTAGAGCACCAACCTCTCAGATTAAATAGATATTGTTGTGGCCGCCTGTATGCCGGTTGGGTCGGGGCAGTCTTACGCCACAACTCAGTCTAACCTCGGGTCTTTATTGGGCCCAATGTTTAGCCACTCACATTGGATAGGTATCGTTGTGATTACTGGACAACCGGGCGGGTCCGGACAGGTTTACATCACAACTAAATCCAACCTCGTGCTAAGCATATTCGTATTTTCTAATTTACATTTTAATTATGTAAATTATTCAAATTCAAATTACTGCCAAATTTATTTCCAATCAATCTTATTAATTTAGGTATATAATTAATACCATTTTATGCCATAAATCACTTATGTTATTAATGACTAATTTATGGCATTTTTCCTAAGAATTACCAATTTTACCCATCGTTACCCCGTCTAAGTATTAGGTTAACCATCTTAGCCTAATTTTCCGTTCGCATGATTTATGAATTATTAGGCTAAAAACTTAGCCTAATTTAGCGTACGCAAATTGGCATAAATAAACATAAACATGGCATAGGTGTAATCAGGCATTTATGACATAGTCAACATGAATATAATAGGGGTGAACTTGCAAAATAGCCATCATGAACATTATAGGGGTGAACTTGCAAAATGACCAACATGAATACTATAATGTCAGAGGTGTAAACTTGCAACTTAGCATAATTCATGGGTTTCAACTTGCATAAAAAGGGGAAATCCAAATAAGTGTCTCATGAATTAGACAAAACTAGCATATGACGAGACATGTATAATTTTTATCACATGAACTAGATTTAAAATCATGACATAAGGCATGTATTAAAGTGGATCGTGACATGGATCCAATTTATGACTAGCAATATTTGTGCGAACATATGAACATATGTGTAAACTTAATCAAGTAGTCATAGAGGTTTTTAGCACATAATTATGTATACATGAGATCTCAAGTACATACAAATCATGTTAAACATATAGATCTAGCATTTGGTCACATAAGTGGTATGGTTTTACAACCTAGTACTTGCATAACATAATAAACTACAACTTGTCATAACAGGCTATACATATGAATAGGCTCACTCATAATTCCCAATTCATCATGATAAATCAAATCACAGGCATAAATTAATATTATAAAATTTCACATATAACATAACCAACATCATTCTATTTTCATTTCAATACAAGGCATGACATAAATCTTAATTCGCATCCCACAAATATAACTAAATTCACATCAATTTCACTTTATTTCATCGCCATATTATAATTAAGTATTTAGATCTGAAAATAACTAGAACTTACATAGCACGGCTAATGAATTAAGAATTGGTTTTGTTGTAGAAATGTTGCGGCGTTGTTGATTTATTGTTTGAACCATTGTTGAAGCTTTGTTCTTTGATATGAGTTGAATAGATTAGCTTTGAATTGATTTGTTGTTCGTCTCTTCAAGTGGAGGCTCTCCTTAGTTTTCTCCCGACAGCATGGCGGCTCCAGTTCTTATTTTTATGTGAACTAGAGACCTAGGGTGTATATATAGAATTGCAAGTTAATTTGAGCCGTCGATGAAGCCAGGGTTAATCAAAGCCATCCGTTCTAAAGAGAAGCCAATTATGTTCACAATTTAAGGGCTGTAAATTACTCCTATTTCAAATTATGTCATAATTACTTTCTTAACGTACATTATCAACATTTATTATTATTTGTCAATCCATCAAATATAAATACGTACACATTAGATACATCTCCCCATTACACATTTATTTGTATGCACATTAGATACATCTCCCCTTTACACATTTATTTGTATGCACATTAGATACATCTCCCCTTTACACATTTATTATTTAATTAGCAACTTTAGTGTTAACAGAAATACGGGGTGTTACATTCTCCCCTCCTTAAAGGATTTCGTCCCCGAAATCTTCAAGTCTAGGAGAATGCAAATCATACCATCCAATCGTCCATCTACTCAGCCATCAAACACAGGCATTTAATGTCCTTAAAGGCTTCTAATGCTTTCATGTTTATATGCACAGTGTGTGTACATGTTCGTATATAATGCAAAATTAGGCGGTCTACTGATTCAGTTGACCTCCTTAATGCAAACCATGATAGTGTCATGCATCCAATATGTATGCAAAAAGATTCCTAATGATACATATTAATTCTACATGCGTGCCCAACCGTTCATCGAAATGCAGCATCCATATGATAACACATTTAAATTCATCCATAAACAAGTATAAACACTCATGCATATGCAGTATGAAAGGTGACTGAGCCGATCTAGTGCCTAATGTGTAAATGCATCCACGAGCAACCACTAGCAACCACTTGCAGCCATTTGCAACCATCAATCATAACATGTCTCAAACACATGTTTACACCCAATTGCTCCTATCTAAAGATATAGTCGAAAGATAGAAGCAAGTAAAAACTTTGTGCCCATTAGGCAAGGTAAAAACTGGAAATCTACGCCACATATATCCTGATTAGGAGAAGAACCCCCTAAGCATCAGCCCCGAAGACCGAAATCAACATCAGACTGACACCCAAAGAATTACTCAACCCAACCAATATATATATGTTTCTAGGAAACTAAGCATGACGGACTCCTTTAAGGTCACAGGAAATCCCTTCCTAAAACTAACTCATATCCTATAAAACCCAAAAAGTTTAATCAACCCAATGAACACCCTCAAGCCCCAACATGTTTTACCAACAGATAAGTCATACTCCCTATGGGGTTATGCTCTAATACTTTCGCCGCTTCGCTATTTCCTTGTTATACATGTTTCTATATCTCTACATATCTTGTGTTAATCTTGTCTAATCTTGCTGACCCTATCATCATGGTGTTATTTTGTATTCAGTTAATTCATGTCGTTTCGTTTGCCCTGTTCATATGCTAGAAGTAACTGAACTTACCAGACTTTATGTCTGACCCAGTTTTCTTTCGCCTTCTTTTCTTCCGTTCCCCCCCCCCCCCACCAGGTAGTAAAGGAGGGAATAGTATAGCTCAGGATAAGTTGGACCGTCACTCTTTCCCAGCTTGAAGATTTGTCGAAGTTTTGCTTGGATTCTCTTTTCAGATGCTATGGTTGGCTCTTGCTACATTGGGGAATATAAATGTTGTTTTATGCTTCTTTATTTTGTAAGACAGACGATACTCTGATATTGTAAAGAAATCATTGTACAAACTATTTTATCAATAAAGCAAAGTTTTATTTTCCGTTGTTTTAATTTTTGTCTGTCTTGTAATTCATCCGCATCTTTTACCTTAAAATGCTCCACAGAACTTCGTGCATTCTCTTTGTGAGTGACACTAACGGATGTGGGGTGTTACAAACATATTATTTTGATTCCAAGAATCAGATACTAAGTAAACTTAATCATTTGAACAATCACCATGTTTTGGGTCTTTGATCCTAAAATAAAACAGTCATAACCAAGAAAATAGGGATCATGGTATGTTTATACTATGCAGGTGGTTGATATATGTATTAATAGGTGTTATACCCAATTAATCCTTTCCATATGCTAACAGTTTGAGAGGGAATGAAAATAAGATAAATACCAACTGCACTTTTTATGAATTAATCATATAGTATATATATATATATATACACATATATACTTACATATCTAAGTATCCTTTGAACATTATTCTAATTAATTCCCTTAACATGTATAAGCCAGAATTATATGCTCATAACTATGCATATCATTGTCATTATCCAAAAATATCTATAGTAGATTCACACTTATAAGAAGTGTTAACTTAGCAAAGTCCAACTACAAGAAGATATATTTCTTCATTTATACAATAACACATGTTTTATAGCTATGATTAGGACTTAGTTGGCCTATATACCTACAAAGTTTTGCTATGTCTTTTCATAAGAATGTCTATAAATGCAACATTTACTAAAAAGGAGTGCTATTTCTAGCTGGTCTGTGACGATCGCCCACAACTCTGGCACTTAACAGGGGAAATAATGCGTTGAAGGGTGTGCCAGGAAGCTACGGACGATCATCAAGGTAGGATAACACAAGCGGAACCTGTCATATATCTCACAGCGCAAGGATAATATATAATAGAACATATACAACAGGCAAAAATAGTGAAGCAGAATCTTAAACGTTTTCATATAACCATGAAATATCCATACAACCTTGGATTACACCATAAGAGTCTGTACAATAAGCCTCACTACAAGTCACTCAAAGAATACATCAACGTAGTAGCGGAAAAACAACAAATACTAGATAGTAAAAAAAAATATGACAGCCTCCTGCTCGTCATCGCTCAGCAGCATCGTCCACATCAAGATCTGCTACCTGTTACCTGCTACTTAGTCTTCCCATCCACGACCGAATGAACATCCCAAGGTAATAAGAGGGAGACATAAAACCTTGAGTCAGACAACAGTCTTAATGAGCGATAAAACAACTATCTAACATCATCAATAAAGTATATGAGAATAGGAAGATTAATCAACTAATGTACCAACACCAACAGAGAAGAACCCAAATCCGACTTCCCCACATCCGACAGTGATAGCCTTTGCAGACACCCAAGTAGAAATAATAGCACATTCATGGCAATCAGTTATCAAGTGTAGACCATCGTGATTAATATCGATATCTCCCAAGAAAATTACCCGAAGGCCAAAAACAACACCAGATAAGCATCTAAGAGATATCTCCTTCGACGTCG
This sequence comes from Allium sativum, assembly GCA_030737875.1. Classification (NCBI taxonomy): domain Eukaryota; kingdom Viridiplantae; phylum Streptophyta; class Magnoliopsida; order Asparagales; family Amaryllidaceae; genus Allium; species Allium sativum. The sequence continues at coordinate 33,077 of JASFAX010000855.1, read as the reverse complement.
AATAATCTACACAAGATGATACAAGCAAAACAATCATCATCCATGACTATAGCTATCACCACCAGTCTTGCTTTGAAACCATCGTTAATCGTATGACCGGCCAAACACCTTGTCGTCCATCGAGGGATAATGATAGACCCCGGTTCTAGCAAAACTCCATATGTCGTTGTGCTCGTATCTAGGCCCGCCGTATTGCCCAGGGTACTTGACCAACCACTTCTAGTCTTTTAAGAGTCCCCATTATAACCTTGCATTAAGTCAGCTAGAACCTACGATAACGATAATTCCTCGTCCTTCGATATCTCTATCCATCCAACCTAATGACTGTTCATGAGCTCAAGCCACTTCTCGAGCAACCATTATCCATCGACTCACCACCTTGAGTCGTCTTTACATTCGTTGTGTTTCGACGTTCAACGAACACATCACAACACCACGACATTCCTCCTTGAACTCACGTCGAAACTACGTCCATTCCCGAACCAAAAATAACATCAAATTATGATCCACAATAGTCGGGTCGTTTACCCCCTTCGGGTCCCAACCAACCCATATGGGTCGCTTAAACGACCCATACCTTTTCGACTCGACCCATCACTTGTATATGGTCCACTAACTTCGACCGACCTGGGCCCCAACGACCTGCCTTTCGCGACCTAACTTGTAATGTCCCGTATTTTTGGTAAGCAAATATTTATTTTATTTTATTTTTTAAAGTATTATATTTGGAATATTATTGGTTTTTAATTTTACAATCGTAATAAAACGAAGTTTGAATGTTATAATTTATATATAATTTAAAACAAGCTCAAAATGGCGTGGTAATTCGTAATATGGAGTTTTGAACTTTAATTGAATATATAAAATACGTTTTAAGTCGGAATTCTATGAAACAAGAAACGTTTGAATCTTATATATTATAATTTTCTAGTGAATAAGGAAACTCAGATTTCGTGCTATAGATTGTTAGTTTTGTCCAATTCAAATTTTAAAATAGTCGCTATGAAAATCGTTAATAAACGATAATGATTATTTAATAAATTTAAAGATTTTTAATATAATTTGGATACTTTTTTTTAGGAAGACAGTTGTGCAGCACATGGCTGCACAGCCGATTAACATAAATTATATTAATATAATAGTCTGGTTGACAGGCCCAACCAGTGGCATGAAGTTTAGGACATAGACCGTCCTATAAGTAGTTTACTGAAGAGTCATAATACATAATACATACATGCGATAGATGTCAAAATACCACTAACAAGTAATAACTAATAAGCAGCATACTACATAAGCTTGTCGAGCGAACCCTATATGTTCTAGCAAAGCACCATAATCATTCATCTATGGACGGCCAAACTGTTTCCTCGAGTGTCAGGCGAAGGCGGCGCTGGAAGAGTGTGTCTAAAGTGTGCATGCCTGGAAGTACCTGTATATGTTTCAAACAGATAAACAATGTAACTGCAAGTACCAAAGAAGTGCTTTTTCGCTTAATGAAAATGCATGCACTACATTCTATCCAAATGCACCAATTAAAGATCGACACAAAGGAATCAATCATTAGGTCTGGGGGATTATGTTGCCAGTATTTGAAGAAGGAAGTGAAATTGGGAATGAAGCCTAGCAGGAAAGAGCTAGTTGCGACCTAGATCCTAAAAGAGAAGTCACAATCAAAGAAGTGGTGATCAATGATTTTTTCGTGGGTGGTGTAGAAAGTACAATGGGAGTCGGCAGAGATATGCAATCTCCACAGTTTGCTTTTAGTATTGATGCGATTGCGAATGAGGCACCACTGGAAGAAGACCAAGCGAGGTGGCATCCAACATTTCCAGAGACATGCAAAAGAGAAGCAATGTCCTGGATGAGAAAGAAAACTATAACAGGAGGAAACAGTGAAACCTTTATTCGGGTTCAAGGCCAAAAAATAGCCATCAAGCCCACCAGAAGGTTTGATCAAAGATGCAATTTTATAAATTTGTAAAATTTTCGAAAGTTTATTAAGTCCAAAAAGCCCAGAGGGAAAGAGGCCAAATGGGCCAGAGCCCAAGATATTCGAAGCAGAGGAATATGGCCTAGTTGTTAAAGAGAACAAATTCGGGTACATCTAAAAAAGAGTTAGGTGGCTACACCATATATCAAGCCAAAAGAGACAATCATTTCTAGTACTACTTTGACATGGAAGAGAGATTAAATCCTTGGAATAGTGGAGATGACCCCCACCCAAAAAGGGGACGGTCTGGATACTGGAAGGCAATGAAGAACAAGATTCGAGTTTGAGGCATATAGACAAGCTAGGATCGATTCTTTCCAGATGAAGGAGCCAGGGGTAAGAAGACACTATAGCCATTTAGCTAACAGTGCCTGATTGGATTTGAGATTCCTAAACCACCGTGTTCTCGAGGTAAGCAAACTGTTTTTCAGTTAAGTAAACACTTAATTTTTCCCACATTCCAAATAAATGAGCTCCGTATAGCATCAATTCGAGAGATGACCCAAGCTAGGAGTTTGTGAAAAGACATCCATTAGGAGGGGATTGCAGAGAGAATAGATTGAACAAGGGTGAGGCGACATACCGAGGACAGGGAATTGGCTTTCGAGGATGCCAATCTATGTTCAATTCTAGATATTAGAGGAAGCCAATCAGATCTGTGGAGCTTAGTTGGGCGAAGAGGAATACTGTAACAACCCAGGTTTTGGAACCAATTTAAAATTTTATTTTAATTGATTTAGTGGATTTCAAGAGTTTAAAATGATATATTTAGGGAAATAACAATTTAAAATTTATTTAAATCAAAGTTAGAATGTATAAATTTAGAATTTAATTAAAACGAACTCGAAATGGCGCGATAGTTTGAAAATTCGATTTTTAATTTCAAATGATTATACTGAATTCGATATAAATCGGATTTTAGTTAAACAAGAAATGTTGGAATATTTCGAACTGTAATTTTCTAATGATGGTAAGAAATTAAGATTTCACTCTATAAATTGTAAGTTATGTCCAGCTTAAAATTTAAAATAGTCGCAATGGAATTTATATATAATTTAATATTATATATAGCCCTTAAAAATAGCCATTTTGTAAACGATGTCTGTTTTCAACGAAACTGCTTTTGTTGTATCCGGAACGTCAAACTATAGTCAGGTTCAAATTTCATAATTTTTGGAATTAATATGTGAGCGTCGTGAATTTAAATGTGTTTTGTAATTTCAGTTTGAATTTAATCGACTGGAAAAAGGCCATTTTTCAAACGGCCTCCAGATTCGATGAAATTAGTTTTGTTAGGACCATATCATCAAAATATGGCTAGATTTCAATTTTCATAATTTTTGGAGTCAGTATGTGTCCTCGGTAAATTAAAATGTATGTTGGAATTCAATATGAACATTATACTAATTTATATTTTAATTTTGATGAAAACTGATCGAAACAGATGAATTGGCTTACAAAACATATCCCATTGTGTCTGGAATGGGGGTATTTGGTTGGGGACGACAGTCATTGGGGTTCGTTTGGAGTTCGGATGCAAAATCGTCAAAACTAAGAATTACATAATAATATATATTAGTATAAATATCATTTCTATTCTCTAAAACTCTAGTCAAACCTTTCCCCAGTCAAAAATTCAACCCGCCATCACCATTTAATGAACAATCCATTTCATCCCAATTTCAACTCATAAATTCTACCAAACCACTCTGAATTAAAACCCAACTTCAGATGATTATTGAAGAGATTTTCATGAACTTTTATATCATATGGGAATGATTGAAATTCATTTAGTCATTTGTGCAATTTCAGCCCTCAAAGTGACGTCGTTCGAACCATGTTTCAGCCTTAAAGGGCCCACCGAGTTCACCCGTACTGTCGGTGGTAGAAGCACGTGCCAAGGCGCTTCAGGAGGGGTTCATCGATCAGGGGTCGCTGGCTTCTGATGAGCGCGACGAGGAGAGAGAAGGGTGGAGGATGGATTCAACGAATTGAACGAAGAAGAGAAAGTGGTTAACTCCCTTAATTTTGTAATTAATTATAATTAATCATACTAATTTTTGTGATTAATTATATTAATTTTTGTAATTAATATATAAAATGCCATATCTTTTTCATACGAGATCGAAATCCGACGATTTCGGTTGCGTTGCGATCGTGGAGTAGAACTCTACAACATGGAACTGACCAGAACGGAAACAGAGCAAATTAGAGTTTGAGGCTCCGGTACTAAAATCATCAATTAAAGACTGACGGGGTGGAAACAAAAGTGAGAACTCTCTCACTAAAATTTTGTACAGTTATTTATTTCATAACTAAATGTAGTAATTTCCAGTATTGATTTTTATCTGTTTAAATTATCATAAATTGTTCTACGGTGCCTGTTAGCTTACATTCACTGTTGCTTGAAAACCATGGATGATTTAATTGACTATATTAGGTTGTGATTGTGATGATTAACAAATTAAAAATAATGTTAATAAATTTGTGGTAGTTGAAATTAAATTATAAATATCCATTTATAATTTAACAGTGAAAATTGGTTAATTAGAAAAATATTCCGAATCAAATTAGAATTGGTTAAATTTATTATCAAGGGATTAGTTTGAATTCATTGTTGTTGGTTGAAACCCCACACGGGTCTGGGGATGATAATTAACTCACATCTCCCTTGGATTTAACTGTTTGCCGACCAATTGATTGACATGCTGTTACAAGTGTTATTTAATTATTTAATGCTTATACAATTGTAGAATGCACTCTGGATGATGTTTGATTGTTTAATGATTATTCAACATTATTGTTGAATACATGCAATGTACGAAACCCAAATAACTAAAATTATATGGTAATTGATTGAGTCGCATTCTAATTCAGAATGTGAACGAATATTTTAAAATAATATTCAGTGAAGAATTAAATTATGATTTTGATGTCCGATTTTCGATAGACACAAAAATATTGAAATGTGTGAATTCCCGACTTTAAAATGAATCCTAAATAAAAACTGTTTCTGAATTCTCATAGCAGTCCCACGACTAACCTAGAGTTTATTGTTTCCATTGCTAAACTCTAGGTGCCCATAATTTTGCATGGGCAGCTAGAAGTTTAGTTTGCAGGTTTAGATTTTAGAGCTGGATTCAGATTTGAAGCTAGAGTCTTGTTTTGATGTTTTCTTCTTCCGCTGAGAGGATTGGATTTCCGCTGAGCATATATGCTACTCTGATATTTCTTGTAATCTCTAATGTACTCAATAAAATGAAATAAAAGTTCTGTTATATTTTATGCAAATATGTAAGTACCCATAACTATCCGTCTTTATGAACGATTTAAGTTGGTCTAATTACATGTGAGAATCAGGCAAAAAGTCGGGTCGTTACATGCATATTGGACTTCATATATACGTTAGCTAGGTGTATATTCAAAATCCATACATACTTGATAGTCCAGTCTCGACTCCAATAAATTACTAAAAACACTTACCATAATTTATATCTCAAAACAATTACACGTTCAAACAATTTACTTAGTTTCAAAATAATTTATATATATTTCAAAATACGCTCTCTCTAACATAATATTCCAATAACTCATTCTAGGGGATTTCTACCCCTATCTTTATTGAGATACTATAACTTCGATGAGTCCTATCTTTTGTTCAAATATGTTGTACCTCATAGCTTCCAAAGCTCTAATACCAACATATTTGAACAAAAGATAGGACTCATTGGAGTTATAGTATCTCATTAGAGAAAGGGTTAGAAATACCCAAGAATGAGATTCTGGAATATTATGTTTGAGAGTGCGTATTTTGAAATATATATATATATATTATTTTTGAAACTAAGTAAATTGTTTGAACTTGTAATTGTTTTGAGATATAAATTATGGCAAGCATTTTTAATATTTTATTGGACGTCGAGATTGGACTATCAAGTATGTACTGATTTTGAATATACGCCTAACTAACGTATATACGAAGTCCAATATATACTAGATAGATATGATCATCCCATTTTCGAAACTCGAAAATAATCACTGATGATGTCCGGATCATCAACAGAATTATCCTCCAACGAATAGAATGTGATTCCATATCCATATAATATAAATCCGACGTTCTTCATTCCAAGTCAATTCGATAAAAAAGTTCAATTTATAATCGTTTGAAATTTAAAATTTATAATACTGAACTGTCGTTAAGCGACACATTCGATTCACGGAATATAACGCTTTAACAATAAATTGCCAAATTCTTTTTTTTTCTCAGAATAAACTATATTCATAATTTAGAATAAAACCGTATTCCAAATCTGTTTTCCTGACATAATATTTTTATATTCCAACTTTAGTTCAATACCATTTTAAATTCAAATTTCCATTTCAAATCAAATTGAATTAAATAATACTTTATTTAAAACTCATTCAATTATTTTCAAAGAAATGGTATAATAACGTTAAAGCGTTACGGAAAACGTTGTGAAATGGTTGTTAACCAAATAGATCCAAAATAATTCTGAATTCACATATTCAAATTCAAATCCCAATAAATATTTGGTAGTTTTGAGATAATGACGAATAAATGAATTTTGTCTTCGAAATTGATTGGATAAATTAATGGTGGGTTTTGAATAAAAAAGGAATTTTCAAATTCCAACGTATGGTTTTCAACTTATGTCTAAATTAAAATTTGAAAAGGTTGCTATACGTGCAGTTCGTCGACCCTAATAGGAAATTGAATAAAGTGGGCTTACAAAAATTATTTAAAAATCAAGAATTATTAAAATATTTTATTTGAGAGGCTAAAAAATTAATTTTAATTTTAACTTGAGATTTTATTTTTATTTAAGTAGATTTAATTTATTTTATATGTGTTTAAATTGTGTTTTAGAATTTAACTTAGATTAAGAAATTATTTATAATCTTAGATCTAGTTTATTTTAAACTTGCTTTTTAAATTTATTTATATGTTTAGATTTAATTTTTTTATATTCGATTTAAATGTTTGTTAAATTTAACGTTAGTATTGTTTGAAATTTTATTTAAATGTTTGTAATATTTTGATCTAGTTAAATTATACAGTTTGATAATTTTGATTTTACTTGACCTGTAAATTATAATGGAAATAAGTTTATTTGAATTTGAGTTGTTTAATCAACGGTGGTAGTATTTTAAAATTCATTGAAGCATTTTATATTGATTTAAATATTTTGTAATTTTGTTTTTTCAATTTATAAAATTTGATTTTTCAATTTTACTTGAGAAATTACTTTGTTTTATTTAATTTAGATTAAAATTTGGTATTAAAATTTTATTTAAACTTGTATTTGAAGTATGTATATGTCATGGTATATAACTTTAAAATTATTATTATTTAAGTTTTTCCACTTGTAAATTTTTGAATATGGGTGGACACTTGTTCCTTTTGCAATTCATACTTCGTACGCGTACTTTGTTGACTTCACCATCTTTTTATTATTTACCAGTCCGTCCCCTCTTCTAGTTTTACAACCGACCAAACCGTAATTTTGTCTTAAAAATTCATGTATATATCTTATATTTTTCTGCTGTACCGAATATTTTGAAAACTGTAACGACCCGGAAAATCTGAACCAATTTAAAATTTTTAAATTGGCTATTTTAGTGGATTTTTAATAATTTAAATAAATATTTTAAATAATAATGATGAAAAGTAAGTTTGAATCGACATTTGAAAACGAATATAATTAATTCTAATTATAAACATGGCCTGAAATGGCGCGGTAGTTGCAAAATTTGAATTCAAACTTTGACTGACTGTACCAGGTGCAAAACAAAACGGATTTGAGTGAAACCAAAAATATTTAAATCTGTTAGTGAATAACTTTCTAATGAATCTGAAAAATCGAAGTTTCATAGCGGAAAGCAAAAGTTATGGCCAAATGAATTTTCAGAAAGGTCGCTATAGAGTTTATATAGCCCGTGAACATGGCCATTTTGCAAATGACCTCGGAATTCGACAATACCACTTTTGTTGGATCCGGGATGTTAAACTATTGCTAGGTTTCAAATTTCATAATTTTTGAAGTTAATATGTGAGCGTGGCAGAGGAAAACGTGTTTTGGTCAATTACAGTTAAATTGGATCGACCAGAAATGGGCCGTTTTTCAAACGTTCTCAGAATTCGACGAAACTAGTTTTGTTGGGATCGTATCGTCAAAACATAGCTAGATTTATTTTTGGAAATTTTTAGAATCAGTTTATGGCCCTGGAAAATTGAAATGTACGTTCAAATTAAATATTGAATGTTATATATTTTAAATTGAGGGAAAACTGACTGAAACAGTCGAATAGGCCTACGAAACATATCCCATTGTGTTCGGAATGGGGGTAAAACGCTAGGGACGACAGCCGTTGGGTTTGAATTGGTGTTCATGTGTGACAAGGGGTATTTTCGAATTTTTAAAATATATAAATAAACAAAAAAATCTGATTGGTCGGTCAAAGTTTTCTCTCTCCCCGATTAAACACGACGACAGCGGAAACCCTTTCTTCTCTCCTCGATTTCTTCTAATCCGCTCAATAAAAACCCATGCCCCTTTGGAGAATTTCGTAGTACTCAACACGATCTTCGAATCCATACTAACCTCATATTTTTTCATGGGGTATTGAGCTCGAATCGAGCTCGAGAAGGTCACACCTTTGGAGCGCCGCCGTGAGCAGGAGAAGCCGTCGAAGTGCGGCCTCCATACATCGATCTGAGCGCCGTTCCAAGGCCTAGAGGGTGGCGCCGACCGATCTCGTCCAAGTGCCGCGGATTTCGAGTTATTGTTAAACCTAGTTTTGAAGATCGAGCTGAGGTATACGGCTATTTTCAATTTAACTATTTAATAGTAGTTTAAAGCACTACGGTTATAAGTTGTACGTTCGATATATAAGTTATATATGCGTTGTAAAAATTATATATGTGTTGAATAGAAGTGAAATGCTCATATATATATTACGCCCCTCGTCCACAAACCATGGATGATATTTATTGGTTGTGATTGGTGTGAAAATTGGTTGATTACAAATGGTTGATTAGAATTGTTTGTGGTTGAAAAATACCCGTTTGTGGTAGAGAAATATTTGGTGGAAATCACATAGGATTAGTTTGTGGAAATGAAAAAATATACATGCCGCCTGCGTGCGAACTAGATGCATGATTCCTCATTGTCAAAAGCTGCGAGGCTTTAAGGTAGAGCGAGGAGCCGTACTAGGGACGGTCCCGGTTTTAACTACCCTGCCGTTATGCTGCCGAAATTTTGAATAATATTCATGTGTTAGAATTATTTTCATGTGTTGAAACTATATTCGTGTGTTGAATGGAAATTCATCTATTTAACGACATTCATGTTTTGAAATAAATTGTTTTAAAATATAAAAATCACCTTTTTATCTATATATATAAACTATAGAAAACCTTCATGTGTTGAATCGAAATTCATTCGTTGAATTGAAATTCATGTGTTGAATATTATTCGTATTTTGAAATAAATTGTTTTATAATAAAAATCATATTTTTATTACCTATATGAACTATATAAAATAATCTCGTTTTGAAATAAATTGTTTTATAATAAAAATCCTATTTTTATCATCAGTATGAACAATATACAATAATCGTGTTTTGAAATGAATTGTTTTACAATAAAAATCACATGTTTACTGTACACATGAGTTATTAAAAATAGTGAAGTGTCGAAGTGAATGTTTGTTGGATAAAAATATCATTTTTATCAAATGTATGAAAAAGAATATAGCTTTGAAATCGAAGAATCGATATATATATATATATATAAAAATAGAATTGAAATATATCAAATAACGAAGATTCAGTTCGTACTTTGAAACCGTGATTTCAAACGATTAGTGCGGGAGATCCGACCATCGGATTTTCCCGAAACCGCAACCGTTGGGTTCGCTTTGGAAATATCTTTCCAACGGCACCAACTTTGTAAAGATCCAACGGTTGGATTGTCTGGAATGTTTAATTCAAATCTGAAGAAAAACGGCGCCAGAATCGATTATATTTATATATATATATAAATATAATTATATTAAATCGAATAACGACGCTACAGTTCAAATTTTGAAATCGAAACTTCAAATCATTATACCGGGAGATCCGACCGTCGGATTTTCCCAAAACTGGAACCTTTGGATTCGTTTTGAAAAGATCTTTTTAATGATGTAAATTTTGTGAAGATCCAACGGTTAGATTTTCAGATATGTGTAAATCAAATCTGAAGAAAAACAGCGCCATGGCCGCGTTATGGCCCGAAGCGTCGTTTAAATGAACTATCTATTTTAAATTAAATAAAAATAGCAATAAATCGTTATAAAATATTATAAACGCTATGGAATGTGAAATTTAGAAATTAACTGAAGGTTAGCTAAGTCGAGTGGTTTCCTGGGTTTTGATCTGATGTTGGTTTCGGCCTTCGGGGTTAATATTTGGGAAATCGTTCTCTTACTGATTGACGGTTAGTGACTAATGAATTGAAAAGATGCGTATGTAGTGTTTGTGTAGCACGTGTTTATTATATATGCGAGTTTCTCTGAAAGACTGGGTTTATCCCATTCAGAATAACTGAATCAACGATAAGAAATCGAAGATGAAGACGGCGGTTGAAGACCAGAAGTCTTCACCTCGTTTGGATGGTAACTGATGTCCTGATTGGGAGGCATCCTGAAATATGGATAATGAGTGGTGATCGTCCAGATGTACGTGGAGATCGATGGGTTTTGCGAGGTATACAGTGCCTCCGGTTTTGTTCAGACCCAGAATGGACTTGTAAATAGATTGTGTGTCTGACATTGGAATTTATTCTATGTGATTGATAGCCATCAGTTGCATGGTGTGAATTGCCTGTGTGACATGCTAAGATGCAGTGATCAGGGCTTCTGTTGAAAAGCAAAGTCTTGTGATTGATGATCAAAGCACCTCCTGTGTGGCGTAGCTTTGTGTATAACGTGAATTCGCGAGCCTCACACCCCGGTATGAACCAGAAACGGGAGAAGGACCTCAGGGAGGGCATGCATTTCTTTCTAGCTAGGAGTTGTGTTAGTGTTTTTACACGGCCTGACATTTTACTTATTTGGATGATGGATAGCGAGGCGCGTCGGATATATCGGTCGATCCGGGACCGATGGAGTCATTCGTTGGCTCATTTACACCCCATAGGGCGGGGAAACGTAGTGTTCAGGAATTTTAATCCACATCGGTGGACCGGCCCTGACGATCCAAGGGTCGATGCGCTCTGACCCTGAGACATGGGCTAGATTGTCTCGAAGTCGGTAAGGACTATCTTTTGCCTTGGTTCATGATGGAAATCCAATTTCCAAATACGACGCCATGCGGTTGTGATTGTTTATATATATATATATATATATATATATATATATATATATGGCGACATGATATATGGTACCCATGTCGTCTATGATTGATAGTTATGATTTGAAATTGTTTTTGAAACATATAAACACTAGTAATAATATCAAAAGCTTTTGTTTTATTCGTATCAAGCATATTTTGGCCATTATAAGGTAAAACTCTATCCCCCGGTTTGCGTTGCATTGTGTGATGGGAACTGAGTCTTATAATGGCTTCATCTTTATAAAAAGCATTGCGATGTTTAAAAGAATTATTTGTTTTTAAAGCACTGGCAATCCAATGGAGTAAACCCGTTCCACGAAAGTGGCGTGGTCCTGTGATTAGCCAATTGTGTAATGTGATAAGTAGATTTCTCATACTAGTCCCATGAATGACTCGTAGTTTGTTTCACTTTCAAACTCGGGTGCCCCTTTTTCTACATGGGCAGCCTTGTATTCAGGTTTAGCAGGCTCTTTCTGGATAGCTGGAGCTGAAGATGGATTCTATCATTTATCTCTTTTTATGCTTTTCAGCTCCTATTGTACATAATTTGTTTGTTTTCCGCTGTAGACATTTATGTAAAGCTGAACTGTATTTGTACTAAGTATGATCCTGTATATTGTGTAACTCTGATGATTACGTTTATCCAGTATATTCTATTGTACATTATCTGGTGTATTTATTTATTTCTGTTCTGTACTATCTGTTTATGTGTTATATTCCAAAAATTACCCTTGCCACCGTCAGTACGGGGTTCGGGGTCGTCCCAACGTGGTATCAGAGCTTTGGTTAATCTTAGCGCTAGAATATAACATATTAACGAACTCGTCAGAAATAGAACCAGTAGTGTTCTAGGACGGGAAACTCATTACAGATAGGATCAGTAATATCCTAGTATGAGTAAAGCAGAATGAAATTACACCCTGATAGACACATTTACATTGGAAGTATATGTTTCTATGTTTTAAAATACCTTTTCTGTGACCTGACACTTGATCTGCCATTTGCAGAAGTACTAGAAAAATGAGTGTCGGAAACAGAAGAAATGCATAACCCGATCTAGAGGCTTTATTAAAGAGATATTGAAATCTAAACGGAGCACAATTCTCAGGCAATGAATCTATAATTCAGACTCAAGCTTGGATGAGTTCTGTCGAAAGAATTTTTGAACGTATCCAGTTGAGAGATGATCAGAAAAGATTACTATCATCTTGGGCGCTCAAAGAAGAAACTTTAATCTGGTGGGAAACAATCATCAAAGATAATCCAGAAGGTGATATTACCTGAGATAGATTTAAAGTGATTTTCCTAGAAAGATTTACTCCTCCTGAAGCGACTGAGCGATTATGTGATGAATTCTCTTATCCGATACAAGGAGATATGACCATTCCAGAATATCATAAGAAATTCAACGAACTTTCTCACTTTGCTCCTCATCTGATTTAAGATCTAAAGAGGAAAAATCTGAGATTTATTCATGACCTGCAAAGAAGATACCAGAATAGTGTAATGAAGAATGTGAAGCTTCCTTTTTCAGAAATGATATACATGGCTTATCAGTATGAAGATCTCCATAAGAAAGGTATATTGCGCGACGAAGAGGAAGTCGGCTCGAGTAACAAAGTGGAGTCTGTAAATGATAGTCCTGAGGTTAATAAGAAGCCCAGCGCCAAGAGGAAAAGGGCCAGATCTGAGAAAGAACCCGTAACGACCGTCGTATGCAATAACTGCCATCAGAAAGGGCATTTGTCGATAAACTGCGGACCCTTAAAGATGCGATTAAAAGGTGGGCTTCAATCCAATAAGGGATTTCAAGAGAATAGAAAGTGCAGTGAATGCCATCAGTTGGGGTCATCTTTCCAGGGCCTACCCGTTATCTCAGAAATCTGAAGCAGTACATATAAATGAAGTAGCAGAGACTTCCGAGCCCTCAGCTAGTCAGGGAAGACCAGATGTTTTGGAAGGCACGCTTAATGTCAAAAATATTCCTGTTAAAGTGTTGTTTGATACAGGAGCGTCACGAAGCTTCATTGCCAAGAATGCAGTTAAGAAGTTGGATTTGAATTTGAAGAAGCTCAAAGAACCAATGACTGTCCAAAATCCGGTTGGGGGTTCCCTCGATCTCAGTTGGGTTTGTGCAGTACCTGTCTCTTTTTCCTGCTATAAATTCCCTACTACCTCTATCGTCATGAATTTTACTGAATTCGATCTTATTTTGGGATTGGATTGGCTAACCAAATATGAGGCAGAGGTTAGATGCGCCGAGAGAGTTGTTAGGGCTAAGATTAAATCAGGGAATTATATAACCATACCGTGTGAAGGTCAGAATTCTAATAGAAAAGACTTCTGGGCAGCTCTCGATGTTTCTCCAGCCCAAATAGAAAATATCCCTGAAGTTACAGAGAATATTCCCAACCTCATAAAAGATATTCCTGTCGTCTAGAATTATGCGAATGTGTTTGAAGAAGTTGTTCGCTTACCTCCGCAAAGAGAAATAGATTTCAAGATCACTTTGATTCCGAATGCAAGGCCGGTAGTTCATGCTATTCGAAGAATGTCCATGAAAGAGAAAGAGGAATTAGACAATCAAACACGACAGCTCGTATGGAAGGGTCTGATCATGCCTAGTTTCTCTAATTGGGGTGCAACAGTGGTGTTTGTCCCAAAATCTGACGGTACTCTACGGCTATGTGTGGATTATCGTAATTTGAACAAGCAGACAATAAAGAATAAATATCCATTGCCGCGAATCGATGATTTATTGGATCGTCTGAATGGAGCATAAGTGTTTTCAAGGATGGACCTAGCTACAGGCTTCCATCAGCTTCGAATTGCCGAAGAGTGTGTTCCTATGACAGCATTCAGAGGTCCAGACTTATTCTATGAGTGGTTAGTAATGTCGTTCGGCTTATGTAACGCTCCAGCTTACTTGGTCGATTTGATGAATCGAGTGTTCAGAGGAGTTTTGAATAAGTTTTTTCTGGTTTTTATGGACGATATTCTAATCTTCTCTAAATCAAAGGCCGAACATGAAAAGCATTTGGAACAGGTTCTAGAAATTCTGAGAAGGAATGTATTGAAAGCCAAACTGTCCAAATGTATATTCTGGCAAGATGAAGTGAAATTTCTGGGCCATGTCGTATCGAAAGAAGGAATTGCTGTGGATCCAAGCAAAATCACAACTATTCAAAATTGGAAACAGCCCAGTACTCCTATAGAAGTCCGCAGTTTTCTTGGATTGGCTAGTTATTACCGGAAGTTCGCTAAAAACTTTTCGAAGATATCTGGTCACTTAACGAAGCTTACGAAGAAGCACTCAAAATTCAAATGGAGTCCAGAATGTGAGGAGGCTTTTGAAGAGCTAAAGTTAAGATTAACGACCGCTCCAGTGTTAACCATTATCGACGGCAATCAGGATTTAAAAGTCTGGACAGATGCCTCTAGAGAAGGCCTTGGAGCAGTGTTAATGCAAAGAGGTCAAGTGATTGCGTATGCTAGCCGCCAGCTGAAGCCGCACAAGAAAAACTATGTAACTCATGATCTTGAGTTATTGACTATCGTATTCTCTTTGAAAATCTGGAGACACTATCTTCTGGGTGAGAAATTCGAACTGTATACAGACCATCAGTCATTGAAGTATTTATTCACTCAGAAAGACTTGAATCTGAGGCAGCAACGTTGGCTGGAGTTCCTGGCAGCGTACGATTTTGAGATTCTATACACTCCAGGGAAAGCCAATGTCGTGGCCGATGCGTTAAGCCGAAAGAATGTAATGATCGCCAACTTTATTATTACGACTTCCTTGATTGACAAAATATCTATTCTTCAGAAGGAGGATAAGTTTATTATGGATATGATCAAATGGATTCAGAAAGGAGAACCCTCGTGTTTTCAAATAGATAACGATGGAATCCTGAGATTGAAAGGAAGGATTTGTGTTCCTGGCATCCCCGAGCTCAAATGGGAAGTGTTGGACGAGTGTCACAAGTCCAAGCTGAGTATCCATCCTGGTGTGGCCAAAATGTATAACGATCTCAAGCGAATGTTCTGGTGGAAGGCTATGAAAAGAGACGTTTCAATATATGTTAGCCGATGCCCTACTTGCCAGCTAGTCAAAAGCGACCAACAGAAACTTGCTGGACTGTTGCAACCGCTGAACGTTCCTGGTTGGAAGTGGGAACATAATTCCATGGACTTCATAAATGGTTTGCCCAGAACAAGGAGAGGAAATGACAGTATTTGGGTGATCGTAGATCGCTTCACGAAGACCGCCCATTTCATACCTGTCAGATCAAATAGAACTGCTCAGAGTCTGGCGCAGATTTATTTCAAGGAAATTGTTAGACTATACGGAGTGCCGATCAGTATAGTGAGTGATAGAGATCCAATATTCACTAGCAAATTCTGGAAGGCATTTCAAGTAGAACTGGGAACGAAGCTAAATGTGAGCATCGCTTATCATCCTCAGACAGATTGTCAGACCGAGAGGGTAAATCGTATACTAGAAGATCTATTGCGGGCTTGTGTTCTCGATTTCGGTGGATCATGGGAAGACCATTTACATTTGGCAGAGTTCTCGTATAACAACAGCTACCAGGAAAGCCTAACAATGTCGCCATTCGAAGCATTATATGGTAGACCGTGCCGATCTCCTGCTTGTTGGGTCGAACCTGAAATATGCTTGTATTAGGGCCTGATATGATCCGAGAAGCTGCTGACAAAGTCAATTTCATTAAGAAATGATTACTTGCCGCTCAAAGCCGACAAAAGAGCTATGCCGATAGGAGAAGAAGAGATATATTGTTTGTTGTTGGCGACTATGTATATTTGAAAGTATCGCCGATGAGAGGAGTTATTTGGTTCGGTAGAACTGGGAAGTTGGCGCCCAAATTCATTGGCCCGTTTCCTATTCTCGAACGGATTGGAACTCTCTCTTATAGGGTTAAATTGCCAGATTGGTTGCCTGGGATGCATGATGTATTTCACATATCTCAACTTCGAAAGCACGTTCATGATCCAGACTTGATCGTGGAAGAAGCAGCTCAACAGGATATTGAAATTACTCCAGAATTGGATGTGAGAAGAGAGCCGCTAAAGATCATCGGCAAAGAAACCAAAGAGCCAAGGAACAAGAAAGTTCACTTAGTCAAAGTGCAATGGAGTGGGGATCCGTGAGATTATACTTGGGAAACTGAGGAGAGCATTCAGAAAGCCTATCCTAAGTGTCGCGTAGATATCTCTGATTGACTCCGGTGCAAGGTACATTTACCATACTTTGCATTACCAATTAGTTCTCTACTCTATTGTCATTTTCTTTCCATGGATGTGCACTTTTAATTCTATAGTCTGAATGATTTTAAATAAATATAGAAATTGATTAGTATATTTTTGAAAAGTTAAAAACAATTTGATTGTTGTCTGTGTTGTGTGATAGCAGATTTGATTAATTAAATTATTAGAGCGATAGTTAATTTAATCAATAAGAGAATAATGGTAGAATTTATTCATTTAAATCACACGTTGAACTGATTTAGAAATAAATAGAAATATATACATGTGCATTATATATGTTCGAACAAGTAAATGGATAGCTGTTGAGTAAAGATTTTATTTGTGTGCCCGACAAATAGGTAAACCTTAATGAGTTGGATGCGAAATATTATTATATCAACTCCTGTGAATGTCATTGGATGCGAAGTGCTGGTTGTTCTGTGTGTAATAATAAATGTCGCCATAGGATAGTAACAATTAATTTTGAACTACACTACATGGCATACTTCTTGAAGATAGGCATACTTCATCATATACCACATAAGCATTTGGAGCTTGTGTGACGAGGTGGAAGAATTACCATATGATCGAGAGGCTTGTATGGCGATGACTATATTTTACAGGTTGAACTGATGACTGATATGACCATATAAAATTGTAACGATAAATTGCCAGATTAATAAAAACCCCACAAGGGTCTGGAGATGACAATAATCACGTCTCTCTAGTCATTAGATACGGCACATGGATTATTTATTTCCCACACTGGACGAGGTGACGAGGATTTATCCTCTGGAGCAATTAAAATACACACTCCCTCAGGCATTGACAGGGTGACGAGAATTTATTCTCTGGAGTTATTATCAATACACGCTCCCCTGTAAACACCAGAATATATCACTATAAATATGTGATGCTTTATAGGATTTATTGGGTACCTAATACGGCCCAATAAATTTCCAAACCCCTCCCCGTATAAAGGAGGTTATGGCGAAATTTTTCGAAAATTCCGGGTGTTAGCCAAATTTTTGAAGAATTTGAAAATTCTCAGAAACTAAAAAGTAGGAGGATGGAAGCCAGATTGGAAGTAGAATTGGTTAATCAAACCACTTTGACTTTGTTCCTTTTCGGGGACGAAAAGTTTTAAGTGGGGGAGATTGTAACAACCCGGAAAATCTGAACCAATTTAAAATTTTTAAATTGGCTATTTTAGTGGATTTTAAATATTATAAATAAATATTTTAAATAATAACGATGAAAAGTAAGTTTGAATCGACATTTGAAAACGAATATAATTAATTCTAATTATAAACATGGACTGAAATGGCGCGGTAGTTGCAAAATTTGAATTCATACTTTGACTTACTGTACCAGGTGCAAAACAAAATGGATTTGAGTGAAACCAAAAATATTTAAATCTGTTAGTGAATACCTTTCTAACGAATCTGAAAAATCGAAGTTTCATAGCGGGAAGCAAAAGTTATGGCCAAATGAATTTTCAGAAAGGTCGCTATAGAGTTTATATAGTCCGTGAACATGGCCATTTTGCAAACGACCTCGGAATTCGATGAAACCACTTTTGTTGGATCCGGGATGTTAAGCTATTGCTAGGTTTCAAATTTCATAATTTTTGAAGTTAATATGTGAGCGTGGCAGAGTAAAACGTGTTTTGGTCAATTACAGTTAAATTGGATAGACCAGAAAGGGGCCGTTTTTCAAACGGTCTCAGAATTCGACGAAACTAGCTTTGTTGGGACCGTATCGTCAAAACAAAGCTAGATTTATTTTTCGGAAATTTTAAGAATTAGTTTGTGGCCCTGGAAAATTGAAATGTATGTTCAGATTAAATATTGAATGTTAAATATTTTAAATTGAGGGAAAACTGACTGAAACAGTCGAATGGGCCTACGAAACATATCCCATTGTGTTCGGAATAGGGGTAAAACGCTAGGGACGACAGTCGTTGGGTTTGAATTGGTGTTCGTGTGTGACAAGGGGTATTTTCGGATTTTCAAAATATATAAATAAACAAAAAAAATCTGATTGGTCGGTCAAAGTTTTCTCTCTCCCCGATTAAACACGACGACGGCAGAAACCCTTTCCTTTCTTCTCTCCTCGATTTCTTCTAATCCGCTCAATAAAAACCCATGCCCCTTTGGAGAATTTCGTAATACTCAAAACGATCTTCGAATCCATACCAACCTCAGATTTTTTCGTGGGGTATTGAGCTCGAATCGAGCTCGAGAAGGTCGCACCTTTGGAGCGCCACCGTGAGCAGAATGAGCCGTCGAAGTGGGGCCACCATACATCGATCTGAGCACCGTTCCAAGGCCTAGAAGGTGGCGCCGACCGATCTCTTCCAAGTGCTGCAGATTTCGAGTTATTGTTAAACTTAGTTTTGAAGATCGAGCTGAGGTATACGGCTATTTTCAATTTAACTATTTAATAGCAGTTTAAAGCGCTACGGTTTTTGATTTCACTGTAAAAATCATATCTTTTTCATTTGTTGACGAAATTTAGTGAAACAAGAGACAGTGGACTCATGCGGACGTCTTCTACATTCTAGAAGAGACCGCATATTTTTCTGAGCCTTCTGCTATTTTTGGTGGAGTGGAACCCAATGTGAGATTTCTAGATTATAAACGATATGGAAAACGACGATGTATAAATTATATAGTCGATGTATGAGTTATATAAGCATTGTACACCTCTTGTATAAGCGTTGTATAAGTTGTACGTTCGATATATAATTTATATATGCGTTGTAAAAATTATATATGTGTTAAATAGAAATGAAATGCTTATATATATATATACGCCCCTCGTCCACAAACCATGGACGATATTTATTGGTTGTGATTGGTGTGAAAATTGGTTGATTACGAATAGTTGATTAGAATTGTTTGTGGTTGAAATTGATTGATTGTGGTTGAAAAATACCCGTTTGTGGTTGAGAAATATTTGGTTGAAACCACATAGGATTAGTTTGTGGAAATGAAAAAATATACATGCCGCCTGCGTGCGAACTAGATGCATGATTCCCCATCGTCAAAACCTGCGAGGCTTTAAGGTAGAGCGAGGAGCTGTACTAGGGACGGTCCCGGTTTTAACTACCCTGCCATTATGCTGCCGAAATTTTGAATAATATTCATGTGTTAGAATTATTTTCATGTGTTGAAACTATACTCGTGTGTTGAATGGAAATTCAACTATTTAACGACATTCATGTTTTGAAATAAATTGTTTTGAAATATAAAAATCACCTTTTTATCTATATATATATAAACTATAGAAAACCTTCATGTGTTGAATCGAAATTCATTCGTTGAATTGAAATTCTTGTTTTGAATGGTATTCGTATTTTGAAATAAATTGTTTTATAATAAAAATCATATTTTTATTATCTATATGAACTATATAAAATAATCTCGTTTTGAAATAAATTGTTTTATAATAAAAATCCTATTTTTATCATCAATATGAACTATATAAAATAACCGTGTTTTGAAATGAATTGTTTTACAATAAAAATCACATTTTTACTGTACACATGAGTTGTTAAAAATAGTGAAGTGTCAAAGTGAATGTTTGTTGGATCAAAATATCATTTTTATCAAATGTATGAAAAAGAATATAGCTTTGAAATTGAAGAATCGATATATATATATATATATAAATAGAATTGAAATATATCGAATAACGAAGCTGCAGTTCGTATTTTGAAACCGTGATTTCAAATGATTAGTGCGGGAGATTCGACCATCGGATTTTCCTGAAACCGCAACCGTTGGGTTCGCTTTGGAAATATCTTTCCAACGGCACCAACTTTGTAAAGATCCGACGGTTGGATTGTCTGGAATGTTTAATTCAAATATAAAGAAAAACAGCGCCAGAATCGATTTAATATATATATATATATATATATATATAATTATATTAAATCGAATAACGACGCTGCAGTTCAAATTTTGAAATCGAAACTTCAAATGGTTATACCGGGAGATCCGACCATCGGATTTTCCCAAAACTGGAACCGTTGGATTCGTTTTGAAAAGATCTTTTTAATGATGTAAATTTTGTGAAGATCCAATGGTTAGATTTTCATATATGTGTAAATCAAATCTGAAGAAAAACAGCGCCACGGCCGCGTTATGGCCCGAAGCGTCGTTTGAATGAACTGGCTATTTTAAAATAAATAAAAATAGCAATAAATCGTTATAAAATACTATAAACTCTATGGAATGTGAAATTTAGAAATTAACTGAAGGTTAGCTAAGTCGAGTGGTTTCCTGGGTTTTGATCTGATGTTGGTTTCGGCCTTCGGGGTTAATATTTGGGAAATCGTTCTCTTACTAATTGACGGTTAGTGACTAATGAATTGATAGAATGAAGGCGATCCATCCAGAACTCTTCGTCGGTATGACTCATTGGTGTCATGTCACCTTACATCATTGTAACTTGTGCTTTCGTTGTTAGAATTCTGCGTGCTAGGTTAAGGCTATGGATGCATGGATTGATTGATGCTAGTTTGAATGGTAAATTGGCTACTCATGGATGATAGGCATGCATAATTGTTTTGGTTGCTTGTGTTTTCTTGGAATTTCAGGGGAGAAATTCCTAAGGAGGGGAGAATGTAGCAAGTCGCATTTTACGTATCGGAGGAACACAAAATATTTTTATTTAATTCCCCAAGGGTTAGATCATTCTCATATTTTTATATGTTGCTTATGGGGATTTGAGACATCTCCATAATTTTTACCATATTTATTTGTGATCATTTTACCCCTATCAGTTTTGTACAGGGCATAACTTTGACTGGGAACGAATCAGATGTTGAGATTGACTTCATTGGAAAGGAAATGGTGTTGCCAATTCCGTAGAGCGGTCACATTAAAGATTTGGTTCAGCGGTTTATGAGAAATCGTTGTTTTACTATTGCACAATTTCTGTACAGGTTTGGCTAGTCATTAATGGGCTGTTTTGGTGTGGTCCACTAGTGAGCTGGTTTGAGGCTATGAATAGGGGGTTAGAGGCATGGGGAAAAGGGTTACTTTTCTTCATTCTCTCATTTGGCTGAGCTCGTGTTCCACCTTTCTCAATCAAATACACCTTTCCACCATTAAATTCTAGATTTACGCAAGAAGATTGAAGATCTACATCAAGCAAAGCTAGATCTATAGCAAGTGAAGGGGAATCACATCAAATTGAGAGGTTTGAAGATCATTCTTCGTTGTCCGGATTGAGGATTCAATGATTTCAAGTTAATTTGAAGAATTGGAGAGTGATAATCATCTCTCACATGGATTCAATTAAGTTATGGGTTGTTTGATCTTATTTTCATCATTTAAGTTGTTTTCACCAAGATCTACGTCATGGTAAGTATATTTTCATTTGAATCACTATAGGATCTAATTTAGCAATTGAAATCGGTAATTCTTATGTTATTCATATGTTTATGCAAGTTTAGATCCACTATTTTGTTTATTCATCGATTTATCATGATTTGGTAAGTTTCATATGGTTGTATGATGAATAATTGTCGTTTACTTATTGTTGATGATTTCATAAAGTGTTAATGGTTGAATTGGATGAGTTGTGCACATCTTTTTTGTCTTTTGGTGATGAATTGGTCGAGATTGGAGGTAGATTGGTCAAATCTAGAGCCGGGTCATTTTTGCATGCGTCGTTGATGACGTGGCGGGCTCAGTTCGCTGGCTTGTGCACCAAGAAATGAAGCACGGGTCGGTCGAAGGGGCATTAGATTATTATGCTTATGGGTCGTTGGTGGAGCTTCAGGTCGTGGAAAGTCAGGTCGACCAAGATGATAGGTCAGGTTGTTTTGAAGTGGTCAGGTCAATAGAAGCGGGGCGTTTGGCTTTGAATTGATGAATGCATAGGGTCGTGGGAAGCCTGTAACATACCAGAAAATTCGATGCTCGAATTTTCGACATAAAAACATCCCGTGTCCAAACTCGAGTACCAAAAATCCAGAATGCTTAAAGAAAGAAGTTAGAGGATGAGAAAGAAAGGAAGAAATATTGGAATACGAGAAGAAGAAGAACCAACACAACACAAAGTCTCACATTGCAGCGTAACAAAATATAATATAGAAATAAATCTTTATTGAGAGCTTTAAATAAAACTTACAATCATCAGAGTACATCAACACATCTAGACAGTTATATTAATTTGTCCTCATATACAACACACAATGGAATAATATTTGTATAATATCATATGTATGAACCCATCCAGCTCATCTCTTCATAATATCCGATAACCTAAACCTGTAAAACCCGGTCTGACCCACGCATTACAAACGCCGGATCGGTCTGGTGAATCAAAGTGAGAAAAACACACTAAGTTTAAAGGTATCATCCTACTTGATTTTAAAGTCAAAATATTTTCGAAAGAAAAGTGTAATCATAAGACCAAATCCACACATAAATATGGATGGTTTTTACCTTACGATAACCCAAAACAATTTTGAAATCGATATCTTTTATGATATTATAATAATGTCTAAATACAAGTAAATAAAAATCTAGCGGCACACTTGCATCTCACTCTCTACCTTCCTGACAATGCACCTCTGAAGATGAATACACTGGGGTTCACAAGAACATCTTACAACCCAGACTAACATGACCGGCCCCTCACTTTGCTTAAGAGCACCGAATATATAACTACCACGGCTAGGGGCCAGCCAACCGAACCGATAACATACATATAAAAATAAAAAGGGACAACCGATGACATTAGAATTCTCTAGATCAGATAATGATATACCCTTTGGATGGGTGTGACCCACATAGCCGTGCGACCTACCCAATTTTGTGCCATTTCCCGGTTGATGAGGCTTGAGGTCATAAACCTTTTGGAACATTTGGCTACCATTCACTTTGAATGCCACATCGTCAGATCCGCCAGATATCACTAATTGACGTCCACAAAAATACTCTGGGTGTTAAGTTAAGAGAAGGTGTCATCTCCGCCACCAACAGAAATACATTTGAAGAAATCAACATACGCGACCCCTTTGGAAATACTCAGTCAGACACTCATCTATACAAGTCATCGAGGAACAGGATGAACCGAGGTCACCCTCCTACCACATCCAAGGAATCACCTTATAGATTAATAGCGAGTAGTCCTTGCAATCCGTAGATTCCAACCACAACAGAACCGCAGTACACCTTTGGCTGTAGACCAGGGATTATTAGAGGTTCTTCCGTTTATGGAGATATATGGTCTTCAATACTCCATCTTAATCATCTTTTGCTATCTTCACGTATTTATTGATCAGAATGGTTTTCGAATATAAATTCGATCTCGGTCTTTTCCTACCAATAATCGTATGGGTCAGATTTTGATAGTTGGTTATTTAACTATCAAATAAACAATCATGAAAATAAACGAGTTCATTGGTTCAGTACTCAACATCACTTGGCCTTTTTAATTAAGACATTAATGAATGGTAAATTAAACTTGTAAATTTTTTAACATTTTCAATACAGTATTTCTTATGTTTACGCACTAATGTTCTCAAAACCAATTCATTATAATTCTTAGAAAAATATCTTATAACATATTCAGTTTCCATTTACCTTTCTTTTCAAAACATTTGTTACTTCATTCTTTAATATATAAATGAGAAATTAATTCAACTTATCCCTTGTAAAATAACGCTACGAAATCTCTTTGTTTCATTACTTGACAATAACCAAAGCTTATTCTTATAGAACAAATCTATTTCAAAACTCATCTTCACATTCTCTTTTACCTTGAATATATCGTTATAATTTCACAGAATCTCTTTTATTTCTTTTACTTTGGAAATTTTATTATATATATATATATCCTCAAATCTTCCCATTTTCGTTACTTTGGAAATCTCATTATATATTCTCAAATCTTGCAATTAATGGTGTGTTATTATTTCTCATATGGAAATAATAAATTATTCTTAACCTCCTTCCCATTACAAACTAATATCATCCTCAAATATCCTGAAGTCGTTCAAGTTAGGGTATTTATTTACCTCTCAGACCTTGATCAACAATGTTCTTATCTTAAGATAGATATGAGTTGTAATTCAAAAACCGATAATTATTCTAATATCAAACCAAATCCCATTTAACTATTTCACTTAAACCATGATTTTATAATCCATCTCCTATTTTTGAAAATCTCCTTTTCAAATACAACTATTATTTCTTAATTCATTGTTTAAGAAATTCTTTACTAAAATGTCATCTTTTAACTTCTACTTATTTAAACAATTCCTTTTATAATTCGGATTTTTTGTTCCAACATCCTATTACTTATTTCTTTTACCAATTTCACTTTTAACGGTTCCTTTTTCCAATCCATTCAACCATTTCCCGCTTTGAAAATCTTATTTCAATTTTCCTCCTTTTACTTAATTCCATTTTTAAGCAATGTTAATTTAAAATCAACGCTTTAACACCTTAAACCTCATTTATATAACTTTGTTTTAATATAAACCCCTTTTATCTTAATTTCCTTTTACTTAGTTCAAATATTTACATAACATTTATTTTAAACTATCGCATTCGCTTAAAATTTCTTTTATAACTTTACTATAAAAACTTGGGTTTTAAAATAAAACTTGTTCATAAACTCCTTTCACAATTCAATTAGATTTCATTTCAACTTCGATTACGTTTTAAATTAATTTCAATTAAAAAGTAATCACTTAAATTATTATTGATCTGAATAATTTACTTCAATCATTAACTACTGTAAAGGTAGTTAGTTCCTTTATTAATTAAAATAAATAGTAAATTCCTTTTTAAAATATTATTAAAATTAAAACAAATATTCATTAAACTATTTTATTAGATTAATTCAAAACAAAATAATTTAATAATCAATCCCATTTAAAATGGTTGACTTAGTCAACTCAAAATAAGGTTATCTCGTTAACCGAGTCTAATTAGTTCTCAGTTTAAATTAATTAATAATATAATTAATTAAAGAATTCCATTTAATTGTTTCTTAAAACAGTTATCCAACTTTTAACCGTTCGGTTAATTTCTATTCACTTGTTTATAAATTAGATTAACATCAAAATTTACTTTATAAAATTGATTAATAATTAATTATAAACTTAACTAATAAATAATAATTATTTATTTTCTTTTAACAAACTCTTACTCAAATAAAGAATTAAAAAATATATATCATTAGTTATAAGATAAAATTTATAACTTCATCCCTGTCGATTTGCTTGATGGTAAATCAACATTTATAAAACGATTGATTTTATAGGCCATATGCTGCCAATACTCAACCAATACTGCTCACTGGTTAAAACAAAACGAACGTTGAATTATGAATCAACAATTAGTAAACAAATCAATCATCTAATCAGGTTGGTCGCACAGTTCATATAATTGTAATATGAAAATAAATAATAAATTTGAGGAATCTAGTTGGATCCCTCCAATCTGTTCTTCCCTGCATCCAAATAGGTTATCCCAAATAAAATTATTCAACAAAGATTATCAAACTTAAGAAAATAAATTTTAAAACAGTAAACAACGACTATTTAACATCAACCAATTTATATAACAAACAATTAAATTAAACATGTTTATTTTGTAAATGTGACCAACAAGGCAAGTTACCTCAATTGGATCCAATCGTTAAAATAACGATTTAGTATTTCACTGAAGTTAAACGATGATTTAATTTCATTGGTTAAATCAACAAATGAATATATAATTAACCAAAAATCAACCATTAGAAACCAGAGAACACAATTATAAAACCCGACTTATATAAAATATAAGTGGGAAGAATTGAGTGAGTTTAACTCACTTTGAGTTGATACTGTTTATTTCTGAATTGGTTTGGTTACAGTTAAATTAAACAGTCATTTAATTTAACTCTAAATTCTCATTGTCTCCATTTTTGTCCCAGGCATTTCCAAAATACAGAGTCCGTTCATATGGTCCCGACGTCTCTTGTCTGGTCCAATTCTTGTAATATTTGCATGACATATAAATGTTATAATCATATGATTTTATTATGATATTATTGTTCTTAATAAATTTCTTAATTAGTATAAACTAATTACACTGATGGTTATTATGTTTGATCAATTCCAGTTTCATACTTCCACCTGGTTCTCGTGTTTCAAGGAGCCAGGCATTTCCTAAAGCCTATACAAAAATGGCGTTACAACTAATATGAATTACCAAACTAATTAATAATCAACTAAATATTAATTGAACTAATTATTATTTTTATGCTGGATTAACGGTTTAAGGCCCGAACATCTTCTTCTCGTTCACGATTCTCGATCCCAAATTTTTTACTCTTTCCCATGCGCACCATAAATTTGCGTGTTGGCCTTTGTTTTCAGTTCACACAAAAAACGCTTTCTAACTCCAACTTTTATTCTCGTAACTAATTCCCATTTGAAAAGCTTTGGTCTCGTTCCCTTTTGTTCACGTCATTTTCTTCGTGCAACATCCATCCAACTTCGACTTCTACAACAAGACATCGTACCAGTATTGGACCCCCAGACCTTTATCAAAGGATGTCGGCTCAATCCCCTTACCTTGCTCCTCTATCGCCATAAACCATGGCATGCTTGGCGTCACCGATTTCCCCTAAAAGACCATAAACGTTGGCGGTTTGAACCCGATTTTCGGATACTCCAATGCTCAAAAATCCATCTTGACCGTCCAGAATAAGGAGCTCAATAAGCTAAACACGATTGCAGTTCTAAGTTTGTGGAATAGAGGTGGGGATTATGAGAAAATCGATAGAAATCAATGGGGTTTCCTGGTCATTAAAATAAAAGGTGGAGGCGGGTTTCTATCGTTGACCACAAATGAAGATTTTGCGCGCAGAACAAATATTATGGTTAGGTTATATAGGGAATGATTTAATAATATTTAATTATATCGGAACTTTGCTTTGAAGTAACCAATAAAACAACCACAAACAACTTTATATTGAGGTGAAAATTCTAACCCTAGCATTAGAAAATTATTCCGGACACGATGGGACAGGTTTCGTCAAATTCCGAGTTTGTTTGTGAAAATCCCTTTATAATTCACAGGTGAAATATTATGCGTTTAAATTTCTCACGATCACAAAATAAATCCAATCAACTTGAAACTTTGAGATTCTACTTGTCCTTTTTCTTAAAGATCCAATGATTTTTTTCCCGTTAAAATCGGAGTTCCTTTTGGCCAGTCGTTCATTCCTTTAAATTTACCTATGTCCAAAGATATAAACGATTAAATAAAAAATCTAGGTCTTTATTGTTGCCATGATCAAACAGTAAGTTCAATTGACACAAAATTGAAATCCTACAATAACTAACTAATAAGAATGCAAGGACACAAGTTTCATCGCATTTCGAGACATTTTCCCAGTACGCTATTTTTATACGCCAAATAATGCTACTTTGGACACTGAAATACCCAATGTCCAAAAATAACAAACTATCTACCTATCCTGACTCTAATAGTCGATACGAACTCAACGTAATTGGTTTCACAGCTTAATTCGATCGTCTGCTCTAGTTGTACACAAATACGCCTCTATTAAATTAAATCAATTTAAGGGTCTTGGCACAGGTCATTGATTTCAAAATTAGGCTCACATCCAGCCATAAACTTATTGTAAATTACATTCCTATTTTTCGAAGATTCATTAAATAAATATAAAATAACCATGTAAATTCATAATTAAATAAAACAATTATTCAAAAAAAAGGGGGAACAATCAAAATATACGTCAAAATCAAAAAACATACAAAAACAGCAAAAATGCAGTAAAATGCATCGAAACTTTACATATATTCAAATATCTGCATACATATATGCATCTATTTTAGTTTTGCATCAATGTGCAGCATATGTGCATACATCATGAAATACATGCATGTTTTCGTGCAATAATTCAATTTCTGCATGTAAACATGCATACTTATATACCTGCATACAAGTATGCAGTTATACATAAAAAACTGCATACAAGTATGCAAATATTGTCATGCCTTTGACCTTCAACACATTCCTACATACTTGCATGTGGTTATTCTGAATAACTACATACTTGTATGCAATTATTCAGAAGGTATGGATAAATTCTTGCATGGGTATTCAAATATTTGCATACGTGTATGCAGCTATTGGTAATAGTTGCATACATGTTTGCAACTTTTTTTTTTGATTTCCATGAACTTCCGAGAATACTTCCAGAATTTTGATTTTTTTTAATGAAGCAGCGCATAAAATTCTGGCCAAAACATGTAAAACACGGAACTTTTGAAAACAGGGACCGAGTTTGCATTTTAAAAAACATAAGGGATGTGAGCTTAATTAACTTTGAAAATAGGGATGTGTGCCTAATATTCACTTAATTTAATTACGCACTATAGAAAATGGCTAGGCGTTTATGGCTACCGTTGTCACATACGACATCTGTTTGCCACGGAATTTGATATCGTACAATAATTTAACATTACGGTTCCGATGAAACTAATTTCAGCGAAAACCGAGGCCGTTTGCAAAAATGACTATTTTAAAGCCATATAAAATATTATTAAATTTCAAATAATCCAATTAAATAAAAATAAAGTATTATATTCATAAATTCTAAACTGGAAATATCATATAGCTTCAAATATAAATTATACAACTCAATATCATAATTTTCAAGTTAAAACAGCATCCAAATTTTATTAAAAATCCTTAAATTTATTAAATAACCATTATCGTTTATTAACGATTTCCATACGACTATTTTAAAATTTGAATTGGATATTACTAACAATCTATAACATGAAATCTGAATTTTTCACTTTCACTAGAAAATTATAATTAACAAGATTCAAACATTTCTTGTTTCACAGAAATCCGACTTTAAACGGATTCTGTATATTCAATTAAAGTTCAAAACTCCGTATTATGAACTACCGCACCATTTTGAGCTCATTTTAAATTAAATATAAATTATAATGTTCAAACTTCGTTTTATAAACGATTTTAATATTAAAAACCAATAATATTCAAAATACAATATTTTAAAAATTAAATTAAATATTTGCTTACAAAAAATACAGGACATTACATTCTTCCCCCCTTAAAAGAATTTTGTCCCTGAAATTACTAAGGTAGGAAAAATGCTGCAAACCCATTATTTTTATAAAATTCAATTTATTATAAATCAAAAACTAATTCAATATCATTAACAAAAATTTCTAACACTTTAAATTCTCAGAAAAAATTGGCAGAGTCTCCCCTGTACGGAGTGACATCTGTGATATCGCAGGAACAAATAATATATATACATCGACCCATATGATCGGAAAAAAAATTCAAAATCTAAAATTCATATGTTCACGTAGGCGTACCTTTTATGTGTGCTACTGAGCATATTTTCTCAACATATATGTGATATACTCAACCAATATCAATCTGCCCAGCCATTTGGCACCTGTGCTTAACTTAATTTAATATATAAGTAACAAATAATTGAAATTCTTAAATAATATCTCATTAATCAACAGTTATAACTACACTGATTTTAAAATCAAACAGATAGCATCAAATCATTTTCAAATACAGTGTTAATCATTAATTTCGATCCATATGCGGTTTCTTCCTAATTTATTATACTGAAATTCATTTTCAGTTCATTCAACCCTATTTTAAACTGTTGATGAATTATATTCAACCAATCTAACAAACAATCGATCAACAACCAGTGCACAACCAACTCCATCAAATTAGTTGAATTTATATTCAATTTATTATTTACTTTGGTTTCCACATTTTTGAACATCAATCGATTAATATCTGACTGATTTTTGTTTAATTATCATCCATTAAATTTTCAGATCCCAAATCAAATTTATTAAATTTCACTATCATTCTTAACTCCACTTAACCAAAGTTAAGTTATAATTTCAAATCCAATTAACGAATTGATATGTCTAATTAGTTCAATTTTATTTCATAATCCAAATTCTGATTTTATTCCAAAAAACATCACTCGAATTTATTATGTTTTAACTTATCTTAGTTAAATCCTGATTTCCAATTCCATACTAAAATTCTCATTCACAGGCTATATATGTGAAATCTTCTGGTTATATTAACCATTCAAATTCAAATTTTCATTTGAATTCCATTCAAATAAATCAATCAAACCACAATATCTCACTAATTTAATAAAATTATTTCTTTTATATATAAAAATATAATTTGGGTAAAATCATTTCATTTACCCTCTTTACGAAACAATACTATATCCATTGACAGTTTAATGTTCTCAACACTTGAACCGATCAAACAACACAATACAAAACATTTGTATATAAAATTTACAAATATGCTCTCATATATATACACTCAATCTCGATCTAGGGTATTACTAACCCAATCTCTATGAGTTACGAGAAAGAGCCAAGGTTATTACTAAACCTTATGCTATGATACCTCTGTAACATACCAGAAAATCGATGCTCGAATTTTCGACACAAAAACATCCCGTGTCCAAACTCGAGTACCAAAAATCCAGAATGTTAAAAGAAAGAAGTTAGAGGATGAGAAAGAAAGGAAGAAATATTAGAATAGGAGAAGAAGAAGAACCAACATAACACAAAGTCTCACATCGCAACGAAACAAAATATAATATAGAAATAAATCTTTATTGAGAGCTTTAAATAAAGCTTACAATCATTAAAGTACATCAACAATTCTGGACAGTTATATTAATCTGTCCTCATTTACAACACACAAAGTAACAATATCTATATAATATCATACATCTGAACCCATCCAGCTCGTCTCTTCGTAATATTCGATAACCTGAACCTGTAAAACCCGGTTTAACCCGAGCATTAAAAACGTCGGATCAGTCTGGTGAACCAAAGTGAGAAACACACACTAAGTTTAAAGGTATCATCCAACTTGATTTGAAATTCAAAATCTTTTCAAAAGAAAAGGATAATTGTAAGACTAAATCCACAACAAATACATACGGTTTTTACCTTACGATAACCCAAAACATTTTTGAAATCAATATCTTTTCTGATATTATAATAATGTCTAAATACAAGTAAATAGCAATCTAGCGGAAACGCTTGCATCTCATGCTCCACATACATAGTATACAATCAAAACCGTGGGCGCTTATTGGAGAATGGATTTCCTAACAAGGTATGGGACCACCTTCCTGACAATGTACCTCTAGAGATGAATATATTGGGGTTCACATGAACATCTTGCAACCCAGGCTAAACATGTCCGACCCCTCACTTCGCTTGAGAGTACCGAAAATATCATTACCATGTCTAGGAGCAAGCCAACCGAACCAATAGCATACATACAAAAATAAAAAGGGATAACCGAAGGCATTTGAATTCTCCAGTTCATGTAATGATATACCTTTTTGATGGGTGCGATCCACATAGCCATGCGACCTACCCAATTTTATGTCATTTCCCGTTTGATGAGGCTTGAGGTCATAAATCTTTTGGAACATCTGGTCGCCATTCATTTTGAATGCCACATCGTCAGATCCGCCAAATAACACTAATTCACATCCACAAAATACTCTGGGTGTTAAGATAAGAGAAGATGTCTTCTCCGCCACTAACAGAAATACATTTGAAGAAATCAACGTACGTGATCCCTTTGGAAATACTCAGTCAGACACTCGTCCAAACAAGTCATCAGGAATAGGATGAACCAAAGGCACCCTCCTATCACATCCAAGGAATCACCCTATAAATCAATAGCAAGTAGTCCTTGCAATCCATAGATTCCAACCACGATAGAACTATAGTGTACCTTTGGCTGTAGACCAGAGATTATTAGTGGTTCTTCCGTTTTTGGAGATCTCCAATCTTCATTGCTCCATCTCAATCATCTTTTGCTATCTTCACGTATTTGTTAGTCGCAACGGTTTTCGAATATAAATTCGATCCCAGTCTTTTCGTACCAACAATCGTATGTATTAGATTTTAATAGTTGGTTATTTATCTATTGAATAAACAATCATGAAAATAAATGAGTTTATTGCTTCAGTACTCAACTTTACTTGGCCTTTTTAATTAAAACATTAGCGAATGGTATATTAAACTTGTAAATCATTCAACGTTTTCAATACTTTATTTACTTCCTACGTTTATATACTGATGTTCTCAAAACAAATTCATTATAATACTTAGAAAAATATCTTATAACATATTCAATTTCCATTTACCTTTCTTTTTAAAACACTTGCTACTTCATTCTTTAATCTCTAAATGGGAAATTAACTCAACTTATCCCCGTAAAATAACGCTACGAAATCTCTTTGTTTAGTTACTTGACAATAACCAAAGCTTATTCTTATAGAATAAATCTATTTCAAAACTCAACT
>JASFAX010000854.1:0-55249 GCA_030737875.1 Allium sativum | reverse complement strand
CCTGAGTACAAGTCCATAAATGACAAAAGTTCGTGTCTCGCGTGGAATCCACTAGCTAGTCTATCCTTGGAAGTGGAATGCTATCTTTCGGGCAGGCCTTATTTAAATCCGAAAAGCCAATACACGCCCGCTATTTCCCATTGTCCTTCTTGACAAGAACTGGGTTTGATATCTATTCAGGATACGTCGAATCTCGAATGAAACCATTACTTATTAACTTTAACACTTCTTCCTTTAAGGCTGCTGTAATGGCGCGTTTTGTTAGCTGTCGAATAATTAATTTATTTAATTATTTATATATCGATTTGGCGATATCGATAACTCAAAGTAAAACGTTCGAACTTATAATTTATAATTATTATTAAAACGAACCTTAAACGTCGCGGCAGTTCGCAAATTGGCGATTTGAACTTCAACTGAATATACAAGATTCGTTATAAGTCGGATTTCTGTGAAACAAGAAACGTTTGAATCTATTAAGCTATATTTTTCTAGTGAAAGAGAAAAATCAGGATTTCGTCGTGTAGATTTTGACATATGTGCAAATCAAATTTTAAAATAGTCGCTATAGAATCGTTTATCGACCGAAATGGTTTAGTCGATATAACTAGTTACCGGATTCGAATTTGAACAAGGTTCTTTTGGGAAATAGTGATAATTTAATTTTTAGAATTTTACTGTAATTTTTAATTAATTTAATAAACGAATTTTTATTTGAAGTATTTTGCACCCTGAAATCAACATTTTTGAAGTTTCAAAATATGAGTCCTTTTACCGATATTATTATATTCTTGGAATCCTGGCACATCACTGAACTCAACGGTATTTTTATTACTGTCTACTGCAGTTCGTATGTGGATCAAAATATACGAGACGGACACCCTTATTATATAACGTTAAGCAGAGATTTATAAAGGTGTGGACTAAATTCATTTCAGCGATAAACAGAAGTCCACGTTCATTCTCTTTACACCACACGAAATACACGGACAAACTAACTCCACGTTATACGTACACCTAAAATATCTCTAAAGACCTTTACTATATAATCACCTCAACTCCTTAAAACCAAATTCTTCAGTAAACAAAATTCCGCCTCCAATACAAATCGTTGACCATAGAAAATCCGAACTTTCCCCTTTTAAGATATCACAGTCCACTAAACAATTTACAACACTTCTAACAACAAAATCAAAGTATACATTGGGATCTACTGATCCATCGGTGGAGATGGATTGTCATTCACGGTGGTGGCCAATATTGAGTTTGAAACGGCGGCGGATTCGAGGGCATTTGCTGATGGACGACGGCGTTGAGTTCATCATCGTAAGGGGGGATTGATGAGGTGGTTACGGCGCATGACTGGGTGGCTAGGGATGAAATTCGGGTGGTCTGAATGTGGTGTAAAGGTAGATGACTGCGTTTTGGGAGGGTTGCTGTTCGTTGGTAGTAGGATGAGGAGAAGTCCGGATCTGGGAAGAATGATGCGAGCTTCCAGTTTTGAAAATGGTTACGGTAGTTTTGGGATTTAAGTGAAGTGAGAGCTGTACGAATGGGGTTTGGAGTGACTGCATTTTTCGAAGGAGATATAGTGGGCATTTCAGTTCGTGTTGTAGGTGGTGTAGTTCTCTGCAGATCGAAATGGCAAGAAACATTATACGGGAGCAGACGTTTGGAGTTTACTGTAATGGTATATGTGAAGCGTGAGTGAAGGGGTAATAAGGGGTACTGACGTAAGCAACTTTGTTTTAAATGAGGGCGTACAAGGGAACGGATGGACCAGTCTTACTGGCTAAGGCCCAACGAAGAAAAGAAAAGGAATACAGAACTGATTTAAATACGGAGAGAAAAGATCTGATACGATCGTATGAATGCAACTAGATGATGGAACTGGTTGGAAATGATTCTGAGCTTGTCGGGATTTATGGTGAAATAAAACGTCCGTCAGAAACAAGAGACAATTATCGTTTTTAACGATGAACTACAAAGGTGAGTAAATCTCACAAACTCTAAACAGTTTTATTCTCACGTTGTATTCTTAGGACTGTTAAATATTGTCTGTTTGATTGTGTGTTGACTGTTTGATTGAACTGCTAGGCAGTTAGTAGAGATTATATATATATGTATATATATGTATACATATATATATATACCGTCAAATAGTTATATGTTGATTCTGTTTATCAGGATATTTTACTGGTGTTGTCTAACATCTGTGGTGCAGGGAAACAGGTTGGAGGAATCCAACAGGATTCCTCAACAGTTATTTTACTGTGATTTATGTATTATGATATATAAATGTGATGTATATAATCTGTTGTGATTACGTGTGGTTGGACGATATTCATCGTTGTTAGGTGATGTGTTAAAAACCATAAGAAATACCATAGTGTGATAAAAGGATTAAACAAAGTAATTGGTTAGGTTAACCAAAGCAAGTTAGTCAAGTTAAACAAAGTAATTGGTTAGGTTAACCAAAGCAAGTTAGTCGAGTTAAACAAAGTAATTGGTTAGGTTAACCAAAGCAAGTTAGTCGAGTTAATCAAAGTAATTGGTTAAGTTAACTAAAGCGAGTTAGTCGAGTTAATCAAAGTAATTGGTTAAGTTAACCAAAGTAAATTAGTTAAGATAAACTAAGCAGTTAATCGAAGTGAACTAGTTAAGTTAAACTAATTGGTAAATCAAAGTGAATTAGTTGCGTCAAACTAAGTGACTTAGTTAAGTTAACCTAATTTGTAAATCAAAGTGAATTAGTTGCGTCAAACTAAGTGAATTAGTCAAGTTAAACTAATTGGTTAATCGAAGTAAATTAGTTGGGTTAATCAAAGTGAATTAGCTGAGTTAAACTAAGTAAATCGGTTAGAGTTAATCAAAGTGAATTAACTAAGTTAAACTAAGTGGATTAGTTCAGTTAATCGAGACAAGTAAATCAAGTTAGGTTAAACCATTTGAGTTAACCAGTTAGGTTAAACCATTTGAGTTAACCAGTTAAAGTTTACCAGTTAAAGATAAACAGTTAGAGTTGACCAGTTAAAGTTAACCAGTTAGGTTAAACCATTTGAGTTAACCAGTTAAAGTTACCAGTTAAAGATAAACAGTTAGAGTTGACCAGTTAAAGTTGACCAGTTAAAGTTGACCAGTTAGAGTTGATCAGTTAGAGTTACTCAGTTAGAGTTGACCAGTTAGAGTTGACCAGTTAGAGTTATCCAAGTGGAGTTAATCGAGTAGAGTTGCCGAATATCACTTATTCGAAGTAAAGTTATCGAATATAGTGTATTCGAGGGAAGAGTAATCGAATATAGTTTATTCGAGTGGAGAAATCAAATGTTATTCATTTGAGAAGAGTTACCGAATATTATTTATTCGAAGAGTAGTTATCGAATATTGGTTATTCGAAGTTAGTTAATCCAAAGGAGTTATTTGAAGTTAGTTAATCCAAAGGAGTTATTCGAAGTTAGTTAATCCAAAGGAGTTATTCGAAGTTAGCTAATCCAAAGGAGTTATTCGAAGTTAGTTAATCCAAAGGAGTTAGTCGAAGAGTTAATCGAATATAGTTATTCGAAAGAAGGTGTTAATCGAATATAGTTATTCGAGTAAAGTTAAAAGAGTTAATCGAATTTAGTTATTCGAAATGAGTTATTCGAATTAGATATTTGAATAGAGTTAAACACATTAGAGTGATTCGAATTACTTATTCGAATAGAGTTAAACACGTAAGAGTTAATTGAATATTAGTTAATCAATTTGAGTTAATCGAATCTAGTTATTCGAGAAGAGTTAAATTGAATTTAGTTATTCGAAAGGAGTTAATCAATTTGAGTTAAGTTAATCGATTTGAATTAAGTTGAATCGAAATGGAGTAAATCGATTAGAATTAAGTTAATCGAGTTAGAGTAAATCAAATATTAGTTATTCGAAGGTAAGTTATTCGAATTAGTTATTCGAAGGAGTTAATCAATTAAGTTATTCGAATGAGTTATTCGAAGGAGTAAATCAAATTAAGTTAATCGATTAGAGTTGAGTCAATCGATTTGGGTTAAGTTAAGTTATCGAGTTAAGTAATCGAGTTAAGAAATCGAGTTGAGATAATCGAGTTAAGAAAATCAAATTGAGTTAATCGAATAAGTTATTCGATAAGAGTAAATCCATTTAAATTAAATCGGATGTTAGTTATTCGATAAGAATTGACACATTTAAGAAAATTGAATATTTGTTATTCGATAAGAGTTAATGAAATAGAGCCAACCAAGAAGAGTTATTCGAATATTAGTTATTCGACAGGAGTTAATCGAAATAGAGTTTATCAAATATAAGTTATTAAAAAGGGAGAGTTAATCGAATAGAGATTACTCGAAAGAGAGTTATACGTCGAATTCGATTATAGCGAATTCGGGAAAGTACTATTTACTTTCCAGGGTTTAAATCAAGGTTTAGTTACTGATTAAGAAATTAGGTGTCCGTTTAATTATTCGAGTTAGGAGATAAAGTTATAATTTAGGTTAGATATTGTAGAATTAGGAATTATAACGTTATAGTTATAATCAAACGTTGTCATATAAGAAGTGGATTCGTAATCTGAATCCGAGAATTTGCGTAAACAGATGATTGGAAAAAGTGAGTGACGAGCTTCATCTATTTCACAGTAAAGGACGTTGTTCAATTAAGGTCTGAGAGGTAATTATACCCCAACTTGATTGACTTCAGAATTGACAAAGGAATAGTTGTGGTTCGATCTAAAAGGTTGATTAGGAATAAAGTTAAGGAATAAGCGATAAATGGATTAAGCGAAACGATGTTTTATACAACGTTCATTGGAAATCCGTAAATGAGTTTTGGAAACGTTTTCCAAATATAGTCAGATATGTTTTCTATACATAGAAAATGAAATGTTTTCATGATAAGAATTTAAGAAATAGAGTTAAGCAAATTTAGAAACTGACTAGAGAGGGTAAGTTGAACGGTTTTCTAAGTGACGATCTGATGTTGGTTTCGACCTTCCGGATTGATACTTAGAGAATTGTTCTCATACTAGTTACAGTTAGGGACTGATAGTTGTGAAATAATAGTGATGTGAAAATAAGCTATGGAAATGTTTTCCAATGATTAATAACATATATTTTCTAAATATATGAAATAAGGAAGTAGGAACATATGATGATTGATCGATCGAATTTCCATTTGGAAATAAGATCGTTGTTTGTACACCGACATGTTTTCATTTGATAGTTGAATCACAGACTATCAAAGTTTTGACCATATTTACGTTGTAAATATGGAGAGACCGGTTGGACTATTATCCGAAGAACCACTCCGTATTAGCATAAGCATTGTGAATCAAGTACGCTGAAGATAATTGAAGACGGAGTGAAGTGCAAGGGCTATTGTGAAAAGCCTAGGTAGGATGGATTCACTAAATAGTGCCTTCGGTTTGTTCAGTCCCAGGACAACATATATGGACGAGTGTCTGACAGAGTATTCTTAACGAATCATATATGTTGATCTCTTCAAACGTATTACGTTGGTGGCGGAGAAATTCGTTTCTCTTAACTTTTATACCCGTGATGCCTTGAGAAATCGATAATGATTTGGCGGGTATGACGATGTGGCATTCAAAGTAACTAAAGAAATAATCTGTCAAAGTGATAAACGTGACCTCAAAACCTCACAACCGGGAAATAACAGAAGTTGGGCTAGGCAACATGGCTAGTTGGGCCATACCCAAGCAGGGTGTATTATCACCATCTAGAGAATATTCAATTGTACTTCTTTATAATCTATTTCAATGCTGTCCCTTATCTGGAAGGATGGTTGCTGATCCCAACCATCGGTGATAATATATTCGTTACACTCAAGCTAAATGAGTGGACGGTCATGTGTGGCCGGGTTGCAAGACGTTCTTGTTGAACCCTAGTGTATCTCCTCTAGAGTACACTGATCGGAAGGTGCTCCCATACCTTGTCTGTTGGAATCCAATCTCCAATAAGCGCTCACGGTTTTATTTGTATACTATGTATGTGGAACGTGAGATGCAAGCGTTCTGCTAGATTGATATCTATTTGTATTTAGACATTATTATAATATCAGAAAGATATCCTTTATTTAACCAAGTGTTGGAGTTTTATTCACACCAGTCCCATGACTGACCCGGAGTTTATTTTGTTTGTTTTCCCTAAACTCTTGGGTGCCTAAATTTGTACGGGCAGTCAAGTAGTCGGGATTTTACAGATACACTTGGAGAGCTTGGAGCAGAAGACTTCAGGATTATAGCTATTATTATTCCGCTGTGTTGTTAAGTGTTGTACTTTGAAATGGTATGTATATACGAGTACTGATTTGTATTTCAAAGTTATGTTATATTTTATTCGTTCCGCTGTGAGATTCGTGTTTACTCTGATGATGTAAGTTCTTCTTCTTCTTCTATTCTATTAGTTCTATATTTTCTTCCTCACCCTCTACTTTCTTTCACTAACGTCTCGGAACTTTCTACTCTCGAGGAGTCGAAAATTTCCAGCCGTTACAATTGGTATCAGAGCTTAAGGTTAAGTAATACCTTGGCTCTGTGGCATAACTCGATAGAGATGGGATTAGTAATATCCTAGATTGAGTTTGAGTGTATATATATGAGCGCGTAATTGTTATTCAATATAAAATGGTTTTATATTGTGGAGACTCATTGGTTGAGTGGCTTATGAATTCTGGTCGATCAGTTTGATCCACTGTATCGATAAGGGTTACTAAACACTCGAATACGATGAACTGACATGGTATGTTTTGAAAGAGGGTAAATGAAATAATTTTTCCCAAAATATATTTGTTTATAGAAGAAATATATATCTTGAAATTATTATAGTATATTGATTGTGTTGGTTGTTATTATAATCGAATAAGATTATAAAAGGGTGAAATGGTTATAAATGACCAATCAGAATTCATATGAATGTAATATATGAAATAGTTTGAATTAAATATGAATTTAAATCAGAATTTGGAATTTAAAATAAGGAAATTTTAAGTTCCTGGGAGATTTTGAAAATGTTTTTCAATTTGAAAATGATATAGTATTGAACTCACTTCGACAGCTGGAAAATAGATTCTGATGACGAATCTAGACATTATCAGTGTTCATTTTCGAGTTCTAAGTGACGGATTACTACCAAAGGTTTTGTTTTTGAATTGTTTTGAGAAAACAAGTTGTTTAGAAATTCAAAGGTTTTGAATTGGCATTAGGATTTCAAATTGATTTGAAAGAAACCCAGGAACTTAAGTTCTGGAATTAAAATTTAACTAATGAAGTTAAATAAAATGAGATGGTAAAAATAAATTGAAATTTAACTTGAACCGAGTTAAATAAAATTGAATTGGATTAGAGATAATCTAGAATGGAACCAAATTGATAAGTCAATAATTTGAAATTTGATATTAGAGTTCGAATGAAATTCGATTTGGATTTGAGGATATGAACTGATTGAAAATAAATTGGAATGGATAACATTGGTATATGTTGAAGTGGTAGCAGATGAAAGGGATAGAGTTAAATGCCCGACAAAAAGGTACAAGTTTATATCATATATGAGTTTGGATTTTTGAGCCGAATTGGCAAGCCGCTTGGCTATTTTGATTTCCTTTTGGATTGGAGGAGGCCTAGAGAGGCGAGTTGTGGTTTGACGTATTGAGCCGTACAAAGGAGATTATGGCGAAATTTTTCGAAAATTTAAGGTGTTAGAAAATTTTTAGAATTTTTTAAAATTTTAGTTGGTCAGAAATGAATTAATAAATTAATTAAAATTAAATGGGTCTAGTCGAAACTGAAATTTAGAGGTAAATAAAAAGAAGGATTTTTAAATCTAGTTAGTAGAGTTAGTAGCATTTTTCTAACTTAGCAATTTCGAGGACGAAATTATTTTAAGGGGGTAAGTCTGTAATGGCGCGTTTTGTTAGCTGTCGAATAATTAATTTATTTAATTATTTATATATCGATTTGGCGATATCGATAACTCAAAGTAAAACGTTCGAACTTATAATTTATAATTATTATTAAAACGAACCTGAAACGTCGCGGCAGTTCGCAAATTGGCGATTTGAACTTCAACTGAATATACAAGATTCGTTATAAGTCGGATTTCTGTGAAACAAGAAACGTTTGAATCTATTAAGCTATATCTTTCTAGTGAAAGAGAAAAATCAGGATTTCGTCGTGTAGATTTTGACATATGTGCAAATCAAATTTTAAAATAGTCGCTATAGAATCGTTTATCGACCGAAATGGTTTAGTCGATATAACTAGTTACCGGATTCGAATTTGAACAAGGTTCTTTTGGGAAATAGTGATAATTTAATTTTTAGAATTTTACTGTAATTTTTAATTAATTTAATAAACGAATTTTTATTTGAAGTATTTTGCACCCTAAAATCAACATTTTTGAAGTTTCAAAATATGAGTCCTCCTACCGATATTATTATATTCTTGGAATCCTGGCACATCACTGAACTCAACGGTATTTTTATTACTATCTACTGCAGTTCGTATGTGGATCAAAATATACGAGACGGACACCCTTATTGTATAACGTTAAGCAGAGATTTATAAAGGTGTGGACTAAATTCATTTCAGCGATAAACAGAAGTCCACGTTCATTCTCTTTACACCACACGAAATACATGGACAAACTAACTCCACGTTATATGTACACCTGAAATATCTCTAAAGACCTTTACTATATAATCACTTCAACTCCTTAAAACCAAATTCTTCAGTAAACAAAATTCCGCCTCCAATACAAATCGTTGACCATAGAAAATCCGAACTTTCCCCTTTTAAGATATCACAGTCCACTAAACAATTTACAACACTTCTAACAACAAAATCAAAGTATACATTGGGATCTACTGATCCATCGGTGGAGATGGATTGTCATTCACGGTGGTGGCCAATATTGAGTTTGAAACGGCGGCGGATTCGAGGGCATTTGCTGATGGACGACGGCGTTGAGTTCATCACCGTAAGGGGGGATTGATGAGGTGGTTACGGCGCATGACTGGGTGGCTAGGGATGAAATTCGGGTGGTCTGAATGTGGTGTAAAGGTAGATGACTGCGTTTTGGGAGGGTTGCTGTTCGTTGGTAGTAGGATGAGGAGAAGTCCGGATCTGGGAAGAATGATGCAAGCTTCCAGTTTTGAAAATGGTTATGGTAGTTTTGGGATTTAAGTGAAGTGAGAGCTGTACGAATGGGGTTTGGAGTGACTGCATTTTTCGAAGGAGATATAGTGGGCATTTCAGTTCGTGTTGTAGGTGGTGTAGTTCTCTGCAGATCGAAATGGCAAGAAACATTATACGGGAGCAGACGTTTGGAGTTTACTGTAATGGTATATGTGAAGCGTGAGTGAAGGGGTAATAAGGGGTACTGACGTAAGCAACTTTGTTTTAAATGAGGGCGTACAAGGGAACGGATGGACCAGTCTTACTGGCTAAGGCCTAACGAAGAAAAGAAAAGGGATTACAGAACTGATTTAAATACGGAGAGAAAAGATCTGATACGATAGTATGAATGCAACTAGATGATGGAACTGGTTGGAAATGATTCTGAGCTTGTCGGGATTTATGGTGAAATAAAACGTCCGTCAGAAACAAGAGACAATTATCGTTTTTAACGATGAACTACAAAGGTGAGTAAATCTCACAAACTCTAAACAGTTTTATTCTCACGTTGTATTCTTAGGACTGTTAAATATTGTCTGTTTGATTGTGTGTTGACTGTTTGATTGAACTGCTAGGCAGTTAGTGGAGATTATATATATATGTATATATATGTATATATATATATATACCGTCAAATAGTTATATGTTGATTCTGTTTATCAGGATATTTTACTGGTGTTGTCTAACATCTGTGGTGCAGGGAAACAGGTTGGAGGAATCCAACAGGATTCCTCAACAGTTATTTTACTGTGATTTATGTATTGTGATATATAAATGTGATGTATATAATCTGTTGTGATTACGTGTGGTTGGACGATATTCATCGTTGTTAGGTGATGTGTTAAAAACCATAAGAAATACCATAGTGTGATAAAAGGATTAAACAAAGTAATTGGTTAGGTTAACCAAAGCAAGTTAGTCGAGTTAAACAAAGTAATTGGTTAGGTTAACCAAAGCAAGTTAGTCGAGTTAAACAAAGTAATTGGTTAGGTTAACCAAAGCAAGTTAGTCGAGTTAATCAAAGTAATTGGTTAAGTTAACTAAAACGAGTTAGTCGAGTTAATCAAAGTAATTGGTTAAGTTAACCAAAGTAAATTAGTTAAGATAAACTAAGCGGTTAATCGAAGTGAATTAGTTAAGT
This sequence comes from Allium sativum, assembly GCA_030737875.1. NCBI lineage: Eukaryota > Viridiplantae > Streptophyta > Magnoliopsida > Asparagales > Amaryllidaceae > Allium > Allium sativum. The sequence goes on along the minus strand of JASFAX010000854.1, from coordinate 44,912 downwards.
TAAACTAATTGGTAAATCAAAGTGAATTAGTTGCGTCAAACTAAGTGACTTAGTTAAGTTAACCTAATTTGTAAATCAAAGTGAATTAGTTGCGTCAAACTAAGTGAATTAGTCAAGTTAAACTAATTGGTTAATCGAAGTAAATTAGTTGGGTTAATCAAAGTGAATTAGCTGAGTTAAACTAAGTAAATCGGTTAGAGTTAATCAAAGTGAATTAACTAAGTTAAACTAAGTGGATTAATTCAGTTAATCGAGACAAGTAAATCAAGTTAGGTTAAACCATTTGAGTTAACCAGTTAGGTTAAACCATTTGAGTTAACCAGTTAAAGTTTACCAGTTAAAGATAAACAGTTAGAGTTGACCAGTTAAAGTTAACCAGTTAGGTTAAACCATTTGAGTTAACCAGTTAAAGTTACCAGTTAAAGATAAACAGTTAGAGTTGACCAGTTAAAGTTGACCAGTTAAAGTTGACCAGTTAGAGTTGATCAGTTAGAGTTACTCAGTTAGAGTTGACCAGTTAGAGTTGACCAGTTAGAGTTATCCAAGTGGAGTTAATCGAGTAGAGTTGCCGAATATCACTTATTCGAAGTAAAGTTATCGAATATAGTGTATTCGAGGGAAGAGTAATCGAATATAGTTTATTCGAGTGGAGAAATCAAATGTTATTCATTTGAGAAGAGTTACCGAATATTATTTATTCGAAGAGTAGTTATCGAATATTGGTTATTCGAAGTTAGTTAATCCAAAGGAGTTATTTGAAGTTAGTTAATCCAAAGGAGTTATTCGAAGTTAGTTAATCCAAAGGAGTTATTCGAAGTTAGCTAATCCAAAGGAGTTATTCGAAGTTAGTTAATCCAAAGGAGTTAGTCGAAGAGTTAATCGAATATAGTTATTCGAAAGAAGGTGTTAATCGAATATAGTTATTCGAGTAAAGTTAAAAGAGTTAATCGAATTTAGTTATTCGAAATGAGTTATTCGAATTAGATATTTGAATAGAGTTAAACACATTAGAGTGATTCGAATTACTTATTCGAATAGAGTTAAACACGTAAGAGTTAATTGAATATTAGTTAATCAATTTGAGTTAATCGAATCTAGTTATTCGAGAAGAGTTAAATCGAATTTAGTTATTCGAAAGGAGTTAATCAATTTGAGTTAAGTTAATCGATTTGAATTAAGTTGAATCGAAATGGAGTAAATCGATTAGAATTAAGTTAATCGAGTTAGAGTAAATCAAATATTAGTTATTCGAATGTAAGTTATTCGAATTAGTTATTCGAAGGAGTTAATCAATTAAGTTATTCGAATGAGTTATTCGAAGGAGTAAATCAAATTAAGTTAATCGATTAGAGTTGAGTTAATCGATTTGGGTTAAGTTATCGAGTTAAGTAATCGAGTTAAGAAATCGAGTTGAGATAATCGAGTTAAGAAAATCAAATTGAGTTAATCGAATAAGTTATTCGATAAGAGTAAATCCATTTAAATTAAATCGGATGTTAGTTATTCGATAAGAATTGACACATTTAAGAAAATTGAATATTTGTTATTCGATAAGAGTTAATGAAATAGAGCCAACCAAGAAGAGTTATTCGAATATTAGTTATTCGATAGGAGTTAATCGAAATAGAGTTTATCGAATATAAGTTATTAAAAAGGGAGAGTTAATCGAATAGAGATTACTCGAAAGAGAGTTATACGTCGAATTCGATTATAGCGAATTCGGGAAAGTACTATTTACTTTCCAGGGTTTAAATCAAGGTTTAGTTATTGATTAAGAAATTAGGTGTCCGTTTAATTATTCGAGTTAGGAGATAAAGTTATAATTTAGGTTAGATATTGTAGAATTAGGAATTATAACGTTATAGTTATAATCAAACGTTGTCATATAAGAAGTGGATTCGTAACCTGAATCCGAGAATTTGCGTAAACAGATGATTGGAAAAAGTGAGTGACGAGCTTCATCTATTTCACAGTAAAGGACGTTGTTCAATTAAGGTCTGAGAGGTAATTATACCCCAACTTGATTGACTTCAGAATTGACAAAGGAATAGTTGTGGTTCGATCTAAAAGGTTGATTAGGAATAAAGTTAAGGAATAAGCGATAAATGGATTAAGCGAAACGATGTTTTATACAACGTTCATTGGAAATCCGTAAATGAGTTTTGGAAACGTTTTCCAAATATAGTCAGATATGTTTTCTATACATAGAAAATGAAATGTTTTCATGATAAGAATTTAAGAAATAGAGTTAAGCAAATTTAGAAACTGACTAGAGAGGGTAAGTTGAACGGTTTTCTAAGTGACGATCTGATGTTGGTTTCGACCTTCCGGATTGATACTTAGAGAATTGTTCTCATACTAGTTATAGTTAGGGACTGATAGTTGCGAAATAATAGTGATGTGAAAATAAGCTATGGAAATGTTTTCCAATGATTAATAACATATATTTTCTAAATATATGAAATAAGGAAGTAGGAACATATGATGATTGATCGATCGAATTTCCATTTGGAAATAAGATCGTTGTTTGTACACCGACATGTTTTCATTTGATAGTTGAATCACAGACTATCAAAGTTTTGACCATATTTACGTTGTAAATATGGAGAGACCGGTTGGACTATTATCCGAAGAACCACTCCGTATTAGCATAAGCATTGTGAATCAAGTACGCTGAAGATAATTGAAGACGGAGTGAAGTGCAAGGGCTATTGTGAAAAGCCTAGGTAGGATGGATTCACTAAATAGTGCCTTCGGTTTGTTCAGTCCCAGGACAACATATATGGACGAGTGTCTGACAGAGTATTCTTAACGAATCATATATGTTGATCTCTTCAAACGTATTACGTTGGTGGCGGAGAAATTCGTTTCTCTTAACTTTTATACCCGTGATGCCTTGAGAAATCGATAATGATTTGGCGGGTATGACGATGTGGCATTCAAAGTAACTGAAGAAATAATCTGTCAAAGTGATAAACGTGACCTCAAAACCTCACAACCGGGAAATAACAGAAGTTGGGCTAGGCAGCATGGCTAGTTGGGCCATACCCAAGCAGGGTGTATTATCACCATCTAGAGAATATTCAATTGTACTTCTTTATAATCTATTTCAATGCTGTCCCTTATCGGGAAGGATGGTTGCTGATCCCAACCATCGGTGATAATATATTCGTTACACTCAAGCTAAATGAGTGGACGGTCATGTGTGGCCGGGTTGCAAGACGTTCTTGTTGAACCCTAGTGTATCTCCTCTAGAGTACACTGATCGGAAGGTGCTCCCATACCTTGTCTGTTGGAATCCAATCTCCAATAAGCGCTCACGGTTTTATTTGTATACTATGTATGTGGAACGTGAGATGCAAGCGTTCTGCTAGATTGATATCTATTTGTATTTAGACATTATTATAATATCAGAAAGATATCCTTTATTTAACCAAGTGTTGGAGTTTTATTCACACCAGTCCCATGACTGACCTGGAGTTTATTTTGTTTGTTTTCCCTAAACTCTTGGGTGCCTAAATTTGTACGGGCAGTCAAGTAGTCGGGATTTTACAGATACACTTGGAGAGCTTGGAGCAGAAGACTTCAGGATTATAGCTATTATTATTCTGCTGTGTTGTTAAGTGTTGTACTTTGAAATGGTATGTATATACGAGTACTCATTTGTATTTCAAAGTTATGTTATATTTTATTCATTCCGCTGTGAGATTCGTGTTTACTCTGATGATGTAAGTTCTTCTTCTTCTTCTATTCTATTAGTTCTATCTTTTCTTCCTCACCCTCTACTTTCTTTCACTAACGTCTCGGAACTTTCGACTCTTGAGGAGTCGAAAATTTCCAGCCGTTACAGCTGCAGACCTCTCCTGGCCAAGCATTCGCCTTTTTTGTTTGACTGGGACACTTTTCGGGTTGATGTTCGGCGAGTGACACATAACAGACGGAGAAATCCCATACCTGTCATTATTGATCCACGCAATTAAGTCTGAATTAGCTCGTAGGAAACTCGTCAATTCCCTCGTCCAGAGGGGATCTAAATGTGATCCGATCATCAAGACCTTGGCTAGTTCGTCGTCGTCAATCGGAATATTCATAGTTATTTCATTAGGGGTCTCCTTTCTATATCCTGATTCCTCGTCCTCTAGGATCAATATGCTTGTACTGATAATTTGGCAACCCTGGCCACGATGTATCCTTTATTTACAACGCCAAAGCCTCCCTAGTAGGGAAGGAGGTTTTCTTGTACTCTGCATCATCTCCGTGGACCATCCCTATTCCCGATTCAGTTGGGAATTTTAACAATGGACACCAAGGTTCGATGCAGGTTCTAAATTCTAAAAGAGATGGTCGTCCCTAAAAATGCTTTGTAAGGGGATTCAATGCCCATCGCAAAAAAATGGGAGAATTCGTATCCTCCTGTAGTCTCGTTCGCCAAATTCCACAGGCAAGTCAACTAATCCTATTGGCTAGTTCCAGAATCGTTAAAGCCACGTATCCAGCATGTGCTTCATTTTAAATCTCTAGCATTTAACTTCATCTAGTCAAAAGCTTTCTTAAATAGGATATTGACTAAACTTCTACAATCTACTAAAACCTTTTGTACCATTGCCGGTCCAATTACAGCTGATATCACCAAATGGTCTATGCTTGGAGTCTCCACTCCGATTCTCTCTCGCTCACGGAATACAATGTCATCAGTCATGGTTTTTTGCAGCATGATGGGTATAGCATTTTCGGCACACTACACTCCCCTACTTCAATATGTTTTACTGCATTGACAAACTATTCCATGGCTTTGGTACTAAAACCTACCGGGTGAGGCCCTCAGGCGAAGGTGTTGATGACTATGCTTTTTCCTTTATATTGGGTCATGGCTCTAGGGGATGCCTGCCCCTGATTCAGGGAAGATCCTCCTTGTCCCTTATCCCTTGAGGGAACCTTATACGCATCTAGCTTTCCTTCGCGAAGCAATCTTTCCACTACATCTCTTAGGAGGTGGCATTCATTTGTTGATTGTCCATACGTTTTGCGAAATAAGTAAAACTTCCCAGTCTTGCTCTCCTTTTCCATTGAGTCACTTAGTGAAGACTTTTTTGTATTGCATCACGTTGCAGGTATCCAGGTTTATTCAACGTATCACTTAACAGTAGATAGCTTTCAAAGTATTTGAATAGAGGTCTTTTTTTGGAATCATTCCTCCGACTCCTGTTTCTCTTTATGTCGTTCCAACCTTGGCTGCCATTCCTTTCATTATGGTTGCCTACGTTAACTTCAACTTTCCCCGAGCTGTCACCAGATCGCTTGATAGCAACATTGCTCTAGATATCCTCTCTTATGAAATCATTAGATCTTCTTTTCCGATTCAAGTACACCTCTTCTTGTCGTAGGCGAACATTATCTTTCTCATAAAACAATTCAATGGTTGTTAGCGGTTTTCCAACTAGATAACTCCCAAATTCGGTACCTTTATCTATTCCGTCTGTCAAAGCCTTCAAAATAGTTAGCTTGTGGGAATTACTCAATACAGTAACGACCATATAGAAACAGTCTAAATATGCACTTAATGTTTCCCCATGAACTTGCTTGACTACTAAAAGTTTGATGACGTTTTTGGATTTCCGGCCGTGCAACCGAAACTGATTCAGGAATCTTTTGCTTAACTTTTTAAAGTTGGAAACTGACCATGGTGGAAGTCGGGTGAACCACATCAAAGCAACATCCTCCAGGTATATTAGAAAATCTTTGCATACTACGACAACTGGGGTGGCCGCGACAATCATATATGAGAAATGTCGCATTAAATGATGTCTTTGATCAGTTCTTCCTTAATAATGCTTCATTGTGGGCTAGTTGAATAGTCCTGGAAACTGGACTTCCGATATGTCATTCATGAAGGTGTATGGCCACGGTCAATACACTAATCTTCATTGGTGTAGCCTCTACTGTTAGCCATTATTTCATGTACCATTGCAGCTACTTCAGCATTAGTGAAAGTGTGCTCAGGCTCAGCACTTTCAGCCCTCTGAGGCCTTTAAGTTCCTATTCCAGTCCCCTGATTCGTAGTCCAAACAACACTTCTTTTCTCCCTGTGGTCCTGGTCAGTCGTAGGATGTATAGGTTGAAAAAGTTGAGCTTGCATGGGCTGAGAATTGCCTTCATCTCTGGGAAGAACGCGGCTGTAACGAACCGCAAATCCATATTATCTGAGTTGACTACATACATCACACGTCCAACCCAAATATCACAGAAATACAGATCATTTTTTTAAGAAAAAGGTAGAAGAAGAAAATAAATAACAATATAGAATCTCACATCACAGTGAAACAAAATATGATATATCATATCTTTGAAATACAAAATTTTAACAATATAACATACACTTATCAGAGTACAACACTTACAACACAACGGAAATAAAAATCCTATATATCAAAAACTGAAGCCTCCTGCTCCAAGCTCCTTTAGATAGATCTGTAAAATCCTGAACTACTTGACTACCCATACAAATTTGGGATCCTAAGAGTTTAGGTAAAACAAAAACAAAATAAACTCTGGGTCAGTCAAGGGACTGGTATGAGTAAACAATTTAAAACAGTTTGATAAAATAAACGATATCTCATAAGACCGCGTCGTATAACACGGAACGGGTTTTTCCCTTATGAGAATCCAAAACAATTGATTTAACTTTCAAACCCTTTTGAAAGAAAATGATAGTCTTTATATAAAAACTCTTTTGATATTATAATAGTGTCTAAATCAAATAAACAGAAATCTAGTGGAACGATTTCATCTCACGCTCCACATATATATAATATGCAATCAAAACCTCGAGCAATTATTGGGTAATGAATTTCCAACTATGACAAGGTATGGAACCACCTTCCGATTGTGTATCTCTAGAGGAGAATACACTGGGTTCAACAAGAACATCTTGTAACCCGGCCACACATGACCGACCACTCATTTCGCTTGAGTGTATCGAATGTATATCACCAACGGTTGGGATCAACAACCGTTTTCCCAAATGGGACAGCATCGAATAGAATAAGGAATTAAATGAATTTCTCTAAATAGGTGATAATACACCATAATGGAAGCTACCCACTTAGCCAAGCTGCCTGCCCGATTTTTGTCATTTCCAGGTTGTTGAGGCCTGAGGCTACGCTTACTTATCATTCATTGATAGCACAATCACATTGAATGCCACATTGTCAGATCCGTTAATCACTAATTGATTTGTACAAATATATTCTGAATATTATGCTAAGAGAATAAATTCTCCAGCACCATACATATTTATACAGACCAACATATGCGATCATTGGAAATACTCTGTCAGACATTCGTTCATACACTTCGTTATGGGACTGAACGAAACCGAAGGCACAATTTCTATTAGTAGAAAAAGCCCTTGCACTTTACTCTGTCTTTGATTTTCTTTATAAAATCTGATTCGGAACGCAACTGCCAATACGGAGTGGTTCTCGGATAATAATCCAACCGGTCTCTCCATATTGAGAACGATATAGGCAAATACTTTGATAGTCGGTTATTTAACCATCGAAGAAAACAAACAAACATTCATCCATAACATCAAATAATCACTGGACCCCTTAATTAATATTTCATTAATTAAATCACCCATTCCATTTCCTTATCAATATTTGTTAAACAAATATTTTTAATTATCATCTCGGTCTCTTACGTTCTTTGGAAAACATTTCCATATATCGCCTTCTTTTATTTTCTATACTTAGAAAATATATTCTATTTATAATTGGAGAACATTCCACTTACTTATCTCTTTCGCGACCATTCATTTTTAGACTTAGGAAATATTTATTATTATATTTCCAAAATTCCACTTATCTTCGATACCGAATCATCCCATTTATCGGTTAAAAAATGAAATCAATCAAGTTGGGGTATAATTACCTCTCAGACCTTGACTTAAAACATCCTTAACCTCAAAATATACAAGACCACTATTCCCGAATAACCTTCACTACATAAAGCCAATTATTCATTTTAAGACGTATATATATTTCTCTTTATATTATCTGATTATCGATTTCCTTTTTGTTTATAATATTCTAGTTTTGGTTCGTTTCTTTTATCGAATTCTATACATATCGATACGTTGATTTATGACTATCAAATTTCCTTAAAAATATTCTAACTCCTTAAATTTCCGAAAAATTTCTCCATAACCTCCTTTGTACGGGTCACTCGGTACAACTACAAAACGCCTCTCTGGGCCCCTTCCATTCAAAAAGAAAATTAAAAAGCCAACGGCTTGCCGATTCGGTGCATAAAATCTCATATGGAATTTAAACGTGTACCTTTTTGTCGAGCACTTAAATTATAATCTTCATACACTTCATTCCATACCTGTCTAACCCATATACGTCCATTCCTAATTTATTCCAACTCAATCCAGTCATTTTAATTCAATCCGCTAATTTATTCTTTAATTATCTCTTTAGCCCGTTTCGCTTTTAGTTGAACATATCATGTTCGTATATATTTTTAATTTACTTAAAAAATAATCGAATTCCAATTTCAACTCGAGTTTCATATTCGATCCCGAATATGAATTCACAAACCCCGTTCTCTTAACCAACGCCAAATTACGATTCAAAACATGCTTAACTAATTATTCTTCAAATTAGTTAATTGTATTCAATAATTAAAAATCTGATTTTTGTTTCAAAAATCAGTTCACTTACTCCACTTGAGTTCATCTTATTCTATATCTCAAGTCTGGATTTTTCTAATGGACTTTCAGGTTTTATTTACTTAGACTCCTTTTATTTATTTAAATAAACCGTTATAGTTTCATAATGGTTAGGGCGCTACTTTCCTGAAAATTTGATTTTGATATAACTCAAAATCTATAAGACGAAATCCAGATTTTTCTCTTCCATTAGAAAACTATTATCAGATTGGTCCTGATGATTCTTGTTTCAAAGAATTCCGACTTAAACTGAGTTCTATATACTAAATTGAAGTTCGAAACGCCAATTTACGAACTACCGCGCTGCGGCGAGTTCGTTTTAATTATATTTAAATATAAACGTTTAAAATTCGTTTATAAATAAATTTCAACTCCATTCTAATATAATTTATATATTTTAAACCAATTTACCCAATTTCACTTAATATTTCTGAATTTCCCTAATCATCGATTATTTCATAATTCGGTTATAAATTTATTTACAACTCGATTTGCTGTATTAAATTCCAATTTCTTTTGGAGTCAAATTGTAATAAAATGCATTATTATTAAATTCTAATTATAAACCCTTTTGATTTATCTTAATTCTGTTTATATTCTGAATCCAGAATAAATTCTATCGTTCCCTTTTTAACACAATTCCCAATTCTCATTTTAACTTCATATTTGGATTTAATCATTTTAAATTATCCAAATGATAATTTTCACCTTTATTTATGAATATAAAATTACTTGTTTATATATTTTAACAAGTCTCGATTTCAAATACATTTGAAATTAAAACTCTACTTTGGAAAAATAAATTTCCCTTTTTAAATTCACGCTTGTTTTTACATTTCCCAAATTATCCAATGAAAATTTGTTTTCCCATTTCATTTATAAACTCCGTTTGTAAATTCATTTCACTTCTCTGCATCATTTAATTTATAAACAACGTTTATAAATTCACTTCAAATCCTGCTTTATTAATTTATAAACAACGTTTATAAATTTTAGTACTTGTTTTATATTCAAAACAAGTTAATATATTTATAGCCCATTGGAAATCCACGTTCTATTTTAGATAAATAGAATTTTCCCTTTAAATCCCAAAATATTCTTTTCACGATATTTTTATATATCAATATTTTAGGCTCATTGATATTTTAAACACCCAAATCAACCAATTATAAATGACAGGTTTTCCAACGCATCATATATGATAATATATATGAAAAACAAACAAATAATAATACTTTTGAGGGATCCAGTTGGATCACTCCAACCTATTTATCCTGCATCCACAGACGTTAGCCAACATAATTAATACCCATCCTGCTTCGAGATAGGATATCGCGGTATAGAAGGTCATCCACTATCATAGCGTGGGGCGTATAGGGTCATCCACTAATGATACTGCGGGCATCCGCTAATGGTACTGCGGGAACTATACAATCACCTATATATATATATATATATATAAATAAAATAAACACAAACACCAATCCTAAATAACTGATATATAATTTATAGCCACAATAATATTTAAGTGCATGCAGACAACCAACAAACAATTATTTCAATGCATAAACTAATTTTAAATAAAAATATGAGTGAGATTTACTTACCGTGATTTATTCGTCGAAACAGCGATTATTTCCCGATTAAATTAAACAAGTGTTTAATTTAATCGAAAATTCTGGTTAACCCCAAAGACTCCAAATTCAATTGAACGCTTTGCTTTATCCATACATTTCAATGTAAAGTGTTTCACTTAACCTGATGGCGTATAAAGTAGTTATAGATTTCACACATTTGTAACTAAATTTGTGTAAATTAAACTATCATTAATTTTACTTAAAAATAAATTAATAAATGTTACCATAAATTACTTTATTTTTCACGCTGGTTCTTCCTTCCTCAATACAAAACCTGAAATCTGAAAATTTCCATGACCTTCTCGTCTCATGCTCTTCCATCATCATCATTAGCGAGCCTATCCACCCATTCAAGCTCACATCTTGTCCCTCGATGTCAGACTTCTCGTTGCCATGCCATGGTCTGTAAATAAAGTTGCATCGATACCCTCATTCATACTCTACAATAAATCAAACCCCAAACCATCATTATTTTGTCTGCAATAGTCCATGCTATAGTAACTCGTTAACCCTTCGTTGTATCAAAAACTGAAATACTAACCTAGAATTTAGTTCGATCCTCCCCAAAATCTACAGGCCCATAATCCTCACCATGACCTACCAACGATCACTAAATCACCTCATTTAGCATCAGTAAAAACGCACCTACACTTTCTCTTCAAAAAGCATCAAACTGTCCTTTAATCAAAAACCTGGAAGCAACCGCGACTTGGTACTTTGAACAATAGCATAGCCACTGTCACGCTTCACTCAAGATTTCCAATCTCGATCTCCTCCTTTTTCTTCTTCTTTTCACTTCGAACGCTTCTACCAGATCGCGATGTTGACCTCTAGAAACCGAAATCTGGCCTCGTGATATCATATGTTGATGAATCTCAGCGTCGCGATGGTTGTGAAGTTCACCAATCCCCAAATCCCTCTGCAGATTATGCATGCTCCGATACAACGATGAACTCGAGCATCAAAACTGCGACGTCCTCGAACTCGAAACCTCCTGTTATAGTCGCGACTTCAAATGCATGAATTGCGTTAGCAGTTCTTTCCAAATCCCACTAATCATTGCTCTAGAATTTTGAATTTGATTTCGATCCTTGTTGTTTTGAACGAGGCTTTGATTTGTATTATAAATATATAAGTGACGATTTCGATTTGCTTGTTGAAATTGAAAGGGGAAACAGGAAAGGAAATCACGGTTTATATATTCTTATATGAATTAAAAGAAGGGTGGCCATTCCAATTTTAGTTTTCAGAAGCCAGAACTGAGATAGGTGTATCACGGTTTACTTATAAACAAATAATACTTCGTTATGAAGGAATAACATATGCGTAGGGTACACCATTTATTAAATGTGATTTGATATTGATTTAATTTGACTTGATTTTGAGGTGATTTCATACATGTCCATTTAAATTTTATAATAATAAAATTCGTTGTTCCGAATTCCAAACGAGACGCAACAACTGACACTCATAGGTTTGTACCACTATTATGGACACAACAGAATATATTCTGAAATTTAATTTAAACGTATATACCATATTAAATTAATATAATTTAAATTTAGAAATAACCAGATTCTTCAATAATAAATTATTTTTATTATCATTTATATTCAAATACTGTTTCTATAAATCATTTTGACTCCAGTTTTAAATTTCAAATTAAATTATTTCATATTCTCGTATTACGATAATTATTTATATTCGAAATAAACCGTATCTCGGTTATTAAACTGATAACTCAATATAAATATCCATTTATGTTATCAATTCGATATTTGAAACCATATCAAAAATTTAAAATAAATTGTTTGTAAAATCCGGGTCGTTACATTCTTCCCCCCTTAACAGAATTTCGTCCCCGAAATTACTAAGGTAGGAAAAATATGAAAAACCCATTAACTTCTTCTCAAATTTCAAATTATACACCATATATGCTTATATTTATTTTATCCGAATGATTTACAATCAAATTATTCACATCCAAATCATATTCCATTCAGATTGATTCCAATCAATTTATCTACTTTGATTCATTTAACTTGCTTAAGTTTAATTTAGATTTCAAAATTAAAATTCTCAGTTTTCATTTCAAATCCCTTTTGAAATAACATAAATGTATTTATTCCATCTCAAATTCAAAACATTTGAATTTTCAAACTAACTTGTTTTCTTTAAAACAGTTTTCAACAAAACTTTTCTAAGGTAGCAATTCATCACTTAGAAACTCGAAAATGAACATTGATGATGCTGCAGTCATCATCAGAATTATTTCCCAGCCACTGAAGTGAGTTCAGTGCTTTATCACCTTCAACCTCATCCAAAAATGATTTTGATTTAATAATCCTTTCAAAACAAAGCTATATTATTTTAATATACTTTAGAAAATATTTTCCAACTTCCCAAGATTTATAATTCCAGATTCTGGTTTGAATTCAATTTTAATTTATCTCATTTGTATATTTAATTCATATACAAATTCTATTTGGTTATAAATAACCATTTCAATTTTACCATCTCGTTGATTATACTAACAACCAACACATCCATATATATTATAATAATTTCAAAAATAATTCTTTCTATATCAAAATAGAATTTTGGGTCAAATTATTTCATTTACCCATTTTAAAACAATACTATGTTCAACCTTCTGTTCAAGTCATTATAAACTCTTATCGGCATCGTGGTGTCCCACGATTCGACCAGAATTCATAATCCACTCAACAGACTAGCCAACACAATATAAAACATTTTTTTATATCAATTAACAAATACGCTCTCTCGTATACATACACTCAACTAATTCTAGGACACTACCGACCCTATCTCTAATGAGCACATCCCACCAAAGCCTAGGTATTCGTTTAGCCTAAGCTCTGGTACCAACTATAACAAACCGCAAATCCGTACTATCTGAGTTGACTACATACATCACACATCCAACCCAAATATCATAGAAATACGAATCATTTTTTTAGAAGAAGAACAAAAATAACAACATAGAATCTCACATCGCAGTGGAACAAAATATAATATATCATATCTTTGAAATACAAAATTTTAACAGTATAACATACACTTATCAGAGTACAACACTTACAACACAGCGGAAATAAAAATGCTATATATCTAACACTAAAGCCTCTTGCTCCAAGCTCCTTAAGATAGATCTGTAAAATCCCGAACTAGTTGACTGGCTGTACAAATTTGAGCACCCAAGAGTTTAGGTAAAACAAAAACAAAATAAACTCTGGGTCAGTCAAGGGACTGGTATGAGTAAAAAAATTAAAATAGTTTGAGAAAATAAACGATATCTCATAAGACCACGCCGTGTAACACGGAACGGGTTTTTCCCTTATGAGAATCCAAAACAATTGATTTAACTTTCAAATCCTTTTGAAAGAAAATGATAATTTTATATCAAAACTCTTTCAATATTATAATAGTGTCTAAATCAAATAAATAGAAATCTAGTGGAACGCTTTCATTTCACACTTCACATATATATAATATATAATCAAAACCGCGAGCACTTATTGGGTATTGAATTTCCAATTATGACAAGGTATGGAACCACCTTCCGATAGTGTATCTCTAGAGGAGAATACACTGGGTTCAACAAGAACATCTTTTAACCCGACTACACATGACCGACCACTCATTTCGCTTGAGTGTATCGAATGTATATCACCAACGGTTGGGATCAGCAACCATTTTCCCGAATGGGACAGCATCGAATAAATAAGGAATTAAATGAATTTCTCTAGATAGGTGATAATACACCCTAATGGAAGCTACCCACTTAGCCATGATGCCTGCCCAATTTTTGTCATTTCCCGGTTGGTGAGGCCTGAGGCTACACTTACTTATCATTCATTGATAGCACAATTACTTTGAATGCCACAATGTCAGATCCATTAATCACTAATTGATTTGTACAAATATATTCTGGATATTATGCTAAGAGAATAAATTCTCTGCCACCATATATATTTATACAGACCAACATATGCGATCATTGGAAATACTCTGTTAGACATTCGTCCATACACTTCGTTCTGGGATTGAATGAAACCGAAGGCACAATTTCTATTAATAGAAAAAGCCCTTGCACTTTACTCCGTCTTCAATTTTATTTATAAAATCTGATTCGCAATGCTACTGCCAATACGGAGTGGTTCTCGGATAATAATATAACCGGTCTCTCTATATTGACAATGGTATGGGCAAATACTTCGATAGTCTGTTATTTAACCATCGCAGAAAACAAACAAACATTCATCCGTAACATCAAATAATCACTGACCCCTTAATTAATATTTCATTCATTAAATCACTCATTCTATTTCCTTATCAATATTTGTCAAACAAATATTTTTAATTATCATCTCGTCTCTTAAGTTCTTTGGAAAACATTTCCATACATCGCCTTCTTTTATTTTCTATACTTAGAAAATATATTCTATTTATAATTGGAGAACATTCCACTTACTTATCTCTTTCATGACCATTGGTTTTTAGACGTAGTAAATATTTATTATTATATTTCCGAAATTCCACTTATTTATCTTCGAGACTGAATCATCCCATTTACCGTTTAAAAATGAAATCAATCAAGTTGGGGTATGGTTACCTCTCAGACCTTGAATGAAAACATCCTTAACCTCAAAATAGAAAAGACTACTATTCCCGAGTAACCAACACTACATAAAGCCAATTGTTCATTTTTAAAACGTATATACATTTCTCTTTATATTACCTGATTATCGATTTCCTTTTTGTTTATAATATTCTAGTTTTGGTTCGTTTCTTTATTGAATTCTATACATATCACTACGTTGATTACTGACTATCAAATTTCCTTTAAAATATTCTAACTCCTTAAATTTCCAGAAAATTTCGCCATAACCTCCTTTGTACGGATAACTCGGTACAACTACAAAACGCCTCACTGGGCCCCTTCCATTCAAAAATAAAATTAAAAAGCCAAGTGGCTTGCCGATTCGGCGCATAAAATCTCATATGGAATTTAAACGTGTACCTTTTCGTCGGGCACTTAAATTATAATCTTCATACACCTCATTCCATACCTGTCTAACCCATATATGTCCATTCCTAATTTATTCCAACTCAATTCAGTCATTTTAATTCAATTCGCTAATTTATTCTTTAATTAGCTCTTTGGTCTATTTCACTTTTATTTGAACATATCATGTTCGTATATATTTTCAGTTTACTTAAAACAAATCGAATTCCAATTTCAACTCGTGTTTCATATTTGATCCCGAATATGAATTCACAAACCCCTTTCTCTTACCCAACGCCAAATTTCGATTCAAAATACGCTTAACTAATTATTCTTCAAATTAGTTAATTCTATTCAATAATTAAAATTCTGATTTTTGTTTCAAAAATCAGTTCACTTACTCCACTTGAGTTCATCTTATTCTACGTCTCAAGTCTGTATTTTTCTAATGGACTTTTGGATTTTATTTATTCAAAATTCTTTTATTTATTTAAATAAACCGTTATGGTTTTATAATGCTTATGGCGCTGCTTTTCTGAAAATTTGATTTTGACATAACTCAAAATCTATAAGACGAAATCCAGATTTATCTCTTCCATTAGAAAACTATTATCAAATTGGTCTTGATGATTCTTGTTTCAAAGAATTCCGATTTAAATTGAGTTCTATATACTCAATTGAAGTTCAAAATACCAATTTACGAACTACTGCGCTGCGGCAAGTTCATTTTAATTATATTTAAATATAAATGTTTAAGCTTCGTTTATAAATAAATTTCAACTCCATTCCAATATAATTTAATATATTTTAAACCAATTTTCCCAATTTCACTTAATATTTCTAGTTTTCCCTAATCATCGATTATTTCATAATTCGGTTATAAATTTATTTACAACTCGATTTGCTGTATTAAATTCCAATTTCTTTTGGAGTCAAATTATAACAAAATGCATTGCTATTAAATTCTAATTATAAACCCTTCTGATTTATCTTAATTCTGTTTATATTCTGAATCCAGAATAAATTCTATCATTCCCTTTCTAACACAATTCCTTATTCTCATTTTAACTTCATATTTGGATTTAAACATTTTAAATTATCCAAATTATAATTCTTCACCTTTGTTTATGAATATTGTTTATATTACTTGTTTATATATTTAAACAAGTCTCGATTTCAAATACATTTGAAATTAAAACTCTACTTTGGAAAAATAAATTTCCCTTTTTAAATTCATGCTTGTTTTTACATTTCCCGGATTATCCATTGAAAATTTGTTTTCCCATTTCATTTATAAACTCCGTTTATAAATTCATTTCATTTCTCTGCATCATATAATATATAAATAACGTTTACAAATTCACTTCAAATCCCGCATTATTAATTTATAAACAATGTTTATAAATTTTAACACTTGTTTTATATTCAAAACAAGTTAATAATTTTTTAGCCCATTGGAAATTTACATTCTATTTTAGATAAATAGAATTTTCCCTTTAAAGCTCAAAATATCCTTTTCACGATATTTTAATATATCAATATTTTCGGCTCAATGATATTTTAAATACCCATAACAACCAATTATAAACGATAGGTTTTCCAACACATCATATATGATAAAATATATGAAAAACAAACAAATAATAATATATTTGAGGAATCCAGTTGGATCCATCCAACCTATTCATCTTGCATCCACAGACGTTATCCAACATAAATAATACCCATCCTGCTTTGAGGTAGGATATCGCGGTATAGAAGGTCATCCACTATAATAGCGTGGAGGCGTATAGGGCCATCCGCTAATGATACTGCGGGCATCCGCTAATGGTACTACAGGAACTATTCAATCACCAATATATATATATAATAACCACAAACACCAATCCTGAATAGCTAATATATATTTTATAGCCACAATAATATTTCAATGCATGCAAACAACCAACAAACAATTATTTTAACACATAAAATAATTTTAAATAAAAATATGAGTGAGATTTACTCACCATGGTCTATTCATCGAAACAACGATTATTTCCTGATTAAATTAAACAATTGTTTAATTTGATTGAAAATTCCGGCTAACCCCAAAGACTCCAAATTCACTTGAACGCTTTGCCTTATCCATATATTTCAATGTAAAGTGTTTCACTTAACCTGATGGCGTATAAAGTAGTTATAGATTTCACACATTTGTAACTAAATTTGTGTAAATTAAACTATCATCAATTTTACTTAAAAATAAATAAATATATATTACCTTAAAATAATTTATTTTTAACATTGGTTCTTCCTTCCTCAATATACAACCTGAAATCTGAAAACTTCCATGACCTTCTCGTCTCATGCTCTTCCATCATCATCATCATTAGCGAGCCTATCCACCCATTCAAGCTCGCATCTTGCCCCTCGATGTCAGGCTTCTTGTTGCCATGCCATGGATTGAAGAAGAAAAATTGCATCGATACCCTCATTCATACACTACAATAAATCAAACCCCAAACCATCATTGTTTTGTCGGCAAAAGTCCACACTATGGTAACTCGTGAACCCTTCGTTGTATCGAAAACTGAAATACTGTCCTAGAATTTAGATCGATCCTTTCCAAAATCTACAGGCCCATTCTCCTCACCATGACTTAACACTGATCCCTAAATCACCTCATTCCGCGTCAGTAAAAATGCACCTGCACTTTCTCTTCAAAAACATCGAACTGTCCTTTAATCAAAAACCTGGAATCAACCGCGACTTGGTACTTTGAACAGTAGCATAGCCACTATCGCACTTCACTCAAGATTTCCAATCTCGATCTCCTCCTTCTTCTAATCACTTAGAACACTTCCACCAGATCGCGATGTTGACCTCCAAAAACCGAATCAGGCCTCGTGATATCATATGTTGATGAATCTCAACGTCGCGATGGTTGTGAAGTTCACCAACCCCAAATCTCTCTTCAGATTATGCATGCTCCGATACAACGATGAACTCGAGCATCAAAACTGCGACATCCTCGAACTTGAAGCCTCCTATTATAGTCGCGACTTCGAATGTGTGAATTGCATTAGCGGTTCTTTCCAAATCCCACTAATTATTGCCCTAGAAATTCGAATTTGATTTCGATCCTTGTTGTTTTGAACGAGGCATTGATTTGTATTATAAATATATAAGTGACGGTTTTGATATACTTGTTGAAACTAAAAGGGAAAACAGGAAAGGAAATCATGGTTTATATATTCTTATATGAAATAAAAGAAGGGCAGCCATTCCAATTTATTTTTCAGAAGCCAGAACTGCGAGAGGTGTATCGCGGTTTACATATAAACAAAGAATACTTCATTATGAAGGAATAACATGTGCGTAGGGTACACCATTTATTAAATGCGGTTTGATATTGATTTAATCTGATTTGATTTTGAGGTGACTTCATACACATCCGTTTAAATTTTATAATTATAAAATTCGCAGTTCCAAATTCTAAATGAGACGCAACAACCGACACTCATTGGGTTGTACCACTATTCTGGACACAACAGTATATATTCTGAAATTTAATTTAAGTGTATATACCATATTAAATTAATATAATATAATTTAAATTCAGAAATAACCAGATTCTTCGATAATAAATTATTTTTTTATCGTTAATGTTGAAATACTGTTTCTATAAATCATTTGAATCATTTTGACTCCGGTTTTAAATTTCGAATTAAATTATTTCAGATTCTCGTATTACGATAATTATTTATATTCGAAATAAACCGTATCTCAGTTATTAAACCAATAACTCAATATAAATATCCATTTATATTATCAATTTAATATTTCAAACCATATTAAATATATAAAATAAATTGTTTTGAAAAATCTAGGTCGTTACAGTGGGATCCACGCATCGGTAGTAGTATAGGTTCTTCTAGGCTAGGATCATGAGGGCCCAAGCAACATACTACAACCTCTCGAGAACCTAGTGAGCAAATTGGACTTCTTCAAGGTTTTTAGGTCTCTCATATGGCCTCCTATGACATGGATGCCTCTCGTTCTCCTCTATGGAAAATGAGTCATATGCTGCTCGGTGATGGGTAGGAGATGGCATTCTCTGTCTACGTAGTTCTTCCCATTGTCTAGTCATTGTAATCATGTTGTCTCAAATCGTAGCAATATCCCAGCGTTGAGCTTCTAAAGCCACATTATTTTCCTCCAACATAGCGAGCAATCATGAAAATTCATTTTGTGAAATAGGTGCAGATGGAGGAGGCTGGTTGCTAGTTGTAACAGCAGGATTGGTAGGCTCTGATGTACCCTCACCAGGCCAGGTAATAATACCATCACCGGGTTGGATAGGTGCTTCATTACATGATCGAATTGAGGCATTTCCACCGGTTCGGGTTGGGTTCGACCTATGTCCCTAAGTTGTTTCTACAAGATGTTGGCCAATCTTTGGCTCTTCGTTGGCTTTGTTTCTTCGTGAAGTTTGTCGGTTCTTATCTTCCCTCGGAGCCATTATATCCAAACTTGATTAAACCAACAAACTTCAAAGGATGAAAGTATGGATTATTCTTTGGACTTAGTGATCCAAACAGTAGAATAATAAAACAAAATGGTGAGAGCTCAAATTTCTTAGTAGAAGCAGCAAAATGTTAGACCAAAAAATGGCACTAACACTTAACCCTTAAGCTTCCTACCACTATAAATACCCCCATTAATCTCACCACTTTGACATCCACCTTTTCACAAAGTAAAATCACATCACTTCTTTCTCCACCATTCTTCCTAAGGCTTCATCATTAACAAATACACCTCCTTCCTCTTCCACAACCACCACTACCACCTACACCCTCACTTTCCTTCTCCACACCCTAGTCCATGCCCTCCACCTTCTCCTTGCTTTCGGCCAACACCACCCAAACCACCCCTTCACCTCCCTCTTAGCCCACGTGTGATAACCCAAAATTTTACAGCTTTAAAATATTCTTATTTTATTACCAATTGATATATATATATATATATGTGTGTGCATAGTATATATATATATAATGGATATTTGAATTGATATGCACACATATGTTTGTTTGTATGATGTGTGTGTAACTTAAAACATTTGTTAAGTGTTGTAAAATGGGTCAATTGTTGTAATAAAGGCCAAAAAACCCAAGGGGCAAATTGGAGATTTGGCAATTAAAACCCTAGTCTATCTGTACACTGTAAATAATTGAAAACCGAGACACATGATCATTCATTTTTTTTTCACATTCAAAAAAAAGTTAAAGAAATTAAAAATGGCCGACAAGCCCTAGAAATTAAATTAGGCAAATCAGAATGATATGTCTCGCGTAGTTGAGTATGGATTCGAGAGAGGAAGAGCAGCAAACCTAAGAGCTTTGAAAGCCAAATCGGATCTGGATACGTACATATCAAAATCGCAGGAAATATAATCGAAGGTTAAATCAATGTGAGTGTATTTCTCTTTTTGTACACATTAAGTCCTTTTATAGACAACCGTGTTTCATTTGCCTTTTGTATGTGATCGTTTGGATAATATACGGCTGTGATTTTGTGATTAAAAAGTATGAATGGGTGATTTGTCTTTATAAATGGATGATGTATAAAAATTTGAAAGCATTTTACAATAAAATGGGAGCATATCATTGGTTTTACTGTTTAGTTGTGTGTATGCAGATTTGAAATTTTATAGAAGTGATTTTATAACAAAGTAGAAGATCTGAAATAAAATGATGAACCAGTTTAAGTATTGAATGCTGTGTAAATAGGGTAGAATGAGTGAGTATAGGCAGTGTGGATAGGAGATACCATGCTTATATCTATACCTACATAAATAGGTAAGTGAAGCGATGGAATTATATGCGCTGATTCACCGTGGCTTTGTTGGATTTTCTGAGTCAGTTTCTCAAGTTTATGTGATGAAATCTGGTGAAGAGAAGCCTAAGGGATAACCTAAAATATCTCTAGTCACATTTACATAGAAATAAGTATACTTAAACACTAATGTAGAAATAGAGAATTATTTATGATATATATGTGTAGTAATAGGAGTTATAACACTTGCTTGAATGTGTATATTTTTCAGTGTTGAGTATTTTATGATTGTGTTTGATAAGTAGCTGTATATATTACATATGATGGTTGTGCAATGTTTGTATGCTTTATTTACACATGTATGATGTGTTGTGTTGATTTAATTATCAACAGATTAATATGTGGAATTATTTTAATGATATCTTATTAGTTCAAGGGAGAATAAATGGTCTGTTATGTATAAATAGATAGGATTTACATATAAATGGGAGAATGGGCAAGCACGTTAGAGTTAAATAACATGAAGTGTTCTCTGGTTTGCTTAAATAATTCCTGCATATGATAGTTGAATATGTTCCTAAGCCTGAAAAAATAATTTATTCTTTTTGATGTGAATTTGTGTATGTGATAAGTGATACGTAGTATGTTTTGTTGTATGGTTGCATTGTGGAATTATTTTGAATGCATTATATTAACTAATTTCAACACATAAAAAAATTCTAAAATAATTATATATATGCATATATGCAGCCAAAAATGTATATGTATATGTATACACTTGAATAACCTGTGAGATGGGGATGTATATGTATATATGCATTAAAATGTATGTATATATGTACTGGGATGATCTACTAGGTAGGGATGTATATGTATATGTACATGGAAGGGTATGTGCATATATATATATATATATATATATATATATATATATATATATATATAACCAGGGTGATTTTTTAATTTCCATAATCATACATGAATTTCCTCTGTATTTATACATGTTAAAAGTTGTTAGAATTAATATTGGTAGTCTCTGAATTTGATCAAGTAAAAGGTGTATTGGTAAATGTATAACTAGTCACACATTTATTTGGACAGTTTTTTGTTTACACTGAATGTCTAGCTTGAAACTATAAAACCTGTATTCTCATAAGTTATTGAGCACACACCAAATATGTTCAAACCAGTGTAACACATTCCGCATGATTTATAAAATACACTCATATCAGAAAATCTACTTGAACCCTGTATGTTTTATGCATTTTAGGTGTTTCATTATATAATGAGGCAGCCCTTGTAATTTTATAGTTAGGATGCATAACTAAAGAATGGCAGATAAATGGCTCCCTAGTCAAAATATATAAGTCGTAGGGTTATATGCATTTGAAGTCGGTATTGATTCAGTGGTATGAGTAAAATGCATCATATGTCTCAATTCCACATGTAGTATATCATGGTACAAAATATTGTCTAGTTGTAAAATGATTTAAAGATGTATGAGTTTGGATGTACTTATATGCCCTATATAATTATATGAGTTATGAAATCTGGTTTTGTAATATACTGGAGATACTTCTCTGTTTCTTGTAAATAAGTATTTTATTTAGTTGGATGTATTATGGTGACTGAAATAAAGTTTATACTTAGGTAAACGCAGGATTGTAATTATTATTGGGTTTGCCTTTCATATCTAATGATGTTGAGAGCATTATATATAATCAATATACATGTGTGTCGCCTTTTATAAGGGGATTGACTTATATATTTATATATATATACATTCAGATCTGATTGAGTATTGTTAAAATGCTTTGAATGAGTGTTTGTGGTGTACGCACGGTGTAATGCCTGTGGTCTGATAACCTTTTTAATATACTGTAATTTCTTGATAAGTAACTGTTTTAGTATAGTTACTGTTTGTATTTGTGGGTCATACCATGTAATTTAAATGCGTGGCAATGGCGTCTGTTTTTAGTTATACAACATTACCCTATTTCGACATAAATATATAGGTGCATTTGTGTCTTGCTAGTTAGCTTATAGTTTGTGTAGCAATTTTGCGAAGAAAAGTAGTTGTTGGCATATAAGATAATATATGCTCAGGTCCTATGATCTTCACAAATATAAAGGTGTGTGTACACAAAATGGTTAGGATTGACCTTATGTATATTTGGGTATGTGAATTGCTGTGTCCAACATGCAATATATTTACACGTTTATAGGCTTATTCGCTATCTACAGATTAATGTAATGGGTTTATGGGGCTACTTTTGTAGGCGTTTATAAGATAGCATGAATGCGCTGAAGTATATACATGTAGGTATTGTTTTGATATCACTTAAAGAGTGCATTGGGTAGATTAGAAACATTGGCATTTATATGATACATATATACTATCATACTAGCATGCAAGACACCTTAAAGTGTGAAAAAATGGGTGTTTAACCTCTCCAATTAAGATGTGTAGCGATTAATTATTTTTATTAATAAATCCAATCTCCATTGCTAGTCTAATTTGACTCTAATGAAAGTAATAGAGACTTGTATATCATCATATATACAAGTTATAATTTTGAAATATACTGATATTTTTATAATGTGTTGAGTGATCCTGGATGTGTTTTGGTTGTAGTAGAGAAGTAGACCCTATTTGTTTATATAAATTAAAATAAAAATGATTTTAAATTTGGTGTAAATTTGTGGGTCGCTTCAGTTGGTACCAGAGCTGTAGTTATAAAATACACAGCTCAAGTAAATCAATTTTTATGATTATTAATAGATTATATTGGTTTAAATGTGTGTATACATTGATTTATTGGTTGATTTCATTTATTTGTTCAAGTAAAACAGGAAATTTTTAGGGATTACAATAATTTTATCATGATTGTCCCTAGAGTTTTGTTATAACCCAAGAGCTGAATATTGTTATTTAGGCATTTGGGTGTTATGGTTGATAAAATACATGAGAATAAAATTTGAAATTAGAGAAATAACTGCGACAATAGTCTCAGGTTATAGTCAGCACAGTTTTAAACCTATTGTGTGTTTATTTACCTGTTTGATTGCAATTGGTTTTAATGCATGAACTATTTGTTTTTCTAATTACCAATTAGCTGTGATACTTAGGATTAAACACTTTAATGATTTAAATGCAAGTGGCTAATGTAGCAGTATAACCATCTCTAAAAATAGCATTAAAATGTGCATAGGAGGATTACTACCTAAAATTCATTCGTGAGTCATTTTAATTTGGATTCAACATAACCAGTGAAAAGAAAAATTGCATAAGTAATTCAGGGATAAATTAGAACTGCAGTAATTATTTTATTGTTATGGTTTTAAGTTGAATCTTATTTTTTGATTTATTGAATATGCATAGTTATGACAACCTTGGAAGTATATACGTATGATTTTAAGACATTGATGATAACAGTTAGTCTGAAAAGTATTGGGTACAAGGCAGTGGTATAAGATAATACTGCTTATGTCTTATATTCAATAGAAATATTTTCCTTAAAAGTAAACAGTGATTTAGCTAGGCTTATTAAATAATTAAGCGCTAGTTAAAGCATAGTAGTTGGAAATGAAGTCTTTAGGGTGTGCCAACTTAAACACTCATGGCCACACGATGTTAGCAATGTGAAAGAGGTAAATTATACCCATGTTAACATTGTGAATTGCATAGCTGGAAAAAAATCTGACTTTTATTTTATGTTGAATTCATGGTATGAAGTACACATGTTTTATGCAAAAATAAATTAATCCTGTGAGATAATTATAACAGAAATGTATAGAAAAAGTCATGGATGTTTGACTTTCTTGATTTGAGAAAAGTATGCATGAATGTGTTGTTATGTGAAATGGATGTTTCCACTTGTTTGATCACTGAGATCATGATACAGTGCACATCATTATAGATGGGAATTTATGCATGTAAATTGGATGCATGGGTATAGGGTCGGGTAAAACAGATTTAAAACCTAACTAATAACTAAATAAAAAGGGTCAGGAAAGTTACATTGATCTATCTAGTACCGGGTAGGATGCTAGGTATGTGCACGGCTTGTTAAAGCCCTGTAGGCCTTTGTGTGTTGGGTTAACAAATAGGGGGTTCCCACACAGTGCACACCAGTTTATTCAATGTATGATGATATGAACAATAAAAATTGTAAACACTCAAGCACTAGGTGGTGTTGTAGACTTGGTTATAATCTGGGTCGGGGAACAAACCATTTAGGGGAATGGACTGGGAATTGGATTGTAACAACCCGAAAAATCAGAACCAATTTAAATTTGTATAGTTAGCTATTTTAATGGATTTTGAATATTTAAAATGATTTATTTTAAACAATAACGACTAAAAATTTATTTTTATTGAAGTTAGAATGAATAAATTTATTTTAATTATAAAACGAGCCAAAAATGGCGTGGTAGTTTCAAATTTTGATTTTAAATTTCAAACAAATGTACAGGATTCAAAATAAATTAGATTTCAATAAAGCCAGAAATATTTGAATCTATCTAATTATATCTTTATAACGAATGTGAAAAATTGATATTTCATAATATAAATTGAAAGTTATGTCCAGTTTAAAATTTTAATAGTCGCTATGGAATATATATATATATATATATATATATTAATATAATATATAACCCTTAAAAATAGCCATTTTGCAAATGACCTATGTTTTCGACAAAACCACTTTTGTTGGATCCGGGATGTCAAATTATTGCTAGGTTTCAAATTTTATTATTTTTGGAATTAATATGTGAGCGCAATGAATTTAAACGCGTTTGGCAGTTTCAGTTTGAGTTGGATCGACCAGAAAATGACCATTTTTCAAACAGTCTCCAAATTCAACGAAATTGGTTTTGTTAGGACTGTATCGTCAAAACATAGCTAGATTTATTTTTTGGGAACTTTTGGAGTCAGTATGTGGCCCAGGTAAATTAAAATGTATGTTTAAATTCAATATATATTGATTTATATTTTAATTTTGATAAAAACTAAATGAAACAGTTGAATTGGCTTACGAAACATATTCCATTGTGTCCAGAATGGGGGTATTTATCTGGGAACGATAGCTGTTGGATTTGATTTGGAGTCCGTGACGGATTTGAATTTTAAAACGAACTAAAATAATAATAATATATATATACTAGAAAATCTCCAAACCCTACCATTATCAGTCAGCCGCCACAAACGATACCAAGGGATGAAACGCTCCAAAGAAGAAACCCTAAATTCTCTTAAAATATTTCGATTCAATCCTTGAATTAAAAATGAAACTTCTACATCTAAGGGAGGGCTTTCAATTAAGATGGGGATGATGGGATTTCGTTGTCTGGATGTGGAGAATTTCTCATTGAAACTTGCATCGTTCGAGTACATTTTTCCGCCGCTAGGGGAGTTCGAGATGGTCGTCGGTCGGCGTTGGGGAACTCCGGCGTGTGGCGTTGCTGGGGCATCGTCCGATTGGGTCCAGGATGCTTCAATTGCTTGCGAAATCAGGGAATGGGGCTGATGGGTTTTTTGGATGGTGGCTGGAAGTCTCGTGGAAGAAGAACGTTTAAAGATGGGTTAATTTTATTAATTAATTATCTAATTAATTTAATGCAAAATATTGAAATATATGAATCCGTGTTGTTTAGATTTGCGCCATTTTAACGCGAATGATATTTATATCGATTTTATTCATTTTTATAATAAATATCGAAATGGAAATGATTTCAAAATCATATATTTTGAAAATATTATCATTCAAATATTATAATGATATGGAATATGCAATTTTGATTAAAAATTGAAATGGAAGTTGAAATCATTTTTAAAATGAATTTATAAACGATTTATAAAATACGTTTTAAATGGAAATTAACGAAATATATAATATATATATATTATATATATCTGATGGCCTGAATAGAACGCGCTGCGCCACGACCGCACGCGAATTTCGACCACTGACTTCAAGTGAACATTACGGGAGACTCGACCGTCGGATTCTCCTAAAACTAAAACTGTTGGGTTCGTATCGAAAAGAGCTTTCTAATGAATATAAGCGATTTGAAATCTAACAGTTGGATTTGGAATAATGAACAAATCAATTTTGGAAAAGGTCGTTGTAAATGCAGTTCGATGACCATTTATGGAAATCTACTGAAAGACCTTAATAGAATTATTAAAAATATTAATAATTTGTGTGAAATCATAATAAATGATTTGTAAAGAATTGGGATGAAAAATTCCACGTTTGTAAGGATAAAAATACATTTTTATCAAAATGAACTGGTTATTAACTTGAATAATAATCCAATACTTCTAAAGAAACAAATTGGATTTGAAATGGTTTTAAAAATAACCAGAATTTTCCAATAAATAAATTGGAATGGAAATAATTTTTGGAATATTTCGATATTGGATTCCGTGATTATATGGATATTGTTATGGGAATTTGGAAGATACAGATGTCGTTATTCCCATTACCATATCCATTAGTTTCAGAATTTGATATTGAATATAAGCCGAGGTAATTTCTATTCAGAGCCTTATATTTAATATTAAGTTGGATTTTGGGTTTGTCGTGAATGGTTTCTTAAATAACACTGTTCTTAAACCCAGTTGAGAAAAGAATAAATCTTTTAGTTATGATTTAGTGAAGTTTTCCAATTAATTAATATTGAATTGGAATTGAATAAAGGAATGTGATTTTGGGTTTATCATGAATGGTGTCTTCAATAACACTGTTCTTAACCCTGTGTGAAAAGAATAAATCTTTTAATTAAGATTATCAGAGTTTCCAGTTATATTTAGCAATTGGAAGGAAACGGAATGTGAATTGGGTTTATTATGAACTGTGTTTTTAAGGACATTTGTTCTTTAACCCGATTAACAGTGAAATGTGATTTGGAATTTATAAATATTTTAATTAAGATTAAGGGAATTTTCCAAAGAAAAGTTTTCCAATTTAATAAAATAAATTGGAATGGAATAGAATTCGATTTGGTAATAATCGAAGTGAACTTCTGTGGAGGAAGACTGTTACTATATATGGAATTTAAAAGGCTATGTCGTTATTCCATTTATATTACTGGTTGGATATGGGAGGTTATATCGATTATATATATTGATCTGTTTTTCGTGAAGATTCCATAATTAATGGAATGTGATTTTGGGTTTATCGTGAATTGTGTTTTAAATGACATTGGTTCATTAACCCAGTTAAAGACCGGATTTATTTCCTAAATTTGAATAATCATTATATAATGATTTTTCGGGATTAAAACTAAGTGGAGTTTTAATAAATCTTTAATTAGATTGAAATGTGAATGTGTATTTAAATTATCAAATTTGGGAAATGATCAAAAATGGAGTATCACCAGTTTTGCTCTAGGCAATAGTTAAATCTGTAATTAGATTTGAACGTGAAACGATAATTAAATTTTACTGATAACACCGTGGTGTTAGATACGGAACACTACCAGTTTTGCTCCATGGGATGAATAGGTTGGGATTAGGAAATAAAACAAATGATTACTTCGGTAGGGTTCGCTAATCCAGACTAGTTAGGAAAAACTTAATTTGGTTTAAATTGTGAAAAGAATATTCGAATAAAATAATATGCTGGAATGGAATGAGGCGTATGTTGTGTTTTTATAGCACTTTTTTATGAAATATGCGAGTTATTCTGAAAGACCGAGTTTATCCCATTCTGAATAATTGATACGACGATAAGACGACGATGAAAACGGTGGTTGAAGACCGGAGATCTTCACATCGTTTGGATGATTACTAATTTCTTGAGTGTGTTGTACACCCAAGACAGGGTAATAAGTGGTGATTGTCTAGACGTACTTGGAAATCGACCATATATGCGAAGGCCTCTCTCCTGTATTGGACATATGGGACGAGGAACAAGGTGCCTTCGGTTTCGTTCAGACCCAGAATGGACTTGCAAATGGATAGTATGTCTGACATTGTATTCCATTATATGTATTCATTGATCTCTGCTAAATATATATCTGTTTAGTGGTGGAGAATTTATTCTCATGCTTATCACCCTTCTCTAAGACGTACGAGCTTAGAGGTTATATATTGGTGGAAATTAATGGTATGGTATGGTATGGATTGACAGTGTGGCATGCTGAGATGCACGTAATCAAGGCTTTTGTTGAAAAGTAGAGTCTTGTGGTTGATGATCAAAGTACAACTTTAAATAGCATAGTTTTGTGTATAGAATTAATTCGTGAGCCTCACACCCCGGTGTGAACCAGAAACGGGAGAGGGCCTCAGGGAGGACATGCGTTTCTTTCTAGCTAGGAGTGGTGTCATGGTTTGGAGCCTATACATTTTACTCATGTGGATGTTGCATATTATTTGATGGATAACGAGGCGCCTCGGATATATCAGACACTACGGGCCCGATGGATGACATGGTCGACATACTGACTAGACTTATGCCCCATAGGGCGGGGAAATGTATTGTTCAGGAATTATTAATCCACTAACGTAAGTGTGGACCGACCCCGACACTCAAAGGGTCGATGCGTTCTGATCCTAAGGCACGGGCTAGAGTGTCCCGAATTCGTTAAGGACGGTCCCTTGCCTTGGTTCACAGATGGAATCTAATTTCCAATACGACATTGTGCGATTTTGATTATAGAGCCTAGTTTGGTGACATGATATATGGTACTGATGCCATCTATGATTGATACATTTATATTTGAAGTGGTTTTATACACTATACATTTACAATAATAAAAGATGAAATTTCGCGTACCCAGCATTATTTGGCTATTATAAGGTAAAACTCTATCCTTTGGCATGTGTTGCATTGTGTGATGGGAGCTTAGTCTTATAATAGCTTCATTTTCTTTATTTAGCATTGCACTGTTTGTTATATGCACTAGTATTCTTGGGGTTAAACCCATTCCGTGTTATACGGCGTGGTCCCTTGATTTATCTAAATTTAAAAATCAAGTTAATAACTATTTTAGTTCTCACACCAGTCCCATGACTGACCTGGAGTTTATTGTTTTAACCTAAACTCCGGGTGCCCATATTTTCCACACGGGTAGCTAGTAGTTTTGGTTTTTGCAGATATTTCTTTTCCAGGATCCTGGATTTATAGCTGGAGCTATATTCGGAAAGCTTTGTATCCATGTATCTCTTTCAGTTGTGTTATGTGTTATTTTTCCGTTGGTATGTATAGTATTTTAATCTCTGATATTTTTCTGATATATATTATTTATTCATACTCCGTTATATTCTTGTACTCTGATGTAATTGTTGTAATAGCAATGAAATGTTCTATTGTTTGTGTTCTAATTTGTCATGTTATCAACTCAATTCGGACTTTAACGTAAGGCCGAGTTTGGGTCCTGTTAGTTTGGTATCAGAGCTTTGGTTTACTGAGCTCGAGAACATGACACATTAGAACCAAACGAAAGAATTTATCAGAGATAGGATTAGTAACATCCTATGAGAATAACTCGTTAGAGATAGGATCAATAGTATCCTAGAATGAGTTTGAAGAGTGTTGTTTATTAAAAACAAATTTAGTTTTGAAAATTATACCTTATTATATGTGTTTGAGTATTTTATTTTAAACTGATTTTTGATTATCGGGTATAAGGAGATTTTTTTATATACGTCTAATCCACGTGTATTTGAAGCCTCAAGTATACTGGGTAGATATAGAATCACACTCTAGTCGCTCGGAGATGATTCTGATGATTGCTAGCGTCATTAGTGTTTACGTTCGAGCATCGAAAGTGGGATATTTATATATTTCCAATTAACTGGTGTGAGAAACAAAACTTAGATAGGGTCTATTATTTGGAATTGGCACTAAAAATATGATTTTTGATTATATTAAAGATATATTTGAAAATTTAATCAACTAATTGATTGCTGGTTGTGTTGTTTGATTATTAGTATAACTAATAAAAAATATTGGAATGATAAAACCTATATGTGAATGAAAGGTAATAAGCCAAATCGAATCAAATATTGAGTTTAATTGAAAATTTATTGGAATTGCATACATGTACATATATATGTGTAAACAAGTCATAGCATGGGCGCTAAGAAGAGGAACAAAATTGTATGCCCGATAAATAGGTACATATTTAGTGTATTTCTTGGGTTTTGATGATTTTATGAGCTGCTTGGCATTTTCTTTTTCTTTTGAATTGATCAGGGTCCCGTGAGGCAAGTCGCGGTTCTAAATATCAACTCGTACAAAGGAGGTTATGGCAAAAAAATTCGAAAATTCTGGGTGTTAGCCAATTTTTGAGAAATTAGAAAATCTTAGAAACTGAAAAGTTGAAGAATGAAAGCCAGAACGAAAGTTGAGTTGGTTAGTTAAACAACTTTCAGCTCTGTTCCTTTTCTAGGACGAAAAGATTTTAACTGGAGGAGATCGTAACAACCCGGAAAATCAGAACCAATTTAAAATTTTTATTTTAGCTATTTTAATAAATTTTGAATATTTAAAATGATTTATTTTAAATAATTACGACTAAAAATTTATTTTAATTATAAAACGAGCTTGAAATGGCGTGGCAGTTTGAAAATTCGATTTTAAATTTCAATTGAATGTATAGGATTCAAAATAAATCGAATTTCAGTAAAGCCAGAAATATTTGAATCTGTTTAATTATACCTTTCTAACGAATGTGAAAAATTGAGATTTCATAATATAAATTGAAAATTATGTCTAATTCAAAATTTAAAATAGTCACTATGGAATTTATATATATTTTAATATAATATATAGCCCTTAAAAATAGCCATTTTTCAAATGACCTCCGTTTTCGATGAAACCACTTTTGTTGAATCCAGAATGTCAAATTATTGCTAGGTTTCAAATTTCGTAATTTTTGGAATTAATGTGTGAGCGCAGTGAATTTAAACGCATTTGGTAGTTTTAGTTTGAATTGGATCGACCAGAAAATGACCATTTTTCAAACGACCTCCAAATTCGATGAAATTAGTTTTGTTAGGACCGTATCGCCAAAACCTAGCTAGATTTATTTTTCGGGTATTTTTGGAGTCAGTATGTGGCCCCGGTAAATTAAAATGTACACTTAAATTCAATATATATTGATTTATATTTTAATTTTGATAAAAACTAAATGAAATAGTCGAATTGGCTTATGAAACATATTTCGTTGTGTCCGAAATGGGGGTATTTAGCTAGGAACGACAGTCATTGGGTTTGATTTGGAGTTCGTGATGGTTTTGAATTTTAAAACGAATTAAAATAATATATATATATATTAGAAAATCTCTAAACCCTACCATTATCGGTCAGCAGCCACAAACGATACTAAGGGCTGAAACGCTCCAAAGAAGTAACCCTAAATTCTCATAAAATATTTCAATTCAATTCTTGAATTCAAAACGAAACTTCTACATCTAAGAGAGGGATTTCAATTGAGGCGGATATGATGGGATTTCATTGTCTGGATGTGGAGCATTTCTCACTGGAACATGCATCGTTCGGGTACATTTTTCCACCATCAGGGGAGTTCGAGTTGGTCCTCGGTCAGGCGCTGGGGAGCTCAGGCATGTGGCATTGGCAGGGCATCGTCCGATTGGGTCCAAGCTGCTTTAATTGGGTACGAAATCAGAGAATGGGGCTAACGGGTTTTGTTCGACGGTGGCCTAGAAGTCCCGTGGAAGAAGAACGATTAAAGATGGGTTAATTTTATTAATTAATTATCTAATTAATTTAAGTTTAGTTAATTAATGTAATTAACGATTAGAATGCCATAACTCTTTCGTATGAGGTCCGAACTGAACGATTTTCGAAGCGTTGGAATCCTCTTATCGGGAACTACAACATGGAACCGACCGGAACGGAAACGGAGCAGGTTAGAATTTTAGGCAAATTCAAATCCATACAGAACTGAAATTCAGAAATAAAAAACTAGAGGAGCGGAAACGAATGTGAGAACTCCTTCTCACTCTAATTACTTTACAGGTAAAATACTAGGATGCAGACATGGCTTAGTAGCCCCTGACACTATTTATTGTAAAACCATGGTTGTCTGTTTAGACTGTATTGTGATGTGATGTGATGTGATATGTATATAAAATATACATGTGTTGAATAAAATGTTTGAACAATAAAAATATTATTTTTATTGAGTGTATGAACTATATAAATATACATGTGTTCAATAAAATGTTTGAACAATGAAAATATTATTTTTATTGAATGTATGAACTATATAAAAGATACACGCATTGAATAAAATGTTTGACCAATAAAAATATCATTTTTATTGAATGTATGAACTATATAAAATAGTAAAATGATGAAATAAATATTCTATCGTTAAAATATAATTTTTAATGTATATATCAGCGGCATAAAATTCTCCTGAAATGAAAATAAACATTCATTTACAAATCAGACGATTTGTTTATGTACACCCATTTAACTGACACTGATTAGGTTGATAAATTTTACACATCGCCCAACTACACAAATAACTGTGACGACCCCAAACCCCGAGTTGACGGAGACAAGGGTAATCCTTGGAATATAACACAGAAACAGATAATAGCAGAAAAGAATTATATAAATACACCAGATAATGAACAATAGAGCATACGGGATAAAAGTAATCATCAGAGTTACACAGTATACAGGATCATACTTAGTACAAATGCAGTTCAGATATACATAAATGTCTACAGCGGAAAACAAACATAATGTACAATAGGAGCCGAACAGCAAAAAAAGAGATAAATGATATAATCCATCTTCAGCTCCAGCTATCCAGAAAGAGCCAGCTAAACCTGAATACAAGGCTGCCCGTGTAAAAAAAGGGGCACCCGAGTTTGAAAGTGAAACAAACTACGAGTTAGTCATGGGACTGGTATGAGAGATCTACTCAACACATTCAAAATATGGCTAATCACAGGACCATGCCACTTTCGTGGAACGAGTTTACTCCATCGGATCACCAGTGCTTTAAAAACAAATCTTTCTTTTAAACATCGCAATGCTTTTTATAAAAATGAAGCCATTATAAGACTCAGTTCCCATCACACAATGCAACGCAAACCGGAGGATAGAGTTTTACCTTATAATGACCAAAATATGCTTGATACGAATAAAACAAAAGCATTTGATATTATTACTAGTGTTTATATGTTTCAAAAACAATTTCAAATCATAACTATCAATCATAGACGCATGGGTACCATATATCATGTCGCCATATATATATACAATCAAAACCGCACGATTTCGAATTTGGAAATTGGATTTTCGTCATGAACCAAGGAAAAAGATAGTCCTTACCGAATTCGAGACAATCTAGCCTACCATGTCTCAGGAACAGCCGCGACTGCCCCCTGGATCGTCAGGGCCGGTCCACCGATGTGGATTATTATGCCTGAACAATACGTCTCCCCGCTTTATGGGGTGCAAATAAGCCAACGAATGACTCAATTGGACCCGGATCGTCCGATCTAATCGAGGCACCTCGCAACAGTAACAACCACATAAGTAAAATGTCAGGTCGTGTAAAAACACTGGCACCACTCCTAGCTAGAAAGAAACGCATGCCCTCCTTCAGTTCCTTCTCCCGTTTCTGGTTCATACCGGGGTGTGAGGCTCGCGAATTCACGTTATACACAAAGCTACGCCACACAGGCGGTGCTTTGATCATCACCACAAGACTTTGCTTTTCAACAGAAGCCCTGATCATTTGCCACTTAGGCATGCCACACTGGCAATTCATGCCATGCGACTGATGTCCATCGATATACAACCTCTGAGCTCGTGCGTTTCAGAGAAGGGCGTTAAGCAAAAGAATAAATTCTCCACCGCCAAACAGATGTATATTTAATAGAGATCAATCCACACAGAATAAAATCCAATATCAGACACACAGTCCATTTACAAGTCCGTTCTAGGTCTGAACGAAACCGGAGGCACTAAATACCTCGCAAACCCATCGACCACCACGTACGTCTGGACGATCACCACTCATTATCCATATTTCGGGATGCCTCCCAATCAGGACCTCGGTTACCATCCAAACGAGGTGAAGATCTCCGGACTTCGACCACCGTCTTCATCTTCGACTTTCAATCGTCGGTCCGTTATTTGAAATGAGAATTAACTCGGCCTTTTCAAATAATTCACGTATATTTAGAATTTCAAATCAATTTATTTCAATGCTTAAATCATTCAACAACACCAATTTTGTTCTTTAATGTAATTTTCACCCCAAACACATTCAACCATCAAATACAACATAAATCGAGCAAATTCAGTTTATTTTCATTTCATATCGTTTATGATATTTTATAACGATTTATCGCTATTTTATTTATTTTAAAATAGCCAATTTATTCAAAACGACGCTTCGGGCCATAACGCGGACGTGGCGCTGTTTTTCTTCAGATTTGATTTACACATCTCTGAAAATCTAACTGTTGGATCTTCACAAAATTTACATCATTAGAAAGATCTTTTCAAAACGAATCCAGCAGTTCCAGTTTCGGGAAAATCCGACGGTCGGATCTCCCAGTATAATCGTTTGAAGTTCCGATTTCAAAATACGAACTGCATCGTCGTTATTCAATTAAATACAATTATATTTATATATAAATATAAATATAATCGTTTCTGGCGCTGTTTTTCTTCAGATTTGAATTAAACATTCCAGATAATCCAACCGTTGGATTTTTACAAAGTTGGTGCCGTTGGAAAGATTTTTCCAAAGCGAACCCAACGGTTGCGATTTCAGGAAAATCCAATGGTCGGATCTCCCGTACTAATCGTTTGAAATCACGGTTTCAAAATACGAACTGCAGCGTCCTTATTCGATATATTTCGATTCTATTTAAATATATATATCGATTCTTCGATTTCAAAACCATATGAATTTCATACTTTTGATAAAAATGATATTTTTATCAAACTGTCTTTCTGTTTCAACACTTCACTATATTTGACAACTCATGTATATAATAAAAATGTGATTTTTATTGTAAAACAATTTGTTTCAAAACACTATTATTTTATATATTTCGTATAGAGGATAAAAATGTGATTTTTATATTTAAAACACGAATACCATTCAACACATGAATTTCTAATCAACGAATGAGTTTCAATTCAACACCTGAATGTTTTCTATTCAACGAATAAATATAGTTTCAACAAATGAAAATAATTCAGACGCATGAACATTATTCAAAATTTCGGCAGCATAACGGCAGGGTAGTTAAAACCGGGACCGTCCCTAGTACGGCTCCTCGCTCTACCTTAAAACCTCGCGGTTTTTGACAATGGGGAATCATGCATCTAGTTCGCAGGCGGCATGTATATTTATTTCATTTCCACAAACTAATCCTATGTGGTTTCAGCCAAATATTTCTCAACCACAAACGGGTATTTTTCAACCACAATCAACCAATATCAACCACAAACAATTCCAATCAACCATTCACTATTAATCAATTTTCACACCAAACACAACCAATAAATATCGTCCATGGTTTGTGGACGAGGGGCGTATATATAGATATATATATATAGCAATTCACTTCTATTTCAACACATATATAATTTTTATAACGCATATACAACTTATACATCGAACGTACAACTTATACAACCCTTATACAAGTGGTGTACAACGCTTATATAACTCATACATCAACTATATAATTTATACATCGTCGTTTTCCATATCGTTTATAAATTAGAAATCTCACATTGGGTTCCACTCCACCAAAAATAGCAGAAGGCTCAGAAAAATATGCGGTCTCTTCTAGAATGTAGAATACGTCCACACGAGTCCACTGTTTCTTGTTTCACTGAATTTCGTCAACACACGAAAAAGATATGATTTTTCAAAGTTTGCAATGGTTTAAAAGTGTTAAAACTGATTTAAAATATACACAGCCGTACCTTTCAGAAATCGTTCAAAACTAGGTTTTGAATTTGCGATCAAACGGAGTAACGGTTTCACGATCGGGTTGCGCGAGGTCGAAGGGCTACGTGAGGCACACGTGCGTCAAGGAGGGGAGCCAGTTCGGTCAACTCTGGTGGCGGCGGCGGCGGTTGAAAGTCGTGGACTTTGAATCGTTGGATCTCGACGATGGCGCAGCTATAGGGGTCGAGTCAGGTATGGATGTGGAGAGGGGATCGAGATCTTCAAAAAGTTCAACTGGAGGGGGTGGCGAAAATGCCTGTGGTAGCGGCGATCGGGCTGGGAAGCTTCGACTGTGCTTCCGTCGTTCGTCGGGGAGAGAGAAAGGATTTTCTTTGATTTTTTTTATAAAAATAATGATTGGCCGGTGGGTTTTAAAGGGGTTTTCTGACACGACCACCAATCTAAACCCAACGACTGTCGTCCCTAGCGTTTTACCCCCATTCCGAATACAATGGGATATGTTTCGTAGGCCCATTCGACTGTTTCAGTCAGTTTTCCTTCAAATTAAAATATAGAATATTCAATATTTGATTTGAACATACATTTCAATTTGCCAGGGCCACAAACTGATTCGAAAAATTCCAAAAAAATAAATCTAGTTATGTTTTGACGATACGGTCCCAACAAAACTAGTTTCGTCGAATTCTGAGACCGTTTGAAAAAAGGCCCATTTCTGGTCGATCCAATTTAACTGTAATTGACCAAAACACGATTTCCTTTGCCACGCTCACATACTAGCTTTAAAAATTATAAAATTTAAAACCTAGCAATAACTTCACATCCCGGATCCAACAAAAGTGGTTTCGTCGAATTCCGAGGTAGTTTGCAAGATGGCGAATTTCACGGGCTATATAAATTCCATAGCGACCTTTCTGAAAATTCATTTGGCCATAACTTTTGCTTCCCGTTATGAAAATTCGATTTTTCAGATTCGTTAGAAAGGTATTCACTAACAGATTTAAATATTTTTGGTTTCACTCAAATCCGTTTTGTTTTGCACCCGGTACAGTCCGACAAAGTTTGAATTCAATTTTTGAAACTACCGCGCCAATTCAGGCCTTGTTTATAATTAGAATTAATTATATTCGTTTTCAATTGTCGATTCAAACTCACTTTTCATCGCTATTATTTAAAATATTTATTTTAAATATTCAAAATCCACTATTTTAGCCAATTTAAAAAATTTAAATTGGTTCAGATTTTCCGGATCGTTACAATCTCCCCCACTTAAAACTTTTCGTCCCTGAAAAGGAACAAAGTCGAAAGTGGTTTGATTAATCAACTCTACGTTCAATCTGGCTTCTATTCTCCAAATTTTCAATTTCTGAGAATTTTCAAATTCTTCAAAAATTTGGCTAACACCCGGAATTTTCGGAAATTTTCGCCATAACCTCCTTTGTACGGAGAGAGGTTTGGAAATTTATTGGGCCGTATTAGGTACCCAATAAATCCTAATAAGCATACACATATTTATAGTGATATATTCTGGTGTTTACAGGGGAGCGTGTATAGATAATAACTCCAGAGAATAAATTCTCGTCACCCTGCAAAAGCCTGAGGGAGTGTGTATTTTAAATGCTCCAGAGGATAAATCCTCGTCACCTCGTCCCGTATGGGAAATAAATAGTCCATGTGCCGTATCTAATAACTAGAGAGACGTGATTTTTGTCAACTCCAGACCCGTGTGGGGTTTTTATTAATCTGGCAATTTAATCGTTACAATTTAAATAGTCTATATCAGTCATCAGTTCAACCTGTAAAATATAGTCATCGCCATACAAGCCTCTCGCTCGTATGGTAAATCTTCCACCTCGTCAGGCTCCAAATGCTTATGTGGAATATGATGAAGTATGCCTATCTTCTGAAGTATGCCATGTAATGTAGTTCAAAATTAATTGTTACTATCCTATGGCGATATTTATTCTTTCACACAGAACAACCAGCACTCCGCATCCAATGGCATTCACAGGAGTTGATATAATAATATTTCGCATCCAACCCATTAAGGTTTACCTCTTTATCGGGCACGCAAATAAAATCTTATCTCAACAGCTATCCATTTACCTGTTCAAACATATACAATGCACATGTATATATTTCTATCTATTTTCTAATCACTTAAATGTGTGATTAAATCGAATAAATACTACCATTATTCTCTTATCGATTAAATTAACTATCATTACTATAATTTAATTAATCCAATTTACTATCACACAACACAAACAACAATCAAATTGTTTCTTAACTTCCCAAAAATATACTGATCAATTTCTATATTCTTTTAAAATCAGTCAGACTATAGAATTAAAAGTGCACATCCATGGAAAGAAAATAACAACAGAGTAGAGAACTAATTGGTAATGTAAAGTATGGTAAATGTACCTTGCACCGGAGTCAATCAGAGATGTCTACTCGACACTTAGGATAGGCTTTCTGAATGCTCTCCTCAGTTTCCCAAGTACAATCTCGCGGATCTCCACTCCATTGCACTTTGACTAAGTGAACTTTCTTGTTCCTCAGCTCTTTGGTTTCTTTGCCGATAATCTTTAGCGGCTCTCTACTCACAGCTAGTTCTGGAGTAATTTCAATATCCTGTTGAGCTGCTTCTTCCACGATCAAGTCTGGATCATGAACGTGCTTTCGAAGTTGAGATATGTGAAATACATCATGAACTTCAGGCAACCAATCAGGCAGTTTAACCTTGTAAGCGAGAGTTCCGATCCGTTCTAGAATAGGAAACGGACCAATGAATTTGGGTGCCAACTTTCCAGTTTTACCGAACCGGATAACTCCTCTCATCGGCGATACTTTCAAATATACGTAGTTGCCAACAACAAAGGATATATCTCTTCTTCTCCTATCGGCATAGCTCTTTTGTCTGCTTTGAGCGGTGAGTAATCGTTTCTTGATAAAATCGACTTTGTCGGCAGCTTCTCGGATCATATTAGGCCCTAATACAAGTCTATTACCGGGTTCGACCCAACAAGCAGGGGATCGGCATGGTCTACCATACAATGCTTCGAATGGCGACATTGCCAGGCTCGCCTGGTAGCTGTTGTTATAAGAGAATTCAGCCAAATGCAGATGGTCTTCCCATGATCCACCGAAATCTAGAACACAAGCCCGCAATAGATCCTCTAAAATACGATTCACCCTCTCAGTCTGACCATCTGTCTGAGGATGATAAGCGGTGCTCAAGTTCAACTTTGTTCCCATCTCTACTTGAAATGCCTCCCAGAATTTACTAGTAAATATTGTATCTCTATCACTGACTATACTGAGCGGCACTCCATGTAGTCTAACTATTTCCTTGAAATATATCTACGCCAGACTCTGAGCAGTTCTATTTGATCTGACAGGTATGAAATGGGCGGTCTTCGTGAAACGATCTACGATCACCCAAATACTGTCATTTCCTTTTCTGGTTCTGGGCAAACCATCAATGAAGTCCATGGAAATATGTTCCCACTTCCAACCTGGAACGTCTAGCGGTTGCAATAATCCAGCCAGTTTCTGTTGGTCGCTTTTGACTAGCTGGAAAGTAGGGCATCGGCTAACATATAGAGAAATGTCCCTCTTCATCGACCTCTACCAGAAAGTGCGTTTGATGTCATTATACATTTTGCTTACTCCCGGATGGATACTAAGTTTTGACTTGTGGCATTCATCCAGTGCTTCCTTTCGGAGCTCAGGAATGTTCGGAACACAAATCCGACCTTTCAGCCTTAGAATCCCCTCATTATCAACTTGAAAACTCGAGGGCTCGCCTTTCTGAATTATCTCTCTGATCTTCTGAATGAAGTGATCATCCTTCTGAAGAGAAGATATTTTATCTATCAATGAAGTCGTGATGATAAAACTGGCGATCATTTCATTCTTTAGGCTTAACGCATCGGCCACGACATTGGCTTTCCCTGGAGTGTATATAATCTCAAAATTGTATGCTGCAAGGAACTCTAGCCAACGTTGCAGCCTCAGATTCAAGTCCTTCTGGGTGAACAGATACTTTAATGACTGGTGATCTGTAAACAGTTCAAATCTCTCACCCAAAAGATAGTGCCTCCAAATTTTCAAAGCGAATACTATTGCCAATAACTCAAGATCATGAGTGACGTAGTTTTTCTCGTGCGGCTTCAGCTGACGGCTAGCATAAGAAATCACTTGTCCCCTTTGCATTAACACTGCGCCAAGGCCTTCTCTAGAAGCATATGTCCAGACTTTCAAATCCTGATTGCCATCGATGATGGTTAACACTGGAGCAGTTGTTAATCTTAACTTTAGCTCTTCAAAAGCCTCTTCACTCTCTGGAGTCCATTTGAATTTAGAGTGCTTCTTTGTAAGCTTCATTAAGTGACCAGATATCTTCAAAAAGTTTTTAATGAACTTCCGGTAATAACTAGCCAATCCGAGAAAACTGCGGACTTCTGTAGGGGTACTGGGTTGTTTCCAATTCTGAATAGCTTTGATTTTACTTGGATCCACAGCAATTCCTTCTTTCGATACAACGTGGCCCAGAAATTTCACTTCATCTTGCCAGAATATACATTTGGATAGTTTGGCTTTTAATACATTCCTTCTGAGGATTTCCAGAACCTATTCCAAATGATTTTCATATTCGGCCTTTGATTTAGAGAAGATTAGAATATCGTCAATAAAAACCAGAACAAATTTATTCAAAACCCCTCTGAACACTCTATTCATCAGATCGACAAAGTAAGCTGGAGCGTTACATAAGCCGAACGGCATTACTAACCACTCGTAGAATAAGTCGGGACCTCTGAATGTTGTCATAGGAACACATTCTTCGGCAATACGAAGCTGATGGAAGCCTGTAGCTAGGTCCATCCTTGAAAATACCTGTGCTCCATTTAATCGATCCAACAAATCATCAATCGCGGCAATGGATATTTGTTCTTTATGGTCTGCTTGTTCAAATCACGATAATCCACACATAGCCGTAGAGTACCGTCAGATTTTGGGACAAACACCACTGGTGCACCCCAATCAGAGAAACTAGGCCTGATCAAACCCTTCCATACTAGCTGTCGTGTTTGATTGTCTAATTCCTCTTTCTCTTTCAAGGACATTCTTCGAATAGCATGAACTACCGGCCTTGCATTCGGAATCAAAGCAATCTTGAAATCTATTTCCCTTTGCGGAGGTAAGCGAACAACTTCTTCGAACACATCCGCGTAGTTCTTGACGACAGGAATATCTTTCACTAGGTCGGGAATATTCTCTGTGATTTCAGGGATATTTTCTATTTGGGCTGGAGAAACATCCAAAGCTGCCCAGAAGACTTTTCTATTAGCATTCTGACCTTCGCAAGGAATGGTTATATAATCACCTGATTTAATCTTCACCTTAACGACCCTGACGGCGCATTTAACTTCAGCTTCATATTTGGTCAACCAGTCTAACCCCTAGATAAGATCAAACTCTTTAAAATTCATGACTACCGCGATGGTAGGAAACCAATAACGAGAAAAGGAAACCGGCACTCCACAAACCCAACTGAGATCAATGGAACCCCCAACCGGATTCTGGACAGTCATTGGTTCCTTGATCTTTTTCAAATTCAAATCCAGCTTCCTAGCTGCATTCTTTGCAACAAAGCTTCGCGACACGCCGGTGTCAAACAGTACTTTAACTGGGATATCTTTGACCGTGAGCGTGCCTTCTAAAACATCTGGCCTTTCCGGAGTAGACGAAGATGCAGGCCCTTCTGTCACTTCATTTACCTGAGCCTCTTTGGTCTTTTCAATAGCCAGCAATCCTGCTTTACATGACCAGCCTATTGGCATTGACTGCACTTTCTATTCTCTTGAAAATTCATCCCGGATTTAGACCCATCACCCTTTCGTCTGTTC
The DNA here is from genome assembly GCA_030737875.1 of Allium sativum. NCBI lineage: Eukaryota > Viridiplantae > Streptophyta > Magnoliopsida > Asparagales > Amaryllidaceae > Allium > Allium sativum. Next base: position 1,844 of record JASFAX010000854.1, on the reverse strand, counting down.
GAAGATCTACAGTTTCTCACCGAATGCCCTTGCTGATCGCATTTTAGACATACGACTGTCTTTACCTTTTTCTGATTGATCTTTGGCCTCTTTTTGACTTTAGCCTTCGTACTGGCCTCAGGCTGCACACTTGTTTCTGGGCTATCAGCTTCAAATTTTCTTTTACTGCTAGAACTGATTTCTTCTTCGTCTCGCAACATACCTTTCTTGTCTAGATCTTCGTACTGGTAAGCCATGTAAATCATTTCTGAAAAAGGAAGCTTCACACTCCTCATCACACTATTCTGATATTTTCTTTGCAGGCCATGAATAAATCTCAGATTCTTCCTCTTTGGGTATTTAATCAGATGAGGGGCAAAGTGAGCGAGTTCATTGAATTTCTTATGATATTCAGGAATGGTCATATCTCCTTGTATCAGATAAGAGAATTCATCACATAATCGCTCAGTTGCTTCTGGAGGAGTAAATCTTTCTAAGAAAATCATTTTGAATCTGTCCCAGGTGATATTACCTTCTGGATTATTCTCAATAACTGAATCCCACCAGAATAAAGCTTCACCTTTGAGTGCCCAGGATGCCAGTAATCTTTTCTGGTCATCCCTCAGCTTTAAACCCTCAAAGATTTTCTCAGCAGAACGAATCCAAGTCTGTGTCTTCATAATAGATTCTCCACCAGAGAATGGTATTCCACCCATATTTTGATATTTGATCAATAGGGCCTCAATATCCGGTTCTGCATTCCTTCTGTTTCTGACACTCATTTTCTAGTACTTCTGCAAATAGCAGATCAAGTGTCAGGTCACAGAAAAGATATTTCAAAATATAGAGACAAATACTTCAAATGAAAATGTGTCTATCGAGGTGTAATTTTATTCTGCCTTACTCATACTAGGATATTACTGATCATATCTGTATAGAGTTACCCGTCCTAGAACACTACTGGTTCTATTTCTGACGAGTTTGTTATATGTTATATTCCAGAACTAAGCTTAACCAAGGCTCTGATACCAAATGTGACGACCCCAAACCCCGAGTTGACGGAGACAAGGGTAATCCTTGGAATATAACACAGAAACAGATAATAGCAGAACAGAATTAAATAAATACACCAGATAATGAACAATAGAGCATACTGGATAAAAGTAATCATCAGAGTTACACAGTATACAGGATCATACTTAGTACAAATGTAGTTCAGATATACATAAATGTCTACAGCGGAAAACAAGCATTATGTACAATAGGAGCTGAACAGCATAAAAAGAGATAAATGATAGAATCCATCTTCAGCTCCAGCTATCCAGAAAGAGCCAGCTAAACCTAAATACAAGGCTGCCCGTGTAGAAAAAGGGGCACCCGAGTTTGAAAGTGAAACAAACTACGAGTCAGTCATGGGACTGGTATGAGAGATCTACTCAACACATTCAAAATATGGCTAATCACAGGACCACGCCACTTTCGTGGAACGGGTTTACTCCATCGGATCACCAGTGCTTTAAAAACAAATCTTTCTTTTAAACATCGCAATGCTTTTTATAAAAATGAAGCCATTATAAGACTCAGTTCCCATCACACAATGCAACGCAAACCGGAGGATAGAGTTTTACCTTATAATGGCCAAAATATGCTTGATACGAATAAAACAAAATCATTTGGTATTATTACTAGTGTTTATATGTTTCAATAACAATTTCAAATCATAACTATCAATCATAGACGGCATGGGTACCATATATCATGTCGCTATATATATATACAATCAAAACCGCACGATTTCGTATTTGGAAATTGGATTTCCATCATGAACCAAGGCAAAAGATAGTCCTTACCGAATTCGAGACAAT